>PVLD010000368.1:0-302321 GCA_004027595.1 Dinomys branickii | reverse complement strand
TTGTTGATGTTGTTGCTGTTGTTGATGTATGCCTGTTTTCTTTCTTGTCTTTGGATTTTTGGTTTTTGTGTTTTTTTTTTTTCTGTTGTTGAGAGGATCAACTGTCTGACTAAATTTGCATGTCTGTATATGGGTCCATACATCTACAATTCGAAGATATCAATGGATAAAGCAACAACTACTGTTGAGACCATATCACGTTGTCTATAGATTAGTTGTGATTGTACTATTTTCTATGATAATGGGTGTCTGTTTGTCAATATGTTTTTGTACATTTATGTTTCTAAAAAAAAAAAATACAAATTTTGTGACATAAGCAAATAGGATGCATAGGGAGAAAGAAAACAATGGGGAAACCCTAGTCCGAGACAGCGGTGAGACACGGCCTTGTTGAGAAGATTATAGTTAAGCTGAAATCAAGAAGGGGCAGCCGTGAGTTGACGAAGGAGAAACATACTCAGGAAAGGGGAAGATACCGAGAAGCCCTCCAGAAGCTTGGATTATTGTATTCATTAATCATCCACCTGTCTAGAATTCTAGAAGTGTAGCTATTCTGTGATGCTTTGTTTTCCTTTTGTGTTTGAAAACTCCAGTGGGTTAAATGTGCGCTCAGGTCACAGGCCAGGAAATAAGCCCTGGCTACTGGAGATCTGGAGTGGCCTTTCTCCTCTCTGGCTTCCTGTCTCACTATGTGATCTCCTTCACATACACTCCTACTTTGATGCCAAAAGCCAGAGGCCAAACAAATGGGGCTTCCCCATCTTGGACTTTCAGCCTTCAAAATTTTCAACTAAATAAACCTCTTTATTTTATAAATTATCTAGCCTCAGATATTTTGGTATAGAAATGGAAAACTGACTGATACAGTGTCTGACCTTGGACTTTTGGCTGTTTTCCCAGTGCTGCCTCTCCACTGATCAAGCCATAGCTCATCTGTATCCTTCATGGAAACTCCAGCCTTAACTGTGTGCTCAGCCAGTGCAGTTTTATGTCGTGTTGCTTTGTTGATTTTCCAACCCTGAAATGCCAGGTCATTTTGGTGTTACCGTTACAAAGTCCAGTAGCCCACATTCGTATTCTTTCTTCCAAGAAAAGTGCAACTTGGGATTATTGATAAGCCAGCTGCCTGTTGACCTTTGGTGTTGCTGGCCATTGTGTGGCTTCTGACTTTCCAACAAATTTGTCCAGAACAATCTGTGCTTTGGTTATTAATTTGTAACCAAGTATTTCCCTGCTGATCTGGGGAAAGTCAAACTACTTTCTGGGGAAAGTTGAACCTACTCTCTGTTCAAGGGGTTCATCTAGTTCACTTTCCTGGCCAGTGTGTGAGTGTCAGCTCCTCACAGGTGCTACTCCTGTGTTTCTTCATACCCTGTTCCTTTCTAAGAAAAGGAGCCAACAGAGACAAAGGAATACAAAAGGAACTGTGGTCATAGCCCCAGTGATCTCAGTCAAACTCAGCCCTTGGAGCTTCACATGCCCCTGATAAACCTGGCTGGGTTCCAAGGCAAGAGAGCAAAGCTGTCATGAGCTGTGTCCTGGGGGGCATATTCGCAGGCTTGGCATGCTTTGGTCTGACCATTGCCCTCTGTCAGAGCAGCTGCCCAGGGCCCATCACTGCAGAGGCCCTCTCTTCCTCCTTTGTGACCAGGGACTTACACTCCAGAAGGCACAGGTGTAATTCTGGCATGAGCCCTCTGGGCCCTGACTGGGTTGTGATCAGGTCAGTGGTGGGTGTGGCCCAGGAGTACCTCAGTGACAGGATTTGAGCTTGTGAGACTGCCCAGTGGGTCCTCCCATGGTTCTTCACCGCTGTCCAGAGCAATAAACATTCAATATGCTCTTTCTACAACGGGACAGCAGACAAGCTCCTTCCAGTTCCTCAGTTTCCTCAGGTGTAAGTGGGAACGTGTAGCACTTCTCACTCAGGCTCCAGTGAGGAGGAAATAAAATAACATGCCTTTTAGGAGGCCTAGTGAGCTGTAAATTGATACCAATGAAAATTATCATGTAAGGCTCAATTTCTCCAATATCTGGGTCCTCAGCACTGCCTTGAAAGGGAATGGGATGAAACCCAGCAGAGACATGGCCATGTGGTATCCAGCAGCTCATGGCCCTTGTGTCATGGAGTCACCTAGAGGGCACTTGGGGACTCAGTCCATAGTTATGACTACTGACACAGTGTGTGTGCCAGGTAATTACTGGGAGTCTAGAGGGCCACAGTGACTCCCCAGCAGTTTTTGTTGACACCCATCTTCTGTCCCCATAGCCCTTCTGAGGTGACCTACAGTTGGCACACAGCTCCTTTTGGTCAGAGAGCGTCCAGCTATCTGCCTCTTTCTCTCAGGTATCACCAGACCTTCACTGAGGAAACTCCAGCATGTGACTGGGAGGTTTGTGTGCCCTCGTGTGCACGGGGCCACCTTCTGCCAATGGGATAGTGTTAGACGAGACACAGGCAACTCAACAGCTTCCATCTGAGAACGCACCACCTTTAGCCTCAAGCCCACATGCATCAGGAATGAGCCTTAGGCCCTACCCACACAGCAAGGCCACTCGGATTGGCCAGTTCCACAGGATGGCACCACTTGCTCATGCTTAAGCACAAACTGTGTTTACACCGCCTTCCCACCCCCAAATACACGCCAGACCCCAGGGTGAGACAGTGAGGAGGCAGACCCTGCCCAGTGTCTGCTTCCTTTCTGTGTGTAAATGAGTGTCTTCAGAGATTAGGGTTCCTGGGTTTCTAAATGACCGCTGTGATCACTGTGAAGTGTGAACAGGGGGCTCCATAATTCCATATAAAGATACAAAATCACTGGAGGGTTTTCCAGAGAATGATCCAATCTCATTTATTTTATTCTTTATGAACATTATTGTGGAATAAAATTCATTCAGGGACCATGGCAAGTGCTTGCATTTTAGTGAATGTCTTAGTGAATATTCACACATGTAGATTCACTCCTATGTCACACCTGGGTCAAACTATAGTACATTTCTGACATCCTGGGGGTTTGTGTTTCTCTTTTTGTGCTGTGTAGAAAGCATCTGAGGGCCTGGAATTGAGCAGGGAAACTAGAAAGGGACGACTGTTCTCTGAGCTTGGGTGAGGGTGGATGCAGAGAAAAAGGAGAAGTGGTAGGTTTGAAATGCTTTTAGTTGATAAAAGTCTCTGATGGAGAGAGGCAAATGGGCAAAAGCCAGATAATACAGAAGTCACCCACAAGGGTTTGGTTTCCAAAAAAATAAGAGGGGTTGTTATACTGTTGTTGGGAATAAAAATTAGTAGGCTAATATGGAGAACAGTATGGAACTGCCTCAAAAAAGTTAAAATACAACTACCGTATAATATAGCAGTGCCACTACTGGGGATGTATCCAAAGGAAAGGAGATCAGTGGGTTGAAGAGGTATCTATGCACCATATTGACTGCAACACTATTCATAATAGCCAAGATATGCAGTCAGCCTTCATGCCTACTAGCAGATGAGTACATTTAGAAAATGTGGTACATACACATTGTAGAATATTATTCAGCCTTTAAAATAAGGAAATCCTGTCATTTACACAACACAGATGAACCTGGAGAACAGTATATTTCGTGCAGTGAGCTGGGTACAGAAAGGTAAGTACCACTTGCTCTCACTTATTTGTCATGATTTGGATCTGAAATGTCTCTCAGAAGCTCATGAGTTGAAGGCTTGCTCTCCCACACAACAGTGTTCATGTGTGCAGAATCTTGTTACTGACTGTAGTTACTAAGTCTACAGTGGGGGCTTTTGGAAAGTGATTGGATACTGAGAGCTCTGAGCTCACCATTGGATTAGAACATTGATGGATTCACAGTTTGATGACATTGTCGTGAAGTTGTGGGGTCATTAGGAGCTGGGGTTAGTCGGAGGAAGTAGACAGGAGACAGGAGACAGGAGACAGGCCCTGGAAGGGTTCATCTCATCTCCGGCCTCTTCCTTGCTTACTCTCTGCTTCCTGTCAGCCAGGAAGTGAGCATCTTTACTTGGCCATGAGCCTGTTGCCTCACCCCTTGCATAGTGTTCTCTCTCACTATGGCTCAGTGGCAATGCAAACAAGTGACCATGGACTGAGAGCAATAAAACCATGAGCCACGGTAGCACTTCCTCCTTTCAATTGGTTTCTTTGGGTAGTTTGTCACAGTGATAGAAAGCTAACAAATGCACATGTGGAAGCTAAAGGGACAGTCAGATTCAGAAACAGAATAGAGCAGTGGTTGCCAGAGGCTGGGATATTGGGGTTGGTCAAAGGATACAAAATTTCAATTGGACAAGAGGAATCAGGTTAAGAAATGACTGGTTACTGTGCAAGAGATGACATGGTGACTACAGTGAGCCAGATGCTATATATCTGAAAATTGTTAAGAGAGTAGCCCTTAAGTGATCTCACCACACACATACACAGACATGATGTGAGGTAATACATACATTGAATAATTTGATTTAACTTATCCACAATGTATGCATGTATTAAATCATCACGTTGTATGCCATAAATATGTATGTTTTACTTGTCATTTAAAAACTAATAATAATAAAAATGGTGTCGAAAGCTATGGAAACTGGTATGGTGGGTCCTCAAAAAAAAAATAAGAAAGAATAAGGTAGATCATGGAGCAATGGAACAAACAGGGCAAAGGCCATGTTAGGGTGGAGTGGGGGAAATCTAGCAGATAGAACAGGGCTACCCCTTGAGGTGGTTAGTGCAGGATGCATATGGCCCCTGCCTTCCCACTGCTGACCCCAGAGAAGACAGAGTGCCCAGGAGGTGAGACAGTATAGTGGACTCTGACAGCTAAAGTCCCGGATAGGTATGATGGCATAAGGGCAGCTCCTGGCTAGCTTGAGGGCACAGGAAACAGTGGGGAAAGGTAACTTTGGAGGGGCCTCCCTCTTGGTTGTGTCCCTTGGAAACCTGGGTCTCTGGAAGGAGAGGTGGTGAGAGGGAGGTAATATCTGCCTCTCACTCAGGAGCCATCTGCTCACTAATACAAACAGCCCTATCTGTCAGGGGAGGAAAGGACAAATGACTGGGGCTGCCCCACTGTGCAGCCGAGGGAGCAGTGTCCCCGGACCTGTGAGGTAATCCCTCTGATGATGTATGGTTCGGGAAGAGTTGGGTTAATGATCTTCAGCAGGACCCAGGAACAAAACACAGTAATTTCATAATACAGCATGTGATGGATTAAGGCGTGTTAATACCAGGAGTATACATTAAGGGAAATGATCTCGCTGGCATACTAAATGGCAAAATAAAAGCACTTTTAGAAACTTCCATGATTAATTGGTCTGCCCTTTTAGTCTGTACCATGATAAAGTAAAGCTCGCTTCTCCTGGTCACCTCCCAGGCAATTCCTCTAAAGTTTCCTGACCCTCAAGGAACCCTAGCAGGGCTGGCCTGGGGCCAGAGTCCAGACCTGCAGCCTGGGACCCACCCTCACATCCTCTTCTTCTGATTCAAGACATCATTTTCATTATCTTAATCAGGAAAGTTTACCAAACCCTTTGTGCATTAATCCATATGAAACTGCTGATACCTGATGATTCGAGATTGAACAGAGACCGATTGCTTTTATATAGTTCGATGTATATAATATCTTTGAAATGGGGATAATAAGAAACCTACCTCATGAAGTGATACGGTTTCAAGAAGGTGATTTATTTTACAAGCACTGATAAGGTGCTTATTATGTGTCGGGTGCATTGAGTACTTGCCCAGGGCTTAGAACAGCACCTGTCACTTAGTAAATATTAGCTCCTGATGTTCTGGGTGTATTAATATTGCTAACCAGACTCAAGAGAGAATCATCATTAATCAAGCCACTTCACAGGTAGGAAAATCTGAGGCACAGAGTCACATAAATGGCTGAAGTGCCTACAAGAGTGTGGAGCCAGAATTAGACACAGACAAATTAACTTCTAAACCTTTAACCAATGGACTGTTGGCTCCTCCCTCTTTTCCCCAGCCTTGGCTCCATCTCCTTGAGAGGAAGTGGTGGCTTTGGTTCTGCTCAGAGATGACAGCTCTAGAACAAGCATCAGGAAAAGCCTCTGAGCCTGCATGCAGGTATTCCCTTGTAGGATGCTCCTTTGGTTCTTGGAAAACCTTGAGCAAGCCAGCTCCACGCCACAGATTCCCAATGTGGGGCAGCTGTGACGTTCTGTCAGACCATGCCAGGAGTCCCAGGACCCAGCCTCAGCAACTTCATTTCCTCACTGGGAGACAGTAGGCAAGTGGCCTCCCTGAGTCTTTTCTCTCCAGGGTTGTGGTGAGATATTAAAATGACAAAGCAAGAGAATGCTTTGTACTCAGCAAGGATTAGCTGCCGGACAGGATGAATCACCCTTCTGTCCTGCTACTCTTGTTCCTGAGCGGGGGAGGCCATAGCAAACAAACTTTTAGCCAGTTCTACCTTCCCTGGCTCCGTCTCCCTGACCAGTATCCATAGATACCTTCATGCAGGGAGCATTGCTTATTGGGCTGCTAGTACCGGTTGGCGCATCAGACGCCTCTGCCATGCCACTCTGGAAACAGCTTGCCTCTTACAGACCTCCTCAGCCTCCTTCTTATTCATTCATCGATCGCAAACTTCTGGGTGTCCTTTCCTGCCTAGGCCAACTGCAAGGCAGCCAGAAAATAGGGCGGAGTCCGACCCTTGGGTTGCTTATACTTGAGTGGCAGTAAACAGAGGGGCCATTCATTTCAGGGATCATTGAAAGAAAGTGGAAATAGACTTCAATGTTGTGGAAATACTCACAGCAAGAGCGGTAAGTGCGTGTTCCTCCCCAGGATGGGCAAGAAGTGTCAATGAATGAAGCAGGTCAGTTGTGATGACAAAGGGCTTGGTGGGGCTGGGTTGCCCCAGAGAGCATGTTTCTGTTTATGGGAGGAGACTGCTGCTCAGCTCCAGCCAATGGCTGTCATGTGGGAATGTAGGTCCTGCAATCATATCATCTGACTTTCCTGGAGAATGTGGAAATCTGAGGTTGTTTCTTGAAGTTTTCTGACTTTTAAATGTTAGCAACTAATTATAAAAAGTTCTAATGTCAGGCAGGACAAATGAAATTCATTTGTTAGCTGAACTTAGATAATCATCAGTCTCTGGATCAAGTCATTACTGTCCACCATTGTTAGTTTATGGACTGGACCCTTTGCTTGTGTACAGCACTCCACATTGTGTATAACAACCCAAGAGGCCCTCATTTGGTGCTCAACAATGGCCCTGGGAGGGAGGAAGTCTGTTCCCACAGTGAATGTGATCTAACACACAAGCATTGGCAGAATTTGCTTATTCGCTTACTACCTTTACAAAGACAAAAGACACTATGGAGGAAAGAGAGAGAGAGAGAGAGAGAGAAGGAGAGAGAGAGAATGAGACAGAGAGAGAGAGAGAGAGAAGAGAAAGGAGATGAGAAAACTAAAGGCAACCTGTCTCACATGTACTGATAAATGAATGAATGAATGAATGAACGCAGTGTACTGTGGATTCTTTACCTTTGCTGAGAAATCATGAGCTCCCCAAAGCAAATTCATTTCCTTTCAATCTCATGCCTATGGGATGGAGAAAGAAAAATTAATCCATAGTACAAATGTGCTCCCCTTAAAAATATGGAAGATGGGCAGATTGTACAATCAGACAAATATAGCTTTTGAAGAGTATGAAGTGCTGGTCTAAAATTACATTTAATTATTGTTACATTTTAGACTTTGTAGGAAATAACAGTACAGAAGTGTGACTTTCAAATTAGCATTTGAAAGTGTCTGTGAGGTAGGTGAGGGTTTTAGCAAACTGTGGAATTTTGAGCCTAAAATTATATGACATTTATTTGCAACCACAAAATTAGGTTGATCAGTTATTGTTCAAACTTGTCAGTGAAAAAGAAGCATGGTTATTACGTTTACCCCACCGTACACAGATTTACTCCCTGGCTCTTTTTTAAAGAAGAGGGTAGGCGGATCTACAGTTCTCCTGTATGCCTTGACCTGTCACTGGTCACTAGGCTCAACAAGAAATGCAAAATATGAAGGAAGAGTCATTTCAGCTCATTATAGGACAACATCAGTGGTGCTTCTTCAGGGGCTTAATTCATTTCTTATAGTTTTTCTTGTCACATCCACTTGCTTTATAGCTTACTAACTTGCAAGTTATAGTTGTAATTTAGGTCAAAATTGAGTGGTAGCAAATCAAGGAATATTTCCATTGATTACCCTAAATTGTCTAATCTCCTGTATGTTTTTAGAACTTGATTGGGTGGTATTTACTGATTGCCTTCATCTAATTTAAAAATCAATCAATAGCAACAATGAGTGCTGGGGGATAAATTGAGTCTAATGCAGCCTAACCGTGGCAAATATCCATCAGCGGGCTCAGAACAATCACATTTGTGGGCGGCTTTAATACATAAACCCAAACGGCCTGGAGCTGGGTGTCCGGGGCAGATGCACTGCAAATTCCCCCTGGCATCTCAGGCTTCTCGCGTTTGTCTATTTAGGGTGATTGCCCTCTGCTAAAGTGAACATATTTCACTACAATAAAGCTGTAGCAAAGGAGATAAAAACAGGATCTGATTGCATTTCAAGGCTGGCTAGTCCATCTTCTTCCCCCGCACCCTCTGAGGATATTAATGGGAATTAACATAACTCCAGCCGTTGCTCGTCTGCACCATTCCAGAGAGAAACATTCACACACTCACGCATTAATTCATCCCTTTGACACTCCAGGGTGCATCTGTTTGTATTTTCATTCGATGCTTTCTGAGTATTTGCTATGGGCCAGTCATGGAGCGGGGGGTTTGAAGCTGTTACCTTGTCACTGCACAGTAGTACCCTGGTAGGGTGTTGGCCCCATGGCACCGATGAAGGACTGAAGCTCTGGTGATTTCAACAGCAGGCCAGCTCATGGGGGAAGATAAGGCAGGAAGCTGGGTCTCTGGGCTGCCACCACAGGTGCACCCTAAATGCAGGAATCACGGAGGAAGCACAGGAAGCCAAGTTCATGTCCCTTGAGGAATTTACATCCAGGTTGGTAGTTAAACCTGCATGTCATTCACGATAGCACAAAGGAGGATGAAACAGTGCAACAATTACTATGTGAGCACCAGCTATAGGCAATAAGGAGGCAAAGAGAACACATTTTCACTTAGGGACTGAGGCGCTGGAAATAGCATGTGAGGTTTGTTTGGATGTCCAGCAATGACGGGGCCCAACAAGAGCACTTTTGAAAGGCTCCTCGGCAAGGGAAGAAGATTTGAAATCTCTGTGTGTGCTCATCTGTGCTGATTTACAACATGGTTGACTTCCCTACTGCCCCGCCCCTTTGGAACCTAGGTCTAGGAATTTGTTCTACTCTCTCTCTCCATGCTTCTCAGCTCTGAGGAGTGCCTGGGAGGCTGGGCACTCAACCTGCTCTTTCTTTTTAAAATAATTAATCGATCATATTGGCTGTGCAAAACACTGGGGCCCAATGGGACATTCCCATACATGTACACATCATGTTTTGATCAGACGTGCCTATCTTGTCTTCCCTTCCCTTCCCTCTCTCCTTGGGCTTCTTCCCTTTTCCTACCAGTTCATCCTCTATTTTCAAGTCATCTTTTGCTTCTTTGTTTGTTTCCACATATGAGAGAAAACATGTGATACCTCTTTTTGTGTCTGCCTAATTTCACTTAACATAATGATCTCCAATTCCATCCATTTTTCTGTAAATTACATAATTTCATTCTTCCTCATAGCTGAGTAAACCCACTGTGTATATATATATAATTTACTTTATCCACTCATCTTTTGAGGGAACCTAAGCTGGTTCCATGTCTTGGCTACAGTGAAAGATGCCTCGATAAACATAGGCATTCAGGTATCTCCTTTGTGTGCTGATTTCATTTTCTTCTGGTATATGCCTACCCATCAAGTTGTTCTTTATGTTGGTGAGCACCTTTATCCCATGCCTTGGACTCTGGAAAACACACTTCTGGTGTTAAAATAGATCATAGACAAGTTTTGAAGACAGGAATTTAGGAAGACTCCAACCTACCCATTTCTTTATTGAGACATGCCATCTGGCCTTCTTGGAAGTCTTTATAGATAAATGCAAAGTCTGAAGTATGCTTAGGTCCTATTGTTGGGATGTGAACTACGGCAAGTCCATGGGCCTTGTTACCTGAGATGCTCCATCTTTTTGAATGAGTGAATTATTGAGCTTTTTCTTAAAAGGCTGTTTGTAGACTCAGGGACAGTTGACCAACCTTTTCTTGGGAACTTCAATGACAGGAGTTGAGCACTTGGAGTTCCCTCTTTCCCTTACACTTCTCCCATGCTGCCTCCACCCTGTCCTGTTTGAGAAGGATGAGCCTGTTGGTTGTTATAATCTCTCCTCTCCTTCTTTTTCCACGGTGACAAAACCCTTACATCTTATAGGGGCACAGAGTGAACTCAGCATTTACCAGCCTCTCTGGAAGCTGCTTGCAGCCAGATGGGGTAGAGGTAAAGTTTTACAGAGCGATCTTTGATAACCTTCTTTCAAAAAGAGCTGGCATGCCACATAAAAACATGCGTGAAAAGGTTGGTAGCAGCTGTGTTTGTAATCATCAAAAACTGGAAGCAACCAAGATGTCCTTATGATGGGACAGAGTGATAGTTCATTTCTGTGGACCTCCTCCCCAAAACCGGTAACTGGGATCTAATCATGAGAGAAACAAAATCCAACAGATTCCACATTTATTTCTGAGGAAGACAAACTGGAAAAATCCCAACCGAGGGACATTTTGTAGAACACATTGTCAGTACTCCTCAAAATTGTCAAGATTGTCAGTAACGGGGAAAGCCTCAGTAACTGTTACAGTCAGGGGGAGCCTAAGGATACACGAAGTCTAACTGTTAACTGATCTCTAATGAGATACTAGGTAGGACAGAAAAAGCCATTAGGTAAAAACTAAGAAAACCTAATAAAATGTAGGCTTTAGTTAAAAATAATTTATCTATATTGGTTCATTATCCTTGAGAAATGGATGGTACTAACTTAAGATGTTAATAATGGGTAAACTGGATTGTGGGTTCTATGAAAATTTTCTGTGCTGTTGTCAGAATTTTTCTGTAGACCTAAAATTCTTTCTCCTTTTCTTTTGAGACAGGGTTTCACTATGCAGTTTGATCTGGCCTTGAACTCACTTTGTAGCACAGGCTGGCCTTGAACTCACAAGGATCCTCCTGCCTGAACCTCCCAAGTGCTGGGATGACAGGCGTGCACCACTGTACCTGGCCCTGGAATTATTTTATTAAGAGGAGAAAAGAGTTGGCAGGTGCCCATTGTCCCTATCTCTTCTGCTGCTCCCTCATAGAACATCGGCCCTGCTGGCTTGCCATATTGGACTGAGAGGACAAAGCAGCCCTTACAATCCTAAGGATTAGGGAGCAGTGGGCTGGAAGGAAATGGGGTCCCACAGGACTCTGTGCAGCTGAACAGTTGCATCAGGCCTGGTTGGCCAACTTCCCAGCTTTTATGTAAAAGAGAGATAAAGTCTGATCTTGCTTAGGTCTTGTTATTTTAAGTCTTTGTTTCTCACAGCCAAATCCAATCCTCACATTGTTCTTTGCTTGTTTCCATTCAGGACACAGGTCCCTTGGGTGGAGATCCAGGCTGCTTCATGGCAGGAGGACTCCAGGCCTCTCCTCCTTGCCTCTCTACCCCGCATGGCCCCTGAAGCCCTTCTGCATCGAGCACAGTGGGAAGATCATTGCTCTGTGGTATGGGTGTTACCGCTGTTTGGTTTTGTGACTCCATAAGGGTCCTCTACAGAGGCACAGGATCTCAGAACTGAGGTAGCCTCAACTGGGAAACCCAGGCCTCAGGGAGGAAGTTGCTCTGTATCTGAGAGCTGGGCATGAGTCCCTGCCTCCTACTACCATGGCCTTCCCACTGTATCCGCAGTGTCTGGAGTGATTCCAGACCACACTAGCTGCTCCACAGAGAGAGGGAGTGTGAGAGGGGCGGGGCCGGATGGGCAGGGCCAAGTGGGCAAAGCTGGAGTACTTCCAGCCTCAAGTGTCTATATCATATATTAGATTTACTGACTTTTTTTATTTTTGAGGTACTGGGGATAGAACCAGGGCTTTGCACATGCTAGGCTAGTGCTGTGTCACTGAACTACACCCACTGCTCTGCTAAGTAAGATTTTGTCTTTACAATGAAGGGTCTGAAGATAAACATCTTAACAATGTGCAGATCCCAATGTGGGTAACTCACTATACTTGTTATGTCATGTTGATGCTAAAATGAATCGTTTATTGAGCAGCTACAATACCATCAACCTTAGACTAGTCAGGCCCTCCGCCTGCATTGTTTCGTTAAATGCTCACCACAAATAAGCAAGCAGATATTGCCTCAGTATGCATGGAGAAACTGAAATTCAAGAGCTGAAGCAGCTCGCCAGGGGCAACGCCAAGGCGTCTGTCCTAACCACTGAACTTCACTGCACTCTTTATTGTGGAGAGATAAGAAGCCTAGAATTCCTGGCTCCATGCAGGTCTCTACCTTCCAGTCACCTGTAACCAGAGTGCAGATGTTCTGTAGGGGTCCCACAGCCCCAGAGGACTCCATCAGTCACTGGCCAGGGACCAGGAAGCTAGCTCCTGGGCCGAGCTGGGAGCTTCCTGAATCAGCTGCTGTCCCAGACCTGGCCCACCCAGGAGGCATGGCTCTTTCGGATCCCCAAGGAGGCCCAGCAGAGCTCAATTTCCTGCTCTGTCACGGCATTCCCAGGCAGGGCAGACATGGTGGGGCTGAGAGGTCTGTCCATCGCCAGGACATCTGTCTATCTGTCATGAAGAGGTGTGCCTGTCACACAAACTCACCCCCGACATGTCAGAGTGGGCATTGTTTTTAAAAAATGGAAAGGAGGCCATTACCATCATTATCCCACCTGAGAGAGGCCTGTGGGTGATGGAAGAGGTTCCCAGGGGCTGGCTTCCTCTGCGGCGGGTCATTAGTTAAAAGGGGGTGGGGGTGGGGCAGGGGTGCTGGGGCGGCAGGCTAGGACCGGACCACAAGGCTCCCTTTGGAGAAAGGAGCTGGAGACAAATGATTCGAGTCTGAATTCCATATACACCGGAGATTGCTTATCGATCCACATCAGAATATGCGGGCTGGCCCCGGGGACCGGCCAAGTATTTTCCCAGGGAGTTAATAACGTGGCAGCTGAACTGTCTTGTCCAATTCACTGAAGCCAGGCCTCTAATCAGGACCGAGTTTCTTATTTTGAGAATTCTTGCCACTTGTGTGCGCCTCGTCCCTTCCACTCTACTGGGCCCTGTCAGTGATTGAAATGACAGCCCATGGATGGGGAGGCTAATCAAATTGTTTATTATCGACCTAAATCAATATGTATAGATTGTCGAAACATCACTGTCATGCCGCCAAAAAGTCATACTAATAATTCCCTGCCTGCAGATGTAATCTAGCCATGATTTCTCTGACTTGAATTACATCTGAATTTAGGGGAGTGAAAACAATTATAAGGGGGAGGGGGTTTCAGGAGAGGCCGCTAGTGGGACTCTGCTCTGGGAAATATGTTTACACAACTCAATAGCACTGTGTTAGGTATTAATGATGCGATGTCACTTTGACTTGCTTAGATATGTGTTCTCGGCTGGGAGAGAGTTGAAAATCCATGCGGAAATCAACAGGGAGATCTAAGAGAAGTGTTGGGGTGGGGGCAGAGGCTGTGCTCCTGGGAGAAGGTTGTCTCAGAGGACTGTGCTTGGTGGGGTCAGCATGAATATCAGGGGACTGGGGGGCTGGGCCAGAGTGGGAGGCTAAGAGTTGGCGGGCCCAGGCCATGCTTTGAACAAAGGATATCCTGAGGAGACACACTCACAGAAGCAACATGCAAAACTCACCTGACCTTTCCCTCAGGATTCAGTAACCAAGTCCAGAGCTGTTTCTTTCCAAGAGGCAGCTTGGGCAAGGGGAAGAGGGGAACCCGAGAGATTGAAAAGTATGGGAGCTCAGTATGCACTGAATACCTTGCATGTGCTGGCTGTAGGGTGAGCCACTGCTAGCCAGTGTGAGTTGTGTAAGGAATTAGCAAAAGGCGCTTGTGTTGGTCAGCTTCCCATCACTGTAACAAATTGTGGAATGAATGAACTTCTAAAGATGCAAGGTTTATTGCAGCTTACAGTTTTAAGGGTCACAGTCCATGATCCATTGGCCCCATCCCTCTGAGTGAGGAAAACAACATGGAGAAAAATTGCTCAACTAGGAGCTAGGGAGTGAAAGAAGGTGAAAGGGCTAAATCCCACTGTGCCCTTCAAGGGCATCCCCTCCATGACCTCATTATGTTGGCCGCTATCTCCTAAGGATTCCACTACCTCCCAGTAGTGCCAGCCTGAGGGTACCAAGCCTACTGCATGACCATTTGGAGGTCATTACAGACCCAAACTACAGCACACTCCTCCAGATGTATGCATTAGAAAGGTACCAGACCTGGGCAGGTCCAAGTTGGCAGTGATAGAGTGAGCTCAGCCAACCGAGCTTTGAGGGCGGCCTCTCCACCCACGCTGGACTGGCATCCCAGTGTGCTACCCAGGTGGGGGGCTTGCACACAGGAGCCTGTCCTTACTGATCTCACATTCTCTGCTGAATATGTGTGATCTTCATAGTTACCCTGTGGGGTTGAGGCTTTTATTATCCCTGATTACCAATTAGGAGGCTGAAGCATCACGAAATAAGTTACTTGCCCAGGGTCATGTTTGGCAAGTGATCTAGCTGAGATCTGAAATCTGGAAATGTGCTGTGGAATTCCAGCCTCTTAGCCAGGATGCACCAGGTCTGGGTGAGGGTCCACCTGCACAGGGTATAGTTCCTCACTGCTAGCTTGCCCTTTCCACCTTCCTCAGCCAGCTTGAACCCAGCCAGTATTGAACACCCCTTTTTCCTCTGTAAAATGAGAAGTGTTGTCCCCTAAAGGAAGCCTCTCAGGCTGATAGCACAACTGAAGGAGGTGCAAAGTGATGCTTTGCCAGCCAGAACGAGGAGGAGTGCTGTGATTGGTCAGCACTTTGGGTTCCTGCTTCCTGCCTCTGAAGGAAGAGCAGCTCACTCACCTGGCTCTGGGAGGAGGACTGTCTCTGGGGTGGAGCTCTCCTGAAGCCATAGCAGGCCCCAGAGCACCAGGTGCTTCCCAGGCCCATCAGAGGTCACCATGATCCCCAGAGCTGCCCAGGCCATACCTGGGTGGGGAGAGCTGTCATAAACTCTTAGCCACTCTCTTGCAGTGTGCCATTAATTTCCTGCAGGGACTGTCATGATTTGTACTGTGGCATGGCCCTCCAGGCTCCTGTTCCATGGGATCCACCCTAACCAGAGCCAGGAGATTCACAACACAGATGGCCTCCCTCCCAGGGCCGAATATAGCCAGTCTACTCCTGTCTTCCCTGACCTTCTCTGTAGTTGGACATATTGTCCACATTCTCTCTTTCACCCTGGAAGTGACTTTTTGTGGAGCATGTTCCGGTTGGTGGGTGGGAGTACCAAAGAGACCTGTTCTGGGGACAGCCCACCGCTGAACGTCTGTCTCACTCTGCACTCTGAGAAGAAGGCCCTTCCCTTTTCTTGCCTCGGCTGCCACGTGTGACTGGAAGGCTGGACCAGACATGGCGCACACCCCAGCCTGACGTTTGCTGGCATGTTTTGTGTAGGCCAGCATGTGCCACATGAAGTTGAGTGTCAGGTATCTTCTGTACAGGCAAGAGTTTGCCCTGGACAGCAGAGAGAATCACAGACACATTTCCAGGAATATCTTTGGTTCTCTATCAAACCTCAGCCATGACACAGCCTCTTTGTGCCTTCATGCATTTTCAGGGTGTGTGCATGCACATGGGCCTGTGTGTACTGAGGATTGGACCCAGGCCTTTATGCATGCTAGAGACCACATTCTGCCACTGAGTTACACCCCAGCCCTGCTGCTCTTCTCAAGAATGAATCAGCTTTTGTTTTCGCCAGGCCTGTCTTGAACAGATGCCTTTTGCTGAGAGCCCAATCCTTAGAACCATGTGTATGTATTTATGGGCGAGTGGACAACCACCTCACTGCACCTCACACTGTACCCACTGCATCCCAAGAAATGGAAGAGAAATTTCAGACTTCGGAAAGCCCCAGTCTGCTCTGCAATTTACCAGCCTTCCAGGTTCAAGTGGGTTCCAAATTTGGCAAACACATTTCCCCTGTCCCTAGAGAGAAAAAATAAAAACGCACCAGCAAAAATACATTACATTGGGCATTATACTTCTGTGACAGAAATGACTCATTTTCATGACACGCTATAATAATAGCAAATTATGGTACACAATGAATCCATTCTCATTAAAGTCTGTATGGAGAAAAGCAAAGAATACAAAATGTATACAATTGTTTAAAGGAAAAATGCCATGTAATATAAAAGATACTCTAATCGCTATTTCCAATTACAAAGAAGAGAAAATCACTAAAAAATTTTACAGCATCTAATTACCAAAAAAAAAAAAAAAAAAAGCCAGAGCCACAAAATAACTCTCTATAAAATTAATAATGAAGGGAGACTTCAAATGACTGTAGTTCCTCAAAATTGCTCTTCAGATCGAAGAACATCCAGGGAGCAGTTGGCAGGGTTTCTAACGTTGGTTTACTGCAGCTTTTTGGTTGAGATTAGTGATGAGCCCTCTGGGGCAAGAGTCCTGACAGGTGTGTTGGGACTCATGGTTTCCTTTCATCCTCAGATGCCCCTGCCTCTTAGCCTGGGTATCCTATCTTACCCTTGAGGAAACTGAGGCCCCGGGAGATTTTTATGACTTCATATCTGGGGTGACCATGTATGGCCAGACCACCATGATGCAGCCTATGCCTCTTGTTGTCCTATGATCATCACCAAATCATCCCCTTTGCCAGTCAGGACAAAGCATTCTATGGACACCCAGTCACAGCCACTCAGCCAAGAAGGCCAGGAATCAGGGTTTGACCCTGGTACCTTAACTTTTAAGGTCTAGAATTTTTGTACTACAAACGTGGTCACAGAAGAATGCCTTCTGACTTGTATGACAATGTGAAATACCACCTGATTTTCCCCAAGCATGTCTTTCCACCTGCCACCATCAGCAAGGGGAAGATACCTTGAAATGTCCCTATTTTATCCCCCAGTTCCCAGGAGGGTGTGAATCAGATAAAGTAAGACTGGGAGCAGGGAAAGCAGTAAGGGGGCCACTGTGGCCATCTGGGCGTAAGACAAAAGCGGCTGGGGTGAGGCTGCTGGAGATGGAGCCCCATGGCTGGAGTGGAGGCACCTGTCACAGCAGAATCCCCACAACCTAGAGCTATGTGGGACATTAGGGTTGCTCCTGGTATTCCTGCTTGGGCGTCTGGGCTGGTGATGGAACCATGAACTGAGATGTGGAAATTGTAAAAAGCAGACTTGAGCCCAGGAGGTGGTAGGCTGGACTTGGTTGGGCTTAGTTTGAGGGTGTCAACTTTCTGTGAAGCACGTCCTCTTGAATGTCAAAAAGGCAGCTCAAGCTTGTACCTAACAGGTCTGTGGAGTTACGATTCCACACCTGACTATGAACTTGCTCTTCTCTTTGGCCACTATCTCAGGAAATGGTCACGGAATTATATCAAGGAGTTAGGTAAAAAAATAATCACCATGGTGTAAACAAGTATATCTTGCCTTCACACATGACATTTAATCTATTGGTAATTCTACAGCTCTCCTTCATCATGGACCCAGAAGGCAGCCACCTCCCACTCACTGGTCTTCTCTGGTCCCTCCTGGTCCTTCCCGGTCCCTCCTGATCCTTCCCGGTCCCTCCTGGTCCCTCCGGGCCCCTCCTGCTCCCAGCTGGCATACCCAGATGCTGCAAGAGTCCTGAGATACTCTTCTAGATTCCATCTCAACTTTGTAGAGCCTTTTCTGTCTATAGCAGGTTCACTGACTTTCTTACAGCCTACATCATCATGTGTCATGACCCTGTTTGAAAGCCTTCCCTGGCCTCCCATGCCACCTAGTTTAGTGGACTTGATTGTGTCCCTCCAGAGACAATTAGAAGCCCTAATCAGTACCTCAGAATAGGACCTTGTTTGGAAGTAGGGTCAGATATAATTAGCTTAGCTCAGGTTGTACTGGAGTAGGGGACTAGGCTGGGCCCTTTGTCCAATATGACAGGCATCCTTGGAAGGCACAAGCACACAGGGAGAGCACCATGTGACAATAGGACAGACTGGAGTGTTGCAGCTGCTGGCCAAGTCTTGATGGTCATCCCTGGGCAGACACTAGGAAGTAATTATCCTACAGTTTTATGGATATTTTGGGCCTACTGACACCTGAGGTGGGACTTGTAGTCTCTAGAACTGGGAGAGAATAAATTTCTGTTGTTTGAAGCCAGCTAGCTTGTGCCACTTTGTTACAGCAGCCTAGGAGCCTACTTGTCCAGGATGAAGTTGGAAGTACTCCCCAGGGCTCAGGAGACCATCATGCCTGGGCTCTCCCAACCATCTGAAGACAGGCCCTCCCTCTGCCCTTCCCCTTTCCAGGCACACGGCTCCTTTTCCCGCCTGGGGCTTTCATGCTCCTGCCTACCTGACATGGGTGTCCCCCACTCATCCTCAGCACCCACCCTCTACCACACCTACCACCTCTCTGCTCCAGCATCAGCCAAGAGCAAGGTCTCACCTAGTCATGGTGTCTAAAACAGCTTATGACTCTGTCAACATTTTGCTTTCTTTTTTCATTTTCTGTAGCAATGATCATTTTTATAGCCATTAGCACAGCCTGAAATTATGCTCTTAAAATATCGCTAAAAATTTATCTCCTGCACTAAAACAAAGCCCCTGGAGACAGTGGTGTTTGCCCGCCTGGACCTGGCATACAGTTGTATCTCCCAAGTACTGGGAACGGTGCTTTATTACCACACTTAACACTCACAACCATAGTGATGGTGACTGTATTTTGTGCCAGGCAGTGTTCTAAGTGGCTTACACAGGAGTAGTTCATTTAATCCTCACAACTCTGTTTGTGCTCCCATTTGATCCATGAGAAAGCTGAAGCACAGGGAAGTTGAGGAATGTGGCCAAGATCACACAGCTAGCAGCAGGTGGTAGAGTCACAGTTTGTGTGGAGTCAACAGGGTTACAATGCCCTGCCCTTCATCATAGCCTGATGCAGACTCTAGACAAGAGTGTCTTGGCTTCCAATATCACAGCAGCACTATCTACTAGGATCCCCACTTACCCTTCCAAATAAATAAAATAAAATAAAATAAAATAAAATAAAATACACACAGCAATTTCCCTCCCCGTTTTATTCCATCTGCATGTGTCCTGTTAGTGGTCTCCCTAGAGAGGGTCTCACAAAGAACTGGAATTTTCTAAAGAAATGGCAGAGGTGGCCTTTGAGGATGGAGTTGGACAGCTTTACCTGGCTGTAGCTTTACGGTCGCCCCATGATGGAAGGAAGTCTTGACCTGGCCCCTGCGACTCACTCTCTTTCACTATTTCCTTTCTCTGCTTTTTCTCCCTGTCTCTGGGCTCTGAATCCTCGACTCACAGAAACAAAGCTCGCTCACATCAAGATTCCTCTGCAACAAGAAAGAAATCAGAGACAGGAGAACAAGGTGTCTTCCAAACAATGTAAGTGTTTGGTGTGGCTGAGTTTTGCTGCATATCTAATTTTTGCTAAAGAACTGTCTTGAAGTCGATGATCATTGCCCAACGAGGTGAGGCACTCTGTCAGCTTGCTGTGGCCCATCACACAGTCTGTTTTGCTTCCTCAGCTTCTCATGTCTCCCCTTTTAGACTGTAAATCCCCAAGGAGAGGGGTGAGGTTTTTCCTAGCCATATCCTCACTAAACTCAATGTTAAGAGCATGTTGTGTTTCCCCTCTAATTTGGTATACACTGTTTATAGTCAGAAAACTGGCACTGTGATAAACAGCCTCCTTGCCAATCTCAAAGACCTCAGGATCCCTTGGAAGATCACAGTCTCACCCCACCCACTGCCTCCTCCAACTTCCCCGCCCTGGGTGATGACCTGACCTCCCCTCACCAACCTGTATGTTTCTGGAAGATGACACTGCAGCTTGCTCACTGCTTGGTGACAAAATATTGTTTTACAGCGATAAGTATCTCGTAAGACAATATTTGGAAAGTTATTATCTCAATGTCTCTGGTTGAGGACATAGAATGATATCACTCAAAGCCAGATCTGATCTGTTTGCAGCCAACAATGGGGGCAGCTGGGGACAGACACATGCGGTACCCAGGATTTGATCTTCTAGTGATTTGCCATGGACTGGTCTCCACAGGGCTGATAAGATCTATTCTGAACCCACAGCAGTAGAGTGTGAAGAGCCAGAGAAGGTGAGAATTTGGGTAATGGAGTCCTGATTAGGGACACATTTCTTCAAAAGGCTGCTGGGTGGGAAGATGCTTTTTCTAAAGACAAGGGCCATGTTTCTTTTGTTCATAGTCAACAAGCTCTCTGGACCAAAACTCCAGAGGATGGGAATCTGAGGCCTTTCCTTGTTGCCACACTCAGAAAAGAGCAGAGTATCATCATTTGTCTCTGTGTCAGGGTGTCCATGGGTGCTACCTTGACTTAAATCACACATACCACAGACTCTCAAGCAAGGTTCTCAAGCTCATTGACAATTGAGCTGGATAATTCTTTGCTGGAGGGAGGCTGTTCTATGTATTGTAGCATATGTCAGTGGCACCCCTGGCCTCTGTTCTCTGGATGCCAGTAGCACCTTCCCTGGCCCTTGGTTTTGAAAAGCAAAATTGTTTCTAGATGTTGCAAAGTGTTCTTGGGGAGAGTGGGATGTAGGAAATAAGCCCTGGTTGAAGACCATGGCTGAGAGTGAGAGGGGATCTTCATTCCTGCTGTTTTATCTGGATGGGACAGAACTTCTGACAATGAACTTAAACAAGGACTGTTTCCCTTAATAAGGTGGCATGAGCCTCACCAGGCTTCCTGGGAGCCAAGCAGGGATGTTAAGCCACAGGCCCAGAACTTTTTAGTATACCTGTGATTTCCCTTTAGTAATGCATGTCCCTACCTCCCTCTCTTGGCAATTGGTCATGCTTGCACGTCTCACCTTCTTGCAGGGTCCTGAGGTTCCTCCTGAGAAGTTCAACTCTTTAACATAGGACCATCATAAAGCCACAAGCAGAAAGCACAGGGAGATGCCAAGCCAGGGCACTTTCTGGCTGCTCCATTCCGGCTTTCAGGGGATGAGGACTCTCAAGTTAATTGCTCCACAGCCCTAACCTTTCTTTACTCTTACCTTCCCTCTCCAGGAGCTATCAAAATCTTAGAGGAGGGAGAAGGCCACAGAAAGCCTAAAGACAATGCTTGGTCCATAGAGAAATTAAATGGAAACTAAAACAGGTGTCTTCTACTCTTAGAAATATTGGTTACATCCAAGAATATTCCTGAACTTGAATTGACCGGCCCCCAGTGAGGGAACAGGTTGGGTGAGAACCTTGGGGATCACCCATCTTCTGCTAGATTTTGCTTCTTTCTGATGATTCAGAGCCCAGTCTCCTGAGAAGCAGCACTCCCCGAGGTGTTCCCAGGGGTCTATAGAAGGAGTTCTCTCATGCTCGTGCATAAACAAGCTCACTATCTGTGCCACCAACCTATCTGCTACTGTGACCACTGTAGACCACAGGCTGGGTCCCTGATTGCCATCCCAGGGGCCACGGAGGAGCACATGTGTTGCCGGTGGGAAGTTTAGAGGTCAAATCCTTGTTTTACTTGGAGAACTAATGAGTGTCCCAGATAGTAGTTTCCAAACTGGGTTCAGAGTAGTGACATAGTTTTTGGCCATGCCCCAGTGTTTTCCATTTGGGCACAGAGAGTAAAGAGAGGGTGGCGAGGGATGAACTCTGAATATTTGTCTCCAGGGAACCAAAACTCTGCTTTTTATTGCCAAACATATTGGATTGTCACAACGTTTTATTTGCAGACAGGACTCTGAGGTTTCAGAAAACTTTGAAAGCCACAGTGCTGAGTGATAGTGTCTATCATATCAGGTAAATGTTTGAGTTAAAATAAAAATGATGATATGCCAGCAATTATAAAACTTTTGAGAAAAAAACAGTTGGAGGACCATTAGAAGTGAGCTGAGCCTGGTGAGAGAGAAGGGGCGTTCTGGGTTGATGAAAGCCTTTTATTTCTTGACCTCATTAGTGGCCACTCAGGTGAGTGCATTTCATCGTAAATCATTGGGTTATAGCAGGGGTTGGGATCTTTGTCAGTTTCAGGAGCTATCATTGCATCCCATAGACTGGTTGGCTTAGAAAACAAGCAGTTATTTCTCATAGTTCTGGAGTCTGGAGGCTCAGAATGAAGGAACCTGCAGATTTGCTGTCTGGGTAGGGCCTTCTTGCTGGTTTGCAGACAGCCACTGCTATGGTCTCAAGTTGCGTGTCCCCTCAAAGTTCACACACTGAAACCTAATTGACAAGTTCATGGTATGAAGAGGTGGGGCCTTTGAAAGATGGATCCAAATGTATGAATAGGATTCATACCCTTATAAAAGAGGTGTGAGGGAGCTTATTTGTTCCTTCTGCCACATGGACACAGAGAATTAGCTAGGGTTAGACTAAATGGTGAGGGTGGGACATTCATGATGGGACTGGGCCCTTATAAAAAGAGGAAAAGATATGAGGCTGGTATAACAACAAGCCTTAGTCAGGGTAATTTATGAACAACAGAAACTGACTGCTCCTTTTGGAAAGCTGCATCTCCAAGCACCATCACACTGAGCACTAGGGTCTCAGTGTATTATTTTGGCTGGGCATGGTGGCACATGGCTGCAATTCCAGCCCTTGAGAGGTTGAGGCAGGCAGATTGCTGTGAGTTTGAAGCCAGCCTGGGCTACAAAGTGAGTTCAGGGCCAGCCCTAACTCTACAGTGAAACTCTGTCTCAAAACCACAAAAATAAATAAATATTAATTTGGGTGTGGAGCAGACACCCAAATGGCTAGCAAACCATGACTAGCAGGTAAAATGTGACCAGCTACCTGTTGGTGCAAATAAAGTTTTATTGGAATAAGCTGTGGTCATCCATTGACACATGGTCTGCAGCTGCAAATGCAGAAGTGAGTAGTTGCAGTGGAGAAGGGTTCATCTACAAGTCAAAAGTATTTTTTATCTGGCTCTTCCTAAAAAGGAGCTAACTCCTGAGTTATATATCTATGATACTTACCCAATACCATATGTATAATATCCTTTAATTAAAGAAAATGTATCTTCTGACAGGTGAAAGATAGAAGTAGAGTCTCATTTTATAAGTGAAAAAAGACTTATAAAAGGTCTAGAAAGGGGAAAATTCACTTACTCTAGGTCCATAGCAGAAAATCACTAGAACCAGCATTTTTGACCCCTCATCTGATGCTTTCTCCAAATCTGCACATTAGCAGCCCCTCACAGCTGTTAAGCACATGTCAGGGAGACCCCCAGGATGCCAACAGGTTCCCATGGGCTGGTGGAGACTGAGCCTCACCTTGTGCACCTCAGCTCTGGTAGAGGTTGAAGTAGGAGGCCTGGCAGGATGGGCTGGAAGAGAATGAGCGCTGCTAAGTGGTTGTATTTGCTCACCATGGACAGAGGACATAGCCTGTGACCAGTCAACCCTAGAAGCTTGGAGTCCTGCCAAGGTCAGGCTGACCTGGGTCAGCTCTTGGGAAGAGGAACAACTCTGCTCACAGCGCAGGGCCCCTGGGAAGGGGGTTATGCAGGGTGTGCACTTGCTCTCTGTTGAAGTTGGGGACTGGAGGCCTCCCAGGGGCTTGTTCAAGCTAGCTTGGTGGCAAGGGTCAAGTCCACGGCATGTGAAGTGCAGATGAGGAAGAGCGAGTCCACTCATGTGCCAGGACTGCTCTCTCCCATTATCCCTGTGACTTCCTAGCTGGGGCCTGAAGGCACAAATAGCCTCTTTCTTTTTTTTTTTTTTTTTTTTTCATTTCACAGCAAGCAAACAGAGAATCAGCAGAGTCAAATACTTTACCTAAAAGTGGAGCTGAGACTGGAAGCCTACCACTGTGCTGGGGTGCTGGGGTGGGATGAGATGATTTCTTCCTACGATGAAAGTGAGGAAGGTTGGATTTGTGTTTCTCTTAGTGTCTAGACTCTGCAATGTTCAATTTTGTTGCAAAGGCCAGAAGATGAAGGCAGCTCCTGATGTCCCAGTTCCCAGGTCATCAGTGACCTGTTGCCAACTTCCTACCCCACCAAAACCAAAGGAATTCTTCTTTGGCGATTATCTGAACACATTCTCTTCTGCTTGGGTGTGGACAAGACTCCTGGAATATTCTAGACCAAGACGAAGTGAAAAGCCAAAGCACTGAAGCGATAAATTGGGGAAATGGATGCTCCACATCTACTGTACTGAGTTACAAGGAAGAGAGAGCTAAATTTGTTATTTATAACCTACTAGGAAATACAAAAACAGAAAAAAGCTGTGTAGTTTATAGGAAATGCAGATCTCTTTAGGTTTCACGGCAAAACATCAATGAACAGAAACCCAGGCACATAAACTCTTGCCTGTCAATTCTGTTGCTGCCCAGTTGAAAAACTGCCTCTCTGTGCACCGTGTAACCCTGGAGCATGCTGGGAGTTAACAACAGACAGCCTGAGAAAACTTTGGACAATGAGGCAGTGAAAGAGGGTTCATCTATGGCAGACAACAGGAGGCTGTGACTGAAGGAACCCATGATTTCAGCCGGCAAGGGATGAAACAGCTTGTCCACTTACAATGACGTTATAGAGTTACCTATTTTAAAACAGGATTTTAAAGTTTTACTTATTTGGAACAACTCTCCGAAGAGAAATAATAACTCAGTAATATGATTCAGAAAGTATATGAACGTGAAGAAACCTGTTAAGATGATAAACACAAAATGGCAGAAATTTGAGGTACTCTGTTATCCACCAGGTTGTAAGGAACAGGCCACGAATTGGAAAGGTGTCTAAGAGTTGTTTAAACAGTGTGTGATAAAAGGGAATTTCTGATTCCTTCAAGTGGTTCTTGGTCCATGAAATTCGACAAGGGACCCCAAAATTACTTCTTCACATCAACCCCCTTGGAGAATATATGAGGCCCCAGAAGATTCTAGAACTATAACTTTATGGGTTTGAGATTTCCTGCTTCACTTTGTTTTCCTTTGCTGTATTATTCAGCTTCGGGGCAGGGGAGCAAAACAAGGACATTGGTGTGTTGTTGCATATGTTGCTGGAAACCTGCTCCTGAACTGTAACATATCTCCCAGTAACAACCCGTTCCTCTGGTTCAGAGATCTTTTATAAGCCTATTTTAGGCATCTGATTATTGCCTGACTAATAATAGGGACTCGTTTTTGTCAAAGAACAGACAGGAGGATATAGTGTAAAATGTAGCGTATAATTGCTCAGTGACTGCCATTGAAAATTCCTGGTTACTGGAGTAAGAGAGCGTCTCTCTTAGGTGCTATTTCTTCATGTAATAATAATTAGGCTGTGAGAAAGCAAGCAGAGAAACCCACCCAAGAGAGCAAAGTTAGTTCAGAAAAAGAAATAGAAAAGGAAAGGAGAAAAAATCTGAAACACCTGCCTGAGGGAGAAGTTCAGCAAGAATCTGGGCATTCCTTTGGGCCAACCAGCTGGGTGTTCAGAATCTTGGTAGCAGCTGAAGAACAATACACAGTAATTCTGAAACAGGCCATGTGTCCTCTCACTGAGAGCTCAGAAAATTTCAATATTCCTTCAACTTCCCCCTGCACACATGTCCACAGACCTGGGAGGCTCTGGAATGGACCACTGGAATCAAAGTCAAGGCTTTGCTTCTCAGAGCTCCAGGACACTATAGGTGTGGGTTTCTGTAGATCATTTGTGTGTGCATAGATTTGGTAGCCAGATCTGCACAGTGAGCCTCTTGGCAGAAGATTGCAAACATGAGAAGGTGAAGTAAGGTATGTTGTGCAAGGAGAAGAATGCTGTTTGCCCTATATCCTTCGGCCACCTGGTGAAGCACTCCTTAGGACAAGGAGGCATCCCTGGGCCTGGTCTGACTACTCTCAGAAGTACTGGGACCTGGTTTGGAAAAGTACTCCGTGGGTAGATGACAGGGCATTCCCTATGCACGAAAAGGCTTGTTAAGGCCCTAGAGCACCCCTTCCTGCTCTAACTCTCCAGGAATCTGGTCCTACAATATCTCTGGAGCTGTAAAAATGTGGAGTATCTCCCAGGAGCAGAGGGCATGTAAGGTGAAAGAGTCCCTTCCTCCTGATCCTGCTGGTTCAGAGCCAGCTCAGACATTTTTCCACAGTGGAAGGGAGCATGTGCAGAGCACTTGGCCCACACCTGGGACAGAGGAGCGGGGTCAGCACAGAGAGCTGGGCAGGTATCCAAGCAGTGAGCAGCTCAAAGTAAGAGCTTTGGCGTTGGTTGACTTGCCACTGGTTTCCTAAGCAGACTCTGTGACCTTGGACAAGTCATTATGTTCTCTTGCTTCTATTTTCTGCTCTTCAAAGGGGCAAAGATGCAGGACTTACCTCCTAGCTGTTACTCAGTCCACATAAAGTATTTAGCACAGGGCCAGGTACACAGTAAGCACTTCCTAAGAGGCAGCTTCTTTCTGCTAATGCCCATGCAGCAAGACGGTTTTGGAAGACCTATTTGGTTGTATTTATAAAGTCACCCAAAGTCAGACCTGTGACTTGGCTGAGCAGTTCAACTGCAGATAAGACTCAGTTCTTAGGAAATCATTGTAAATATGAAAAATGTTTTATCTGTAAGGATGCTCACACAGTTAAGCAAGCCTCTCTTCCGGTCTGGCAGGAAAAGCTCTGTCTTTCATTTATTGATTGCCTTCCATAGGACAGACAGTAAATGCACATGTTCTCCTGTAAGCCTCACAACAGTTACTCCTGGTTCAACAGAGGAGGGACGGCCCTGGCTGGAGTTACAAGATGAGTGATTGTGATCTAAGAACAAGGCACTGATGAGATGCTGATGGTGGTTGTTGAGTGCAGAAGAAGCTGGAAAGTAGAAGGAATTCTCCTCAGAGGTGCCCTCCATTGGTCATTATGATGAAGGTGGGAAGTAGTGGACAGCACACAACAACTCTGTCAGAGCTGAGGCTTGGGAGGAAGAGGCCAGATTAGTGATACCTGTTTCAGATGGTTTGGCCCCCAGAGGAAGACCACATTGGAAGGTTGGTCCCCAGTATTATTAGATGGTGAGATGCTTAAGAGGTGAAACATAGTGGGATGTCGCTAGGCTATCGGACAACATTACCTCCAAGTGGACTGACATAGATTTCTGAGGATGCCAGTGGCCCTGTGGCTTTCAGCATCATCCTGTGTCCTCTCTCTTGTACATGTTCTCCTCCCATGATGCCATCTGCTGTGATATGACTCAGCTAACTCACTAGGAGCCAAATCAGTGGGTTAGCCCAATCTTGGCTTTCAGCTTTCAAACTGTGAGCTAAGGAAATCTCTCTTCTTTATAAATTTCCCAATCCTGGGTATTTTGCTACAGCAGTAGAAAACTAATATATCGTCCCACCAACTGGTCCAAATAAGCTGACTTTAACCAAAAGGTTACTAACAGAAGTAACCACAGTTTAAAGTACTTAGCAAGAGGTGTGCTGAGTTGCTCCCCTCTTATACATTGTCCTGTTATCCCCTTAGGGCTGAAAAGTAAAGAGAAAAGGAAGTGGTTTTGGAGATCTAGGATGAGATTAACAGTTGTAGGAGGGGACACTGGTTGGGAGTTTTCACTGTGAAAGAGCAGGGACACTGGAAGAAAGGGCAGAGGTGGTCTCACTTGTTCTTTCCTGCCCTTATTTCCTGTGCTATTAGAGTCTTTTCAGGAAGTCTTTGCCTGTGCCTGTGGCCTTAAGTGTTTCCCTTATGTTTTCTTTCAACAGCTTCAAAGTTTCAAATAGGTCTTTGATCTATTTTTAGTAGATTTTTTCCAACTTTTACTTTTTATTACTACATGTTTGTTTGACATAATGATTATGTTTGTTGTGGGGAGTTGGTACATGTACATGAAGATCTCAATTATTTTTCTTTTATCCCTTTTTGTTCTTCTACATGTAGATATCCAGGTTTCCCAGCAGCTTTGCTAAAATGCCTATCTTTTTTCCAATGTATTTTTGGCTCCTTTGTCCAGAATAAGATGTCAATGGCTACATGGGTTTGATTTTGTGTCCTCTATTATGTTGTATTGGTCTACATGTTTATTTTTGTTCAGGTACCATGTTGTTTTTGTTACTATGGCTTTGTAGTATAATTTGAAATTAGGTATTATGACACTTTTAGCCTTGCTCCTTTTACTTAGGTGTGCTTTATCTTCTTTTGTGTTTTCATATGAATTATAGGTGTTTTCCTAGTTTGCTGAAGAATTTCATAGATATTTTGATGAAGAATCTGTAAAATGTTTTTGGTAGTATGGCCATTTCAACAATATAAATTTTTCTGATCCATGAATATGGGAAGTCTTTCCACATGTTCATCTCTTCAGTGTTTTTCTTCAGCGTTCAGAAATTTTCATTGCAGAGGTTTTGCAACTCCTTGACTAGATTGATCCCTAAGAATTTTTTGAATGCTATTATAAATGT
The DNA here is from genome assembly GCA_004027595.1 of Dinomys branickii. Taxonomy (NCBI): domain Eukaryota; kingdom Metazoa; phylum Chordata; class Mammalia; order Rodentia; family Dinomyidae; genus Dinomys; species Dinomys branickii. Next base: position 273,667 of record PVLD010000368.1, on the reverse strand, counting down.
AATTGTTTTCATGATTTTTTCTCAGCTAGTCTATTATTGGTGCATAGAAAAACTATTGATTTTTAATGTTGATTTTTAGATCCTTGTACTTTGATCTAATAGCCTCAGAACCAGAAAAATATCTTTGCCAGTTACTCTTCCAACAGAGGGTTAATATCTAGAATATAACTCAAAAATTTAATACCAAAAATTAAGTAGTCCAATCAGTGAATGGGCAGATAAACTGAACAAGTACACATGGCTAATAAGTACGTGAAAACTTTTCAACATCTTTAACCATTAGAGAAGTGCAAATCACAACAGCATTTAGATTCCATCTCACCCTAGTCAGAATGGCTGTCATCAAGAAAATAACATTAACAAAAATAATAAATGCTATTGAGGATGTAGGGAAAAGGAACTCTCCTACACAGCTGGTGGAAATGTAAATTAGTATTTTTCTTGAAAAACTAAATGTACAGTCAGGCATGGTGGTGCATTCCTGTAATCCCAGCACCAGGAGTCTGAGGCAGGAGGATCACTGCAAGTGGAAGGTTTGAAGCAAGCCTGGGCTACAAAGTGAGTTCAAGGCCAGCATGAATTGCACAGTGAAACCTTGTATCAACAAAACAAAGCAAAACAAACCTAAAAATAGAGCTGTCATTTGATTCAGCTATTCTACCTCTTGGTATATACCTGAAGGAATTACATTCTGCACATTGTAGGACAACCTGCACTCCCCACATTGATTGCAGCACAATTCATAATAGCCAAGATATGAAACTAGCCTATGAGACAGAAGAATGAATAAAGAAAATGTGGAATATATACACAATGGAGTATTATTTAGCCATAAAGAATAAAAATTATGTTATTTGCAGGAAAGTGGATCAATCTGGAGTTATTATGTTGGGTACAATAAGCCAGACTCAGAAAGGCAAATATCACATGTTTTTCCTAATGGGTAGGTTCTGAAATAGATGACATAGAAGCAGAAGGGAGACTATTATTGGACAAGAGGGAAGAAATAAAGAAGAGTGGGAAGAAGTCCTCTTTTTTTTTTTTTTTTTTGGTACCAGGAATCAAATTCAGGACCTTGTGCTTGCCAGGCAGGCCACTGAGCTATATCCCTGGCTAAAATCTAAGGAAGAAGAATAGCAGGAAAAGATATAATAAAAATATATGTGTTGAAACTCAGTATTTTGTAAAATCAATAGGCACTAATAACAAAGGAAAAAAAAATTTTAAAGAACATAGAGGAACCAGTCAGAAACACTGAACTTCTGTCTTTTCCAACCTTCTCTTCCGCCTCTGATGCCTCCTATCTGCCAAACCTGCCCAGAAGCCAGAGAGCAGAGATCAGGCAGAGATCATGCAGATCAAAAGGGCCAGACTCGCAGGCAGATGTCAGAGTTAAGTGCAGAGCCAGGAGCAGGGCACACAGAATAACTAGCACTGGATGACACCCAAGCTAGCTTTCTGGGGAATGAAGACAGGTAACTTTGAAAGGCTAAACAATGCAAAATGGCTATGCTAATAGAATGGATTCTATCATCTTTTAACTACATCATCGTTTGACAAATCCAGAGCCTGTGCTGACCTAGGACTGCTGACTGGGGACAGACTCATAATGCAACCAGTATAGTTAGGAGAGAGAGAGACCGAGACGGAGACAGAGACACAAAGACAGAGAGACAGAGAGATAGGCAGAGACGGAGACAGAGACAGAGAGACAGAGACGGAGACAGAGACAGAGACAGAGAGATAGGCAGAGACGGAGACAGAGACAGAGAGACAGAGAGAGATAGGCAGAGACGGAGACAGAGACAGAGAGAAGGGGGAAATAGAAAAAAGAAATGTTGTACCATAAGTGTGAAGAGACACCGACAGTGGAGTGAGTGCGTGAGCTGCAGGAGTTGGGAAAGGGAGCACGTTTGCTTTGCTCTCCACGCGCTGCCCCTGCCATGCCCTGATGTGGCAGGAGGCCCTAAAGAATAAAGGACAAGGACATGCTGGCGCCATGTGTTTGGACTTCCCAGTCCTAGAACCATAAGCTAAATAAACCTCTGTTGTCCATAAATTTACACAAAAGGCTGGAAAAGGGAAAGAGAGGGCAGGTCCATTGGCTGCAGGAGGGTGGGCAGAGGCAGAGGCCCAGAGACCAGAGATCCAGGCCCCAGTAGGTCCTGAGAAGATCCCTTCTTCCCTCTGATCTTCAGTGAGCTTGTACAATGGAGAGAAGCTTTCTTACCGGAAGTCTTTCCAAGCAGAGGCGGGAACCACGGTGAGGCGAATGTATACAAGTGTTGCAAAGTTAAAACCCAGCCCGTTCTTACAAGGGTGATGAGGTTCCATGTTTTGTTTAAGACTTCATAGTGGCCAGGGAGCCAGGGCTTCCAGACTCTGTGTTCTCCTCCAACTCTGAGATTTCTCCTGGGCTCTCCCCAGAGCTTGCTTTCTATTTCATACTGGGGATGGGTGGGATTCACTGCCCTTGAGCTACCTGGAAGACACCGGCTGAGTTCTTCTTACTCCAGATGTGTGAAGAGTGGCAATGACAACTCTTGATTTTCAATTTAAAATTTTGACCTAAGGAATAGTGTGGAATACAGGGCTTCAAATCCTTTCTAAGTGTGCAAAGCTGAAGCTCCAGCTTCTCCATTTTGAAATTCCTGGCTGCCCATACGCAACATGAGCAGCAATCATGCATCCTTCTATCCAACCATCTATGCACCATTGGTATATCCACTCATCCATCTCATTGTCCATGCATGAATCCGTGCATCATGGGTACCGACATTAGCTGAGTCCTGGACACCATGAGTAGAGTGAAGGTGGGAGTTCTGCCCTCAGAAAGCTTTTCCTCTGGCAGAAGAGTGATGAGAAACTTGAAAGCAGTGTGAAAGCAGCTAATGAATGACAGGAAAAATTCAAGCAGAAGCCTGCCCAATGCCTGGGCAGGGACAGGCTTCCTGGAGAACAGAAGTGTGACCGATGTCTTAAAGCAGAGAGACTTGAGCCTGGGTCCCCAAGTCAGGGACTTCTCATGTCCTGTGTTTCCCCATCCCGGGCTGGATCAGAGGGCAATCAGAAGTCTTGTCTGCTGTGCGGGTTCCTGAGTCAGAGCTAGTTTCCTTTCCAGCCAGGACTCTGCTTGAACCTTTTCTTGGCTGTGCTCTCTGCATCTTCTGTGCTGACTGGTCCAAGCTCCCTGGATGCCTGTAACCTCTCATTAGAAACATGGAGTGGAGATGGGTGCTAGGTGGTGGAGAACCAGAATCCAGCTCATGCTGCTTCTGCATTAGTGCTTGCAAAACAAGAGCTGCTCCTTTGAAAAGTGCCAACCTGAAGAAGGCATTCTCATGGAATGGCCCCACACGTGGAGGGCTGATCCCTACTCTGCTTGGCAAAGGCATTTTCTGCTTCCCTGCCTTGGCCATAAATAACTCGGCCACCTCTAATTTGGGCTCCAATACCCTGACCAGCCGTGATTTATTCACAGACCAAAACAGGCATCTCTAATTTGCTAACCAATCGCTGCAATTCTGGCCTCGCCAACCAATAATTCTGCCATCTCTAATTTGCCAATAAATAATTCTGCAGCTTCAAATTTACTAACCAATAATGTGACCAATTTGCTGACCAATGGTTGTGTCAAGGCATAATGGTGCCCCTAGCAGATGGTAATTTGCTAAGCAATATTCGGACCTTTCCCCCTTCAGCAATAAAGAACCTTGGCGATCTTTGAATTCCAAATCCATTATTTGCTCAGAAGGATGCTGCAGGCTGCTGAGTTGCAAATGACCCCCTCCCAAAGCTTTTGCTCACCTTTGCAGCCCCTCTCTCTCTCTTTCTCTCTCTCTCTCTCTCTCTGTCTCACTCTTTCGGAACAATAGCTAGTAACTTGGAATATGACAGATGTTCTAGCATACTCATTTTACAGATGGAGATATTGAGACCCAGAGACAGAAGCTGACTTGTCCAAGCTTGCGCAGCAAGGCAGTAGCAGGGATGGGATGGTAAAACAGGCCTCTGGAAGGCCCCGGCACTATCCGAACTTGATGGTCTTCCTCAGGTCATTTGACCCAAGGAGCATGTTGATTCTGGCTGGGCTGGCTGCTGTCGAACCTTAGCTTGTCCTCAGCCAAGTTCCCCTGGTGCCAGTGGAGGAAGGAAGCCAACCTTGCTGACCCCACTACCTAGGGGGTCTGTGAACTCTGTAGGAAGGAGGGTCGGCTATTCCACAGAGAGATCTTGGCCCATTTTCAGCCCCAGGAAATGCAGGCTTTCAGCAGAAACCCAGAGCCACATCCCACATCCTTTGAAAGGGTTGGCACCCACACTTCCCAGAATGAGTAAGAGCAAGAGTGCCGCAGAGTAACTAGACCTGACTCCAGCAGGTCCCAGGGCCAGGGCATGATGGCCCTGTGAGTTCAGGAAGAACCTGACGCAGAAGGGTTTAGCAGCTGATGAGAGTCACTTGGAGGAACATTCCACCTGATCCCTCCTCAGGTCAGAGGTGAGTCTAAGCTGGACCTTCCCCAATTTTTGTGCATCTGAGGGATCTAACACTTGATCAGGCTGTCCCTTACTCCTTCATCTGGAAAAGCCTATTTGGCTCATTTTTACAGTCATGGTTTTTCAGAAGTTGAACTAATAGTGCTTAGAAAATTGGAGAGAAGCATCTTAGGGCATTAAACATGCCAATAATTGCCTTTCCAACTGGTCTTAGATGATCTACTTTGAGAAGTGGAAGGCTTGTCCTGAGTTGAGGATCCTGGGGTCTGTTTTGGGGGACTGAGGTTGTCCCCCAGAGAGACACAGTCCTTGTAGTCCTAAAATCTAAGACCAAGTACCCCTTCAATTCTGTGCCAAATCTGAACCAGTGAGGGGAACGGATCCAGGGAGAAGCAAGAGCAGAATTGTGGCCAGAAGGGGGTGGGGCAGAGGCTCAGGGTCACTCAGAGTCTCTGGGGCTGTCTTGGCTTCATACGCTATTCTTTCTTTTGGATGTGGAAATCTGCTCCCCTGCCCCTCCAATGTCACTGCAGGTAAAAATGGACAACCTGGAGCATCCAGGCTCTGGAAGACTTAAGGGAAGGAAGGCATCCTTGAGGGCAGATCAGTACATTCTAGTATATTCTAGAAAGGATGACACAGTAAGTTATATTCACTGTTTGTATCCAATGTCTGCCCCCTCCCTGGGGAGACTTTGCAAACTGAAGAGCTGATTTGGATTTTGTCCTGGTCTAGTGCCAGATCTCAGCTCAGGTGTCACCTTGCCCAGGTAGAGTGTGTTGGCCACCCACTCTGCTTCTCCTGATGCTGGCTTTTATTACCTTCACAGCTTCTGCTGCCTCATTAACTCCTCCATCCATGCTCTGGCAGCCCCTTGCAGCCAGCACTTGTAATCTGTTTCTCATTTCATCCCTCTTGCATCCCTAGGACCCAGAACATGTGGTCATGGGATTGAGGTCAGTAATCCTTGGTCAGCTGGTTGAAGGTGAATGACATCTACCAAGCTCAGGTCTCATGTCTGTCTCTCAGAGGTTCCATGAGCAAGAGAAGTCCCTGCAAAGCAGAGCCCAAAGGCTTAGGTTCAAGAGTTTTTTTGGGAAGTAATGCCAGAGGCAGATACACAGGACATAAGCCAGGAAACAGGGAAGGCAGGCAGGCTAGAGAAAGACAGCTGGGTGGTGCTGGCCACCGGTATGGATGGCTGATCTTGGTCCCTAGGACCTTGTGGTCAAACTTAGGACGTGCATCTCAGAACTGCCACCTGAGGCAAGAAGGGAGAAGCGCACCTTTTTCACTTCTGGATTGTGCTTGTGTGGGTACTGAGTGTCCCATGAGATGGTGCGAGCCTCAGCAGGAAGTGGGAGCTACGAGGCCTGGGGCCAGGGAGGTGCTGTCCAGTGGCCCTGTGCTGAGCTACTGCAGCCTGTCTGGAACTGGTCATTGGATTAATGGATGGAACAGAATGTAAGGCCGAAAGATTTTAAAGTGGCACACAGGTGGCACTAATACACAGACTTTACCCTTCCTAGAAAAGGTGTAGGTGGGGTACCATCAGTCCCAGAAAGCATGATGGGCTGCTTCTCTCTGTGGGCCCTCCTGCATGAGCTCAACCACATGGCTGGGTGCTGACTTTGTGTCTGTCACCTAGGTGTGAGGGTCACATCTGGGGCCAGCAACCTGCAGGGTTCCTATCGCCCTCATTTCAGGAACACATGGAGCCCCATCGAGATGCCCCATGTTTCTCCCCTATTCTGAGCCCACCTGTCCTTGGAACCAGCCTCTCGGCCTCAGCTGAAGGCTCCACTGCATGTCGCCGGGGCCTTCTGCAGCCAGGGCTCTTACTCCTCCACCTGTCTGTGTTGACACAGACAGTGCACAGCAAAACTCTGTCCAGCCCTGCATTCCCATGAGGCACTGTCCTGACCACCTTTCCTCAGCTTTACGGCCTTGCATCATCAGTCTGTATCTGGATTTCCAAGTGTGGTCTTGGGCATCACCGAGGAAGGTGTTAGCAATACAGATTCTTGGACTCTGGCAATGGGCTAGGGCCATGTGAACTCTGACAAACCCCTCTAGGTGATTCTTTGCACAGAGGACAGTGTTCTGTGGTCACCTAAAGTGCACAACAGCCCTAGGAGCTTGTGGGCCGATCCCTTACCCCGCCCTGCAAGGAAAGCCTCTCTTCAGCGAATCAGGGGCAGACATTCAGAAGCAGGCTCAGCTCAGAGATGAAACCACTTTGAAACTCACTAGGGCCTGAGCACTGATAAGATGACAATGCCCTGTCACCTCCAGAGAGCACACAGCAGCCCCAGACACATCGTCCTGTCTGCCTCCCCAAGCAGAAGAGCAATCGTGCAATGGGAGGTGTCACAACAATGCTAAGGAGAACATTAGTTGCTATTTTTATTGGACTTTCAATATATATTAATTATTTGATCTCATTTTATTCCTACAAAAAATCCCCACTTAGGATAAAGGTCTTAACACTACTCCCCATTTAAAAATGAGAAATCAAAGGTACATTGTCCTACAGCTGGGAAATACACTGTGACTGGGTTTAACCCAGATCTGCCTGGTCCCAGTGACTGCTCTCAATAACTCTGCTTTCTCCAGTTCCGGAAACTGCTGCACACTATGTACAGGTGTGTGTGCAAGAGGTATAGGTATATATACACACATACACATGTGTGTGTAATTTCAATTTTTCATTAAGCAAACATGGTTGCAAGGCCACTGTTGCTCTGGAGAGCAGAGGGTGGGAAAGCCTGTGCTGCCATCAACCTATGAAGTCCAGAGACCTGGCTTGAGTCCATTGCTAAATGTCTATTTCTATACAGTCAGACAGGGCCCCTCTATTGCTGTGATAGAGCTACAAAATGTTAGGGAAAATGGTAGTGGGGAAGCACGGTGAGAAAGTTGCCATCAGAGGGTGTACCTAGGGAGAGGGGTCACGCCCGCAGAGGTCTGGGCCAGGATGGAGAAGTTTAAAAACCAGCTACAATCAGACACCCAGAGATCACAAGGGCAGATGCCCATCAGGCTGCATGGGCGACACGGGCGGGCAGGTGACACTGGGCTTGGATAGTGGTGAAAAGTGGGGACTGTTCTCAAGTGGGGACAACTGAGCAAGGACGTCCTCTAAGGGACCGGCCTTAAGCAGCTCCGCCTAACCTTCACATTAACCAGCTCCTGGCAGGAGGGAGATAGGTACTCCTAGATCCTCTCATTTCTAAAGAGATGTTGGAAATGTTTATCAAGCAAAATCTCCAGCCTTTTAAATCTTACCCATGAATTTTGAGACCATATAACGCCAGCCAAACAAAGTGCCCCCGCGGGCCTCATTTAGTTTTCCAGCAGCCGGTTCTCAGCCACAGTGAAGAACAAGTCTATGAAGTCACCAATTCAATAGTCATACTTCACTCATCTGAAAACTCCAGCCTTCTAGGCCTGGGAATTGGGCAATTCTGGAACTGTGGGGGACCTCAGCCCTGCTACCAAACCATGTAATTTATCGCTTGTGTGCAGGAGCTTATCAATTGTCTGCTGTCCTCAACTATAATGTAAACTCCAATGAAAAAAAATTTGATTTTCTTCTGTTCATGGATATGTCCTGAGCACTTAGCACATAGTAGGTGCGCGGTAAGCATCTGCCGCATGAATGAATAGCAGAAAAGGGCCAGTTTGGGCCTCTTTTCTAAGCAGCTGCTCTCCCTCCACTGGAGAATTGTTCAACAGACTCAGAATAAATGGACCATGAAACTCTTGCTTTCTCTCTCTCACCTCTGCCACAGGGTGCTATGGCTGCTAGGAGGTGAGAATGGGGCTCCTGATGCCACTGAGCCATATTCTTGGGGTGAACAAAGCAGATCTGCCAGAGTTTAAGGAGGAGGGAGACAGACAGACGAGCAGAGGAGAGAAAAGAGAGAAAGAAAAATTGTCCCATGCTCGCTATGGTCAACATGCGTTATTAGGGTGTCCAGGAAATTATAGCTTATGTCCATTAGTTCTTTCAGGGTTAATATTGATGCAGATATTATTTCTATCCACGGCTCCATTTATTTGAAATATTATGACTGGGAGTAGCTGCTGCCGTGAATCAAATCAATTGATGGAGTAGTTAGCTGTGCCACCAGGGCAGCCTGCCCACCCCCTCCCCCCACCGCGAGCATGAAATATTATGGAGATGGTTCCTTAAAGTGAGCACTTTATCATCATTTGTCTACAGCCCCCGCCAGGACCGCCTTGCCTGGCTTCCCGTTGGGCGCGAGTTGCTGTCATAACTCAATCAGGCGGCTAATGCCACTCCGATGCTGCTCCCGCACCTCCAGCCATGCAGGCTGCTGACAGCTGGGGGTCCCCAGGCCCTTCCTGCTGCTGGCCACATGCAGGCAGAGGTATTTTTGGAGGTGGAAATGGGAGGCCTGTTTCCGTGTGCCACTTACCATTCTCCAAACACAATCTGTCATTTTCGCGAAGACTGCTCCGCCCGGAATCCTTTCTGCCTGGCTCTGTCTGCCTAAGAACAGAGCATGGCACATGAGGCTGTGGCTTAGTGCAGGGAAGGGGCCACCTCGACCCCCTTTTTCTAACACCTCAGCAGCTGCAGCGTTGAACTGTCACTCGATCCCATGAACATAGTACTACATTTACTGAGGGCTTCTAGGTTTCAGACAATCCATGCAATACTTTCTGCTAGCGGCTGGCAAACTTTTTGTACGAATCTGGATGCTAAGTATTTTAAGCTTGTAGGGTCTCTGTTGCCACCACCCAGTCTGCCCTCCTGAGGAAGCCTCCTGGGCAATCAGTGAAGGAACAGTGGGGGACGGGCCCTCTGAGGAACTCAGTTTTCTTGTCTGTCTCTATGTTACTGTCCTGGAGCATCCTCTTTGCTGATCATTGACCGAATGTCATGTTCTCATTAAGCCTTCCCTGACTAGTTAAAATGAAGTCAGCCTCTGGGGGTTCCTGTGCCATATTCTTGCTTTATTTTCCTTTATAACTCATGGAATATTTTACAATATTTTTGCCCTGTTACGTTGATAAAAATAATACCAATGCCAAATATCCCAGTTGCTAGAATGTCAGCTGCATGAGGACAAGGACTTTCTCTGTCCCGTGTGCTGGCTGCATCTCCAGGGTCGAGCCCATGAGAGGGATGGCCTTGATCCTGCCCGGGTGGGCAGCCTGAGGCAAGTGCTGCAGCAGCCCTGTTTTTCAGAGCAGGAAACTGAAGGTCAAAAGCTTGGGGACCTGTCTGAGCTTGCCCAGTTGGCGAGTGATCTTGATGTGATGCTACCCATTTATTCAGTGCAGTAGTTTACAAAATCTCCCAGCCCACAGAGGGGTCTGGTCCCATCATATCCCATGCTGCAGGTGAGGAAATGGGGCTCAGATGGGAGGTGGCTGGAAAGTGGTGAGGTCAGGACTCGAAACCTTTTCATCTTAAGTCTGTTTTCTCTCCTTCCTGGCTCTTTGTCATCCCAGTTTTTGTGGAACAATTGAGAGAGCCTGGGTCCAGGCATCCCTGGTGGGGAGGGGGTAGCCCTAAATATGCCCCTCACCAGGCTCCAATCTGCCTCTCCGGGACCATGATGAAATCACGGCCCCCATATGGACACCAGCAACTTTAGGCTGCCAGTAAGATTCAGCGGGGGAGTCTCACACGTATTTCCTCTACCCAGTGACTGCAGGGCCAACCACCTTACCCGGAACCTGCACCAGCTGTTTGTACTGCTCTACTCCTGCCCATCCTTGTCCTCTGCCCAGAGGCCCTTCCCCACCTTCTGCTGAGTCTTTGTACCCTTGAACACAGGGTAAAAAGACAAAAAGCTATAGGATTCGACTAGGTGTTGTGGAGGCTGCTTTGGCAGGAAGACACACAGCTTGAAGCCCCTCTTTGACTCTTCCTGCCTAGGAAAGAAGAAAAGCTGAAGGTCACTGAGGGCACGCGAGACCCTTCAGTTCTGTCCTGCTATTGTCCCAGGGAGTTCTAGGTGCCCCAGCCAGCTTCTCACACAGAAGACAACAGAGCCTCAAGTGACTTTGCAGATAACCTAGATTTCGTCCCATAGAAGTTTTAAAACCTTAGCAACCATGATGTTTCATTTCATGTCAGTTTGGTTTGACCATGGCACCCAGTTCTTTGTCAAACTCCAGGGTAGATATTTTGTAAAGGTATTTTGAAAGATGTAATGAACTTACTTTTCATTTTGATAAAAATTTACAACTAAATAAGAGACTGACAGTACTGTAGCTAATACACTCTGTATGATTATCTTCAAAGTAGTTGCTCAGAGTACAAGACATAGATAAAAAGTGTTTGATTCAGTCTTACAAAGAAGAAACAAACAGATATGAGCACATAACTTTCTTTTCAGTGAACTAGTAGCATAACTTTTAAACCAATAGACTCTCAGTGAAACAGATTAATCTCCATAATGCAGTGGCCTCACCTAATCAGTGAAGGCATTAAGAGAAGAAACTGAGGAAAGAGAGGCATTTGCCTCCAGATGCCTTCAGACTCCAGCAGTAAGACCAACACCAATCCTTCCCTGAGCCTGCAGCCTGCAGCCTGCCCTGCTAGCTTCAAACTCGCCAGCTCCCTCAACTTCATGGGCCAGTTCCTTAGAGTCTACCCTTCTCTCTCTGTCTCCCCTGCCCCACACCCTATAGGTATTGGTTTGGTTTCTCCGAAGAAATTTCACAACTACAGAGACACTCAAGGGTCCAATCTCCATTTAATGAAGAGGGTAACCAAAGCACAGAGAAGTCACATAACTTAGTCACAATCACCCAACAGATTAATAGCTGGACTTGCATTAATATTTCCAAAAGCCCTAAGGTGAACCTCCCTCCCTACAGGGAGAAGCTGCGATCCACCTTCTGCACCCCCACACCTCCCAGCCAGGTGGGAAGCAGAGATCACATGTGTTCTGTAGAAAAATCACCTCCTCACTAGAAGTAGGTGGGTGGGGAATTAGAAATCAAAAATTTAGCGTGAAAATACAGAAATCTAGCAGTAGAGCCAATTTTCCATCACACTCAGCAACTCCATTTGATGTGATAGTTTGCTAATAAAACATGAGCATTACGGTAACATAATCTTTTAAGTACCCATTGACTAATACGTAAATATAATGGAACCTTATGGAAATATACTTAAGCTGTCACCAACACCCCTAATGTAATATGCATGATTTCCAAGGCTATTTATAACTCCTTGGCTTCATTCTCTCACCAGTGACTTCACTGGCTCAATCACAGAAAGATCTTGTTTTCTCTCCCCTGCTGCTGTCTTAGTGCCCTCACCCATGGGCCCTGTCTCCCTGGGGACCCCTGGGCTGGACCCATACTTACTTGCTCCATAATGCTAAGGTGACCTGGTGTAGACCAGGCCTGGTGCTGGGCACCGGACAGCGTAGAAAGTAGTCGTAGCCTGCGGCGTGGAGCCGGTGATCTGCCACGCGCATCACATGGACTCCCAGAGCTGCCGAGGAGGAAGTGCAGGGGCTTGTGTGAGGGTGACTGGAGGAGGCGACGCTCAGGTGCAGCACGGAGGGCAAGAGGGAGCTGCCTGGCTAGGGGGGTACAAGGAGGGGGCAGAGATGAGGCTCACTGCACCAGGGCTTGGGTGTGAAGAGCAGGGATACTTCTGGGAACTGGGAAGAGCCCAGACACTTTGCAAAGCTGATGAAGGTAGAACGTGGTGGTAGGGGGTGGAATGGTGAGCGTGGAAGGCCATGAGACATGAGAGTAGTGTACCTGGAAGAGCCAGGGCAGGCACCTGGGCTGAGCAACAGGGCTTCCTTTCCACTGGCATCAGCATCCTGATCTTGAGGAAGGGAAAAAGCCTTCAGGAGTTACTCCAACCTATCCCACTGGTGGGTTTTGGTCCTGAGGTGGGTTTCTTTTATTTATGCACTTGTCTGTGGTCATGGAGATGGAACTCAGGCCCTCAAGCTTATGAGGCAGTGCGCTAAGGCTGAGCTACGTTCCCAGCCTGAGGTGTGTTTAAAAGGAGACCCGGTGCCTACTGTCCATTAGACAGTCTCTCTCCGTGCCCGGAGACTGGAGTTGGGCAGGGGATTGTGTTGAGCCACCATCCGCAGCAGTTTCTGATTCTATTTGCAGTGGACTTTGGTGCTGGCATCTAGCAAAACTTCACTTGCAAAGCATATAGCAGGAATTGCCACTGGGGCATCACGTATGCTTCTAAGCCCGCAATACCCTTCCTATCCACCTGAGGACCCGGCTTCCACGGCTCCCTGGTCTGGGTGTCTGCGCAAAGCCTGAGACAGGATGTGAGCACAAATGGTTTAGTCAGGACTTGCAGGGCCAGGCTGTGTTACTTGCAGACCTTAGGAGTTCCCTGTGGGAACTCCAGAAAATAAGGCAGATGGGTGCCTTCGAGTTACCCCACCCTGGCTTGCAGGGGCTGGGGAAATGCACACCAAGTCACATTAGTCACAGGAGTGACATCCATGAGTGCTGATACCCTGGAGTCTCTGGCTTGCTGTATACCTAGTCAGAGGGGCTGTCCCGAGATTTTGAGGAAGGTTGAAAACAGAACAGTCTGGATTCTGGTGGATGGGAGTTCATGGCAAGCAACAACTGTACAGCCCAAGAGCATGGGCAGAATACTAACAGGATTGTTTGTGTTTTCAAGCAACCACACAATTTCATTAAGTTCTTGAGGGGGCCACTTGAAGGCAATGGAGAGAAACAACAGATATTCCTCATTAGACACTTGAGGCAGTTGTGGTGTCAGGAGGAGACAAACTTCTCCTGACTGGAAGGGTTTCTTTGGGCTTGGATGCTCCTCTTTGGCCCACCCTCACCTCCTTCACAGAGCTTTTCCTTGTTGACAGGTCATTCACCTCAGACTGGAATCCTATAGTATTATAAGCCACTAAAATCTGTGGGGCTACTTGTTACTGCAGTATAACTGGGCATGCCCTGCTGATACAAGTCTATAAAAAGAAGACTGATTAAGAAACAAAAGCACTGAAGCAAGAACAGAAAATCTTCAAAAAGGACAAGAGTCTACAATCCCTGACCTGGGAGGGGCAGACTATGCCTTTGTGCCAATAGGTTGGCATGCTTACAGAGGGGTGTTTATATAGAAAGCAGAGGGATGATTAGTTTTGCTGTTGAGCATCCAGATATAAGACACGGAGGAGACTGAGTAAATCTCCTCAGCCCCAAGGTTGCAGTTTTAGTGTGTGGGCCCTGCAGAAGTGAACTGGAGAGGACATGACCCCTCAGGACTCCTGCCCTTCCTACCGTGCTTGGAGTCCTGAGTACCAATCTTTCCATCCCTGCTGGGGAAATGAGGGGCAGCTCCCCAGCATGGTCTTTGGACCACAGGCTCTTGCACCTGCTCTCTCACACAACCACACATGCACACCACACACACAGCATGTGCCTTCATGCTGTGGCTTGAATGTGTTTCACCAAGATTCACACGCAATTCATATGTTGAGAGGTGGGGTCTTTAAGTGGTGATTAGGGCTGAGGGCTTTGCCCTCATTCAGTACCTGGTGTCTACACATGGAATTGTTCCAAGCCTAGGTTGTGAGGTCAGATAGACTGGCCTTCCTACTGTGTGATCTCAGACAAGTCCCTTAGCCTCTCTGAGCCTCAGGTTTAATATCTGTAATAACAGGGTAAAAATCACATTCTAAGCGCTGGCCAAGATTAAATGAGGTATAATATGTAACATATTGGGCAGGTACCATATCGTATTTAATCTAAGACTGTCAACTTCAGGACCCACCATTTCACTATATACCACTAACAGAAAAAATATCTGTTAAGTTCTGACACAGTATCTTATCAACAATGTGAGGCAATAATTGATTCAGACAGTCTCTTATTGCTTTGAATCCAGCTTTTTTTTTTTTTTTGGCAGTACTGGGGATCGAACTCAGGACCCTGCGCTTGCTATGCAAGCGCTTATTCCACTGAGCTATATCCCCAGCCCCCTCTCTTATTGCTTTGAAATTTATTTACTGCATCCCAGGTATTTGGCATTTCTTCCTGGCTTGAGTTCATTCTTTATGAGTGATAGATAATTCTTTAGAATGTATTCCAGTAATATAAAGTAACACAATGTTATCTCCTTGGGATGCCTTCCTGTCCTAGGTCCCATAATGCACTTTCTTGTGGCTTTGTAAGGAAATATTGCATCATGGTTTCTTCTTCAACAAGAAACATCTGCTGTACTAATCCTACCTGCATGCTTGCTGTTCAGATTCATGCCTTCTGCATGCACAGGAACTTTCATTTCATTGTTGAATCATCAGCTAGTCTTTGTGGAAATGTGTAAAGTGGCAGCCACCCCCAGTGCAGGTCATACCATGATGGGGAGAATTGCAATGAAGTGACTACCAGGGGACAGCTATGACCAAGCTCGCCCAAGCAAGGACACCAGCATCATAACAAAACCACTTTCTGGTGGTTATAAGACATTATCCTTTGTGAGATGGAGCCCCATTTCAAAATGAGGGGACAAGTCACCTTAGAATTGGTGAAATACAGAGGTAAATGTTCAGGACAGAAGAGCTGCTCATCTCACTGGGGGGACTTTTACTAGTTTTTAGTGATGTGGGAGTGTGCATTACATACTGAGGCTGGGGCCAGAAAACAGGAGCTCATGTGCCAAATAAATCTCTATTCATTATAAGTTGCCAGTCTGGTGTATGCTCTTATAGTATTATAAATGGACTAAGACACATGCATATGCATATACATCAGATTTTTGAACCTGCATGTGTCTACATAGACACACAGAGGCTCCTGCACCTGCTCAGCCAGGCAGTCTCACATGCACACCATGTACGCACCATGTCTATGCAGGGACACACATGCATGCACAAAGACAGGCACTCTGCTGTGCTCACATACATATTTCTGCTAGTGCTCTCTTAATCATGCTGCATGCATGTTCTATGTACATCTATATGCATTAAGGCACATCTACATACATCCACATGCACATACATGCATACACATAAATAGGCATTCTACAGGTGATCATACAGGTGCATGTAGTAGCTGTATGATCACCTGTAGAATGCCTATTTATATAGGGTGTATGTGGGGTGACCACATACATCTCCATACTCAGTACACATGTGTACACAAATGGGTATATATGCATATATAGAAACACACAGGGGCATTGCCCTACAGGTACATACACATGCATTCCTGGTAAATTATTTTACAAAAATAAGAATAAATCCCTTCCTTTATCCATGCCCTTGATAACTTCTGCCTTCTTCTTACACTACTGACCTGGGCTTTAATTGTGGGTTTTGATGTGGCCAGTGGGAAAGTAGCAACTGTAATACAAGCAGAGATTGAAAAATGTTTATGCATTGAGACTTGCTCTTCCTGTGGTTAGAACCCTAATGCTACTGTATCAGTAAGCCCCTGCTAGCTTCCTAGAGGGCAAGGCCATGTGGCCAAGTCATTTCCTGACACATCATATCAACAGCCATCACCAGATACATGAGTAAGAACACTGTCAGGTAATGCCCCAGCCTGGCCACCAGAGCCAGCAGCTACCACAGACATATAAACAGGTTCAGTAGAGTTCTGCTGAGCTGGCCTGGAACAGAAGGATCTCTCAGCCAACCCACAGAATTGAGAAATGATAAATAGGTGTTTTGTAAACTATTAAATTTTGGGATGACTTGTTACACGAGGTAAGCTAACTGATACAAGGAATGACTCCCAGGAATACACAGACACACACCATTCCTGCAACACTGTAGTGCCTGTACATGTTTGTACACAGAACCACAGGGAGATAAACTCATACACACTTCCGCATGTGGGTACAGGCACACACAAGCATTTATAAACATAAGCATATATACACATGTACACTAATAGTACATCCCAGAGGCAGGCTTAGGTGCAACATGTGTACACATATGTGAACACGTGTATATGCAAACTCATATGTACATGGTATGTTAACACACATGCTTGCTCACTAGGACAAATACCTCCCAGTCAAGACTCTGAACATACTCTATGAACAAGCAAGTGGCCATGAGCCAAGATCCCTCCCCAGTTTTCCTGAAATTTAATTGGTAGAAAATTGGTAGGTAGTGGTTTTGAAAACTAGTACCATCTGACTCAGTGAGGACCTACAGACTTACTCAGGCCTGCACTGCTGAGCCAAGAGCTAGAGCATTCTTGGGTCCAGAGCCACCTAATAAGCGAGAAGCAACCGTCATGTCCTTGTCCTTCCCAGTGACCACTTGAGCCATCTATTTGGTTTGCATTTCACTTCTAGTCACTAAGCCATGGACCTGAGGCACATGATAGTCCTGTAAGAATGTCGTTTCTTTTACTCCACACTCCTCACTCCTACAACTGAGGACCCCTCTAACTTGGAGTCCAGAGGGTCAAAACGGGCTCTGCAGGGCTGGGGAGACAGCTCAGTGGAATAAGCGCCTGCCTAGCAAGCGCAGGGTCCTGAGTTCGATCCCCAGTACCGCCAAAAAAAAAAAAAAAAAAAAAAAAAAAACAGGCTCTGCTGCCTTGAGGATGGGCATTGGCCAGGTCACCATCATGAAGGCAGGAGAAGCACGGACAGGTAGATGGGAACTTGGGTCTCCTGCTGGGTCTTCTGGAAGACACTGACACAGTTAGAGAAGAGCAAAAGCAGAAGGATGCTCACCACTGGGGACTCCAATAGTGTGTCACCTCCTCTAATGACCTCTTCTTTGTCAGAATGCCAGCTCTTCTCCTTTGAGATTTTTCTTCTACATCTCTGCACTGTTTGTACTCCAACTTTCTAAGTGTTTTCTCTTTCTTGTACCCCTTGGAAGCTGTTCACCCATGTTTCTCTATCCCTGTGCCATCTCTGTGATCCAGGTCCTTCCAGATGTTTACCTGGAGACCATTATCATCTCCTAGCTGTGGACTTAGAGTCATGGCCCACCATCCAGTCACTGTCCTGTTAATTATTTTTTTTCTTGCAGATCTGGCCTGAAGGAGAGAGGCCCCTTAGTGAGCCAAGGATGACACCAAACTAGTTAACATGCCCTGCAGTGTCCTCGGGACCAGAGCCCAGGATGCTTTTCCATTCTTCCCGCTCATCCCTGCAAGGTCAACATTGGCAGCTGCGTGTGCCACAGATGTACCGTGTCTTTGTTCATCTCCAGTTCTGTACCTGTTGTCTCTACAACATGAGACACTGCTCCCCGCTCCTCACTGCCTGCTCTACTTGCTGTTTGGCCTGGTCAGCTGTCTATGACCTGGTCAGCTTCTGCCTCCTCTCCAAGCTTTCCCTGACCCATTGCCCAGTACTGATCTGTCTGTATGACAAATGCTTGTTTAGTTATCTGCACTCCCACCTACCTACCCACACGCCACACATGCACCAAGAGGAGGGGCTCTCTGAGGGCAGACCTGTGTCTTCTTCACTTGTCCCAATCGCATACTTGACACATGATAGACCAGGAGTAAATGTTGGCCGAAGGCATCAGTGAAGCAAACTCAGTGGGGAGAAATGGGAACTACATCTGTGCTTCACCCAACACACCATCGGTGCTTGTAGATGACACCCCGTTCTTGTCCCCTTCATGGAAAGAAGATACATGTGGAGGAGCCTCCAGGCCCCAAAGACTTTGTCTTCTGCCCAAGGTTCATTCTCTCTGTGGGCTGATCTGCACACTGTGCCTGCTTGGTCCGGCCCCAAAGTCAGCCACAATTTAGAAACATCCCCATCTCTCTCATCATGCACATTCCACATGATGGAGGCAGAAGGTGCTGACTGTCCAGCTAGGTTGGTCTTGTCAGAGCTGTGGTTTGTGTGAGATAAATCCTGGCCTACAGGTGGACAGTGTGGTAACAGCCAGCTGCTGGCTGCAGGGAGAGCTGTGAGGGTCCTGGGGAAGCAGCTAAGACTGTGAAGCACAAGGTTTGCAGGTTGGAAGTTGACTGTCCTGTAGAATCTCTGTGAGGAACCCTAGGATGTGGAGGGGCCTTATTGTCCATGCACCCTGGTCAAGAAATTGTTACATCTGATTAGGGATCTGTACAGCGAACATAAGATACTTGAGCCATGGCCTGCATCCACTGGCTAGTGAGGCAAACCTAAGGCTTCTACCATGATGGCAAATATCCACAAGGTAAAGAAAAAAGTGCAAAAGTGCCAGGCAGTTAATGTTCAGTGTGGAGATGAGATTTTTCTCTTGCAACTGGAAATGCAGAAAAAGCATCATTAAGGTGGGGAGGTTGAGCAAGGCAGAGTTCAGCTATCCTGAGCCTGGTTTTGGGGACAGTGCAGAGAGGTTAGTTAGAAGGACTCATATAACAAGCATCATTCATCAGGAACCCGTTGAATGGGAGATATGGTACTAGATGTTTTCTGAATCATCTGGCTTTATGGTTCCATTTAATGGGCAAAGAAACTCAGTTCAGAATTGACCTGGCTGAGCAGCTTGTCTTGGAGCCAGGCTACAAAACCAAGGCTTGCTGGCCTCAAAGCCTGATGTCCAAACCTACTTTTATGTGATGAACCGATCTAAAATTGGTGGTTGAGGCAGTAATAATAATTTATTGTCTTCTCATAGTCTAGGGGTTTAGACTAGGGGTTCTTGTGGTCTGTAGGATCAGACTGGGTTCAGCTAAGTGAGTCTCACTTTCATCTCTGCAGCAGTTGCCACCAGATGGTGGTGGGGCTGAGGTCACCTGAAGGTCCTCATTTGCATAAGATGGTGGCTGGCTCTTGGGCTGGGAAATCCCAAACAGATGATGGGTGTTGTATGAGGGAGCACTCTTTGGGTCTCTGTCCCTCCCTCTTCCTCTCTCTGGCAAGTGATCTCTCCAGCATAGTGGTTTCACTGTAGCTGGACTTCTTTTATGGTGGCTCTAGGCTCTTAAGGCATGAATCCCAAGACAGAATGCCAAGTAGAAATTGTATAGATTTTTATAGCTTGCCTTGGAAGTCACCTAGTGTCTCTTCTATTGTGCTGCATCTATCCAGGCAGTCATAAGGTAATCCTGTCTCCAAAGGGAGGAAGACTCCAGTTAAGGATAGGGGACTTAAAGTCTCATATCCTGTTGGGGGAGTGGCAAAGGTCAAGAAGAATGTGTGGGGGCAGGAAATGTACCATTTGTCTGCTACATCTGGGTTCCATTATACCTATGAGCCAAGATCTAGAAGCAGGGAAGGAAAAATGGGATAGTCTGGGAAATGGAACCAGAGCAGTCTAGCAGAAACAAAAAGTGTTCCTTAAGGAAGTGAGAAAAAGTCCATGGTGACTACTTCTAAGGTCCAGATGATGCCCTGGGTCATCACAGAAGGGCAGGTATAAAGAGATAGAAATGAAAACAAGGAAGCGACACGTGAAAGAGGTAGAAGACTGAATGTCAGCTGGGAATGTAGCAGAAAGTCAGGGCACTACAAAGTCAAGTCTAAGATTTGACGGTGGTACCCCAGGGTGTGGTGGTGCTGAGAACCAAAACACAAACATGAGAGGAAAAGCTGGTGTGGGAGCAACAGGGGCTGCTCTAAGAATTGGAGGATGATATCTTTGGTCAGCTGTCTTCTTCCTGTCTGTCTGAGGCCTTCCCCCTAAAGTCCCAGAAGAACTTTTCAGCACCACTCAGTATCCCCGAAGTCTTCCTGGTACAATAGAGGCTTGGCAAAGGAAGTGGCTTTCCAAGGAGTCATACATTATAGTCAGTGTCAGAAATAGCCCCGGACCTGGAGTGAGTGCCCAGTAGGTCAGCTCTGTGCTCACCCATGTCCAGAAACAGTGGCGAGAGGGAGGCCTGTGTCCCAGAGGGAGTGACAAGGAGGCTATAAAGCCTTCCCCAGGACGTAGACACCCTCACCCTGGGAAGCAGCGCTGGTTATGGCGGCCAGAAGCTGGGCAGGATGTGCTATCAATGCCCAGGGCCAGCCAGAGGCCCGCCAAGCGCCAGGCTGGCTGTTGCCCCTCCCTTGGCAGCTGTGGCGCCTCTGGGACCTTGCGGTGGGCCGCCTTCTGCGCAGACCCCGGGTCCGAGGGAGGAGGGGAAGGCAGGGAGACATTACTGTGGTTTTGCGGCGGCGGCGGAGGGAACATACTTAGGATATTTAGGGGATGGACAGGGAACCGGGCCTGCTTCCTCGCAGGCTCTGCCTGCCAGCGCTCAGCCACCGGAACATGCCATTTGAGAAATGTCTTCATTTTCTCTCTGGCCTTGGCTAGGTTCCCGCCACACTCGTTGAGAGCGGGAAGAAGGGGGGGTGGGGAGAGGGAAGGTAAGGGTCATAGACAGGAGCAAAGGATTGGAAAACTGGCTCCTGAGAGCTCTCTGTGCAAAGAAAACACCATGGGCCCTGCCAAGTCTGCCAACTGCATAGACTGTCACCCTCCACATACCCCAAAGCCCCTCCCACCGTTCCACTGGAAGTCACATTGCACCCTGGCCCAGGGCCTGATGAGGAGGTCCCTAGAATCAGGACCCGACATGCGGAGTGGCCCCAACTGCACAGCCACACTACGGAGCATTGCTTAAGGACTCCTCCTCTGCCAACAGAAAGCTTCTCAAGCCAGTCTTTATTTTTGTAGACCACGGCTTAAAGGCCCCAGCCAGTATGAGTCCCTCCTTCCCCTGCTTATTTTTAATTTTCAAACAACTTGATTTATTGCCTGAAAACCTCTGAATATATCCGCAGACACAGGATTGCAGGAAGTCAGGGAGGAACACACCAGAGGTGCCTTTGTCCCATTACCCCATTGACCCAGCAAAGAGATGGAGGTGCAAGGCCATGCCTGTTGATGAATTTAGACACCCAAAAATAAAATGTAGACTAATATAAAGACATTTAATATTGGTGGGAAGTGGTTGGCTGTGGGGAGAAAACTAGGCTTTGGAATCAGGTGGACTTTGGTTCAATTCCTAGTCTGGTGACTTCGGCAGCATTTGGGGGGGTATGCCATCTCTCTGCTCCTCAGCCTTCCCATCTGTAAAGCTGGAAGCAGCATGCCCATCACTATGAGGATGAAGAGTGAAAAGCACTGTCCCTGGTGTCTGGTGGGAGTGGGTGTGCAACAAACATGCCTTCTCTCTCATGGTTTCAGATTGCTGCTCATGCTACTCTGTTCTCAGTTAGCAATTGCTAATAAATTCAAGAACTGGGCACTTAAAAGGGATGGCCTTTGAAATGGGGGTTCAAATGGGGGATGCAGCACAGTTTGAGGGAGATACTTGGTGAGGACAGACCCTTCTTCCAGAGAGGGCCAAAAGACCCACATCAGGAAGGGGCCCTGCCGGAGTGGCTGCCTTACTTGGTATCTGAGATGTCACCTGATCAGGGTGGATTGGGTGGTGGACAGCGCTGCCCGGGCATCGGAAAGTAGAGACCTGGCTCCAAGTGTGGAACAGGAGATTTACCTCAAAGATACCCCAGTTTGGGTCTGATAGAGATCAGCTGGCATTTCGCATGGCTGAAAGAGTGGCAACCGAATCCTCTGGCCCGCCTGACCTGGCCCCTGTACCAACGCCATAGATCGATTTCTATTTTTTCCTTTCTTCTGTAAACAGTGGCGCTGGGGCAGGTCTGCCCGGATGGCTCACCCATGGGCCCACCCCGAATCCCTGATCGTCTATGGCAGATAGTGCAGGCTTGAATTTGCACCCATCCCAATTTTCATTCACACTGAGCTTTTTTGGCACTTTAATAATGAAAAAAAAGGGAAGAAAAAATGGAAGGGCGGGGGGGAGGCATCGATAGGGACCATCCCAGCTCAGATTCTGGGCAAACAGCTGCTTTCTGTTTAGAATTTGGGGCTTGACTGGATTTCAAGGCAGACCACAGGACTACAGCGATTCTTTCTTCTTTCTGCCAATAGGCGCCCACAAACACCCAAATTTAGAAGCTGGCAACTGCACTCATTTAGGATTCGAGGAGGAACTCAGGTAATACAAACTATCCCGGGTCAGAAAGGGTTAGGAACTCACTTCGTTAATGGGGTTTTCTTGTCTCATTGTTGGGGGTGGTAAGAGTGGTCTTCTTTGCTGTGCCTTCTCAAACACACACATGCAATTTCTATCCTGAAAATAGAGTCAACAATGGAGTCTATTTTGAGACATCCCTTCTGCGGGGATTACCTGGAGCATGCCAGGTGCCCTACGGCTGTCTTCAGGGTCAGCCTTCCACCATGACTCTCTGGGATCAGGGTGGCTGGTGGTCCTGCTTGTTCCATGAAGAGGGCTTTGTGGTCACAGCTCCAGAGATAACTAAAAATCATGTTTCATATGAAGTGGAGAGATTTGGAAAGAGGAGCAGAAGGAGGAAACAAAGGAGAGTCCAGGCCTCTTTAAGACCCACCTGAGTTATGTTACCTCTCCAACCAGTATGTTCCGAGGCTGTAGAAATGCTCTTTCTCTGGGTGTCAGGGCCCTAGCCTCTACCATGCAGGGGTCTGCTCCTTTCAACACATATGTGACATATGACAGACCCACACCATTTATGCCTTAACACCTTCTTCTCTGCCATGGCAACCCAGAAAAGGAAAATTGCCAGGTAGAGGGAAAAGGATGATTCATTGTTATGAAGATTGGGCAAGTTGCTTAACCTTTTGGTCTCAGTTTACTTAAACTGAAATATGGATAATAATGCCCTCCTATATCCCCTAGTTAAAAATAAAATAAAGTGTGTATAAAGCACCTTGGGAAGGAATCACCGCATGAATGAATAGTATTAACACCGTCACACAGGCTCGGCCTTCTCTTGTCCTTATGGATACCTGACAATACAACAAAGGAGGCTAAGAGTGAGATAAAGACAGAAGCTTTGGTAAAAGCCAAGTGACCCAGGCAGTTAGTGCTGTAGAGGAAGGGGTTGGTGCAGCGGCCTTGAAGAGATGAGAATTTCAGGGCAAGAAAGCATGATGAGCAAGGTAAGACTTTGAGCAGACTCCTTAAACTCTTACTCTGACTCTGCTTCTTATAAGCTGTTATTTAACCTCTCTATGCCTCACTTTCTCATCTATAAAATGGAAATTTTCCTAATAAACAGATACTTCACTCATGGCACTATTATGGAGATCAAAGGAGTTAACCTGGGTGAATCTCTTAAAATCACACTTGTCAAAGTGACTGTTCAATAAGTGAGCCATTACTGAGTTAGGTCTTGACAGTAGGATGGAAGAAGTAGGGAAATGGAGTGGAAAGAAGAGGAGGTTCCAGACTTGTGGAGGTCATAAGCAACAATATTGAGAGGGAGGAGCAGGACACAATCAAGGAGCAGCCACCAGGTCAGCTTATTGACAGCACTGTATTGGCTCAGGGCCAGTGGGAGATTGAGGAGAGAAGAGAGCCAAAATTGAACCAGGTGGGCTATAAATCCAGCT
Organism: Dinomys branickii; assembly: GCA_004027595.1. NCBI lineage: Eukaryota > Metazoa > Chordata > Mammalia > Rodentia > Dinomyidae > Dinomys > Dinomys branickii. Next base: position 249,794 of record PVLD010000368.1, on the reverse strand, counting down.
CAGAGACCTCATATGAAAAAAAACTTAGAGATGGTTTCTGAGTTGGGTGCACCTGCCAGATACAAATCTGTCCCCAGCTGACCTTGTAAGAATATATAAAACAGTGTGAATTAGGAGACAGAAGTTTGAGAGGCCAGGCAGGTAGCAACTGCCTTGGGTCAGGGGACAACTTGAAAGGGTTTAGATTGGGGATGGCAAAGTTTTGCTACCACCTCTTCTTCCTGTATCTATGGCAGACATCACTAATCCATCTTGGCCATCTTTCCATTTCACATCAAACACAGCTCTCTGCCCTGTATTCCTGGTAGCCACCACTCATGGACAAGGCTAAGACTGGAAAGGAAGCCTGCTGTTTTCTTGGCCTGAGCCAGGGCAGTTAGGCTGAGGAAAGAGGGAAGAGCTAAATGTAAGCATCAGATCAGAAAGGGAGGAAAGAATAAATGGTACACAGTGGGCTCATGGAAAGAAAGGACAAAGAAAAGAAGATGTTGGACCGGACTCAGCATTCTAGGGGCCTGAGAAGCCTGATTGGACACTGCTGGAAACAGGAAAGATGGGGTGCAGCCAGGCAGCCATCCGGGTGAAGGTGAGGTGGCTTAGGGACGTGCTGAGTGGGGGCATGTGCAGGATATCCGAGAGGAACATTCAATCTGCACTTGGAGATACAGGTCTGGCACTCAGTTGGAGGCTGGAGCTGGGGACACGGATTTGGAAGCTGGCCACAGGGAGGTGATAGTTTACACAGTTGGGACAGACGATCTTGCAGAGAGAGAGTGTGAGAGCAGGGGTGCACTAAGGCCCAGCTTGAGCAGACACTCATGGCTAAATATCAAATATCAAAAACCGGCTCAACAGGAGCTCTGGGAGCAAATGAGTAGGAGGAGGAGTTCATGGTGTCCACTGGACCATTGGATGAAGGCAATTGTGGAAGAAGGGGTGCAGCCAGCAACCCTGGGGCCCAAGGACTGGGACTGCACCTTGGTACTGGGCTCCAGGCCACTCAAGACTTTGTTAACCCCAGGACCCTGAATCTGGAATCCCTCCTTCCCCAAGCATATCAAATAAGTGAAAACTCACTCAAAAATATAATTTTTATAGAACCATCTACAAATTGAGTTGATTTACAGCAGTGTCTTTGACATAATGCTATGGCATGTAGACATTTCAGGCTATATTAATTTTAGATTTGTGGGTTCCTTTTCATATTTTAGAGCCAAAAATAGTTTCTCAGTGCTCAGATATTTTCCTAGGCCCCTGAGAAGCATTTTAGAAAGCTTAGATCTGTTGCCCATAGAGCCAAATGTTTGAGACCGCCCGCTCTTGGCCTGTGTGGCAGGCACAGTGGATGGGAGTCGCAGGGCAGAGGTCTGACAAGGACCACCTTGTAATGTGGGATGCATGCATATCCATTAGATACCCCTCCCACCCTCTGTCACCTTGCACATGACTCACAGGCACTGGCTTGGTTGGGAGCAGTCATCAGAGTGATGTTACAGCCTTGAGTGACCATGGCAGTGTGAGCATGATTTGGTTCAGAATGGATGCTGCCCATGTAGTGGAGAGTAACCTGAAAATGCCCCTCCAATGCCAGGTTTTGGCTTATTAGTTTTTGTATAAGGAAGCATCTTGGGGTCTCTGAAGAAGGGACTGGGGTGAGTGGAAAGGCAGGGGGGACTCAGGAGGTGGGGCGGACATAGTATCCTAGCTTCTGCAGAAGGATTTCAGTGCTTCAGTCATGCAGTTCCTGCTGTGCACACCCTTACATCACCTGCGTCCCATGTTGGTACCGAGCTCCTCAGCTCACCAGGCTGATGGGAATACTGCTTCTACTAGAAGTAACAGATTTTCAGAACTGTTAACTCCACTGTATAGGGATAGGTGTGGGTATGGAACACCCATGGGAGCAGTGGGGGTCCAGGCACTGAACACAGAGAACTTCATCCGAGAAGGAATAAGAAGTATCAGGTTCGGTTGAGCAGCATCCTCAGCATAGTCAGGAGAGGTGGGGGCTGTGGCCCACCCAGCCCATCTCGTCTTCCCCTCAGTTGATTCCCTCTCTGCCCATTTCAAGGGTCTTTGGGGCCTCCCCAGGCCCATCCCCCTCACCACTGGAGTGGGCCTGCAGAGCCAAGTTGCAAAGTCTAAGTACTTTTTAAGCACTGCAATTTAGTGCAATTATTTGAAAGTAAACAATCTGCTCTGTCAATTAAACACTATTTAGCTTCCATTTCTTCTGATGCATTGCAGTGTGCTCTGCAGCTCTCTGCTGAGCCCAGCTCAGCCCAGCCCAGGGACCTCTACAGTCTTTGTAAGGAGTCTGGTTCCCCGCCCTTCTGCACCCAGAGCTCAGAAGAGGCTTTTCCATGGGTAGCAAAGGGCAGGGAGGACTTAACAGCCACATCTCAGGGCAGCTTCCTGGCCTGCCTTGTTACCTCCTTTTCTATCACCTTGCTCCATTTTTTCCTTACACCCCACTCTATCAGAACTGGAGGGTGCTGTTGGGGGGCTGGAGGAAAGTAGTCCTGGGATGTGCCCTCTGCCTTGGAGGTTTTTATTGTATTATGCACTAGGCAAACAGGAATCCCAGCACTCAGCCTGAAGGTTTTCTTTCATTTCTATCTCCAAGTTTATTTCATGGAAATGTAATTCATGTGTTTTCCATTCATTTATACTGCACTCCTCAAAAAGTTTGATGTGCACAGACCCACATCAACCATTTGTCAGAGACCTCTGCTCCAGCAGTCAACACATCGTTCTCTTAGACTGAAGCGTGCCAGGTCCCTGAGGAAGCTTCCATCAGCTGGGTGCAGTTCTAATCCAGAACAAGGAATTGTGGGGGTGTGAGGGCTGCAGACTTGGCCTCCTGAGGCCAAGGTGGTGCTCAAGAAGAAGCCAGTAGCAGAAGCTCTGACTTCACCTGCCCAGGACTGATGGCTCCCATTCAGCCCTGCACCTGTGGACTCAGCATTGTTTGGCAATATTTCCTATCCAGGTCTCTGCTGTCTGGATATCACTTGGCTTTTAAGACCCGCTCTTAGTCCAAATCATCACCGGCCTGTGGTCACAGTTTCACAAGGGAGCTAATTTTGCTGACAGACTCTCTAATGATAATCAACAATTATTTGCATTTGCAAAGGGTGTCAGAGTTCATAAAGTGATCTTGCTTCCATTATCATGTTTCTTCTTTCAGTGGACCTTCAAGATGGGCAGAGCAGGGACTAGTTCAGTCATGTTTTGCAGATGAGGAAACCAAGGATCAACAGACTAGAACTCAGACTTGAATTTGAGCCTTTTGTTACAAGTCAGACAATCACCTATCATAACAAATTAATCTTTCTGCAATTTCATCAACTGATTTCAACTCCGCCTTATTTTTTTTAAATTATAGGCATTCCTCTCTCTCTCTTTTTTTTTTTTTTTTTGCGGTACTGGGGATCGAACTCAGGACCCTGCGCTTGCTAGGCAAGCACTTATTCCACTGAGCTATATCCCCAGCCCCATTCCTCTCTTAATGACCAAGTTATGTTACTGCGACTAGGTTTTTAAATGAATTGGTCCCTACATGAACAACTGCTGTCATGGCAAACCTTTTAGAGCTTTCGGTGATAACAAACAGCCAGGTGTGGCACATGCGCCATAGGTTAGCGCCACTGGCATAGAGTATGTACACTGCAATGCTTAGAAGGAAGAAACAGTCAAAGGAAACTCTAACTTGATGACTTTGCTTTTATTTGCCTAACTCATACATGCAGTACTGGAGTGTATAACACAGTATAAAACTACAGTGCTTATGGTACAGTCAGCAAAAACTACAGTACTAAACTGGGAGGAAGCTACTGCCATAAGGCTGCAGGGCTGCTCCTGCTCCTACATCAGAAGTCTAAACAGCGTGCCTCAGTCAGAAGTCCGAACCGTTGTTAAACGGTAGGTCATAAAAGGAGAACTACCTGTATGATGATCACCTTCATCACCATCACAAGAACTGTTATCACATTTCTGTGTTTGAGGGTTTGTTATCTACAAAATCCTTTTGGATCTCTCGCATCGATGGCCACAAAAGGATAACTAGATTCTGCCCTTTCCCCCTAAGATGTGCACCCAGGTGTGTGCAGCAGGCAAGTGTACACTTAACTGGGTCACATGAAGTTCGCCACAGTTCATACACAAGGATGCTTAAAGAGATTCTACTAGTAGCTGAGTTAACACATGCCCATAGCTCGCCTTGTTCATTCACTGCCTGCTTTGCTGTCTGACCCCACAGTAGCCCTGCAAAGTATATACTAATAGAAGTAAAAGTATTCTCAGTCAGTAGATGGGAATCCTGAGGCTTAAGAGGTTTTATCTGTGCCTAAGTTCATACAGCTCAAGCCGTCTTGCTCCTATAAACTGCACATATATGAAAACTTGGGATAAGCAAGGAGCACTAAAAGTCACAATGCCTGAAGACCCTCGGGAGGAATTAATTTATTCTTTACACCAATGTTCACTGAAGACTTAATTTGAGCCAGATACCATAGTAGATGACAGGGATAAAATAATGACAACAACAGATATGGGACCTGCTCTTAGAAAGCTAGCACTTCAGGCGGGAGGACAAACAGGACACAGAAAACATCATCCCTGAGCCCTGAGAAACAGAACCACTAGCACAGCTGGAGCAGGGAGTGCGGGACCAGAGGCAAAAAGAAATGTGGCGTCCCTCACCAACATACACGATAAAAACGGGAAGCACTCTTCTTTTATCATAACCATTTTGCATTTTGGGCCTCATTAAAATATTTTCTTAGGGTTGAAGGGACCATAAAAGATCAAGATATACCTTGCACTGATTCTCCAAAATGAGTAACTGTTACGTACCACAAACATACACTAGTACAGGGAAGATGTTTTCTTTTTGTCCTTCAGAGCAGTTACTTGGGAAGAAATCTGGACATTCTGTCCTGTAAGCCCAGATACTCTGTCCATCCTTGTTCAATAAATTTACAAAAACATACCATGAACCAAGCGTTGTCCTTGACCAATATAATACAGGCTATAAAATTTAAAATTTTGTAGTAGTCACATAAGCAGTAGTAAAAGAAAACAAGTGAAATTCATTTTGATAGTGTGTTTTACTTAGCCCAGTATATACACAACATTATCATTGCAACAAGGTTATTTCATTATCAGTATAAACATTAGTGGGATATTTTACATTCCTTTTTCATACTAAATTTTTGCAATTTGGTGTGTATTGTGTACTTGTGACACACTTCAACTTGCACTGGTCACATTTCAAATGCTTAATAACCATGTGTAGCCAGTGGCTACCATATTGGACAGTGCAGCTTTATACACTTTATATGCATTTTTCATCTAGATCTTTCAAAAGTCCTATAAGAGATCTATTAGTCTTCCCATATTACAAATACCAATCTGAGAAAGGAAGAATAGATTGTCTAAGTTCCCATTTTAACCTGGATCTGGCTAAATAATTCTACACCATAACCCAGCTTGGTTTACTGCTGGCCCGTGTGGCTATGCCATTTCCCGCCACACTTTAAATGCTGGCCTCCTCAAGAGCACTTCTAGAATTAAATGTTATGCATGCTCTGAGAGGGTGTATGAGATCAGATGATCAGGCAGGTTCCCTGGAGGCGGTGCTCTGGAGGGTGGCATCCATTCCACCACCAGTCATCTGCTCCTCTGAACTAATAAATGTAATTTTCCAGGGATAAAACAAACCCAATAACTTCAACGGGATAATATGAAAGAAAAGAATAATTTACAACACTTACTGAGTGCTAACTACTGTATTAAGTGACTCTGAGTCCATTTGAAAGTAAGGCACAGAACTATTTTCTATGTTTCTGAGAAAGCGAAACACTGCCAATCAATCGGAAGATGGCATTGATTATAAATGTTAGAAGTGTTGAATGCGAACAAATAGGCATTTCAGAATCAATGACATACACTAAGTATATAGCATAGACAGTAGGTGAGACACTCTATGTGCATTATCTCACTGACTCTTCATAGAATGCTGAGAAGGAAGTATCATTCTCTATACTTTATACGTATAAATACTAGTACTCAGAGAAATTCAGCTAAGTGACTCAAGGTCATAAAGCTATTACTAATATTATTAAGAGGAAAAGAAGAGGAAAGAGCCCCTTCAGTGCTGAGACTAAGGTTTTTCTCCTCCATCAAGCCTATGTTCCAAACCATGTTTTGGTAGAGGCTAGGTTATGTGGTGGTAACAAATGGTACCAAGGTTCAGAAACATAAATCAACACTGTTCATGCTTATTCCTCTGCTGGGTTCAAGCATCCAAATAGAGCTGCTAGCACCGTATTTCCAGTCCTAATTTCAGAAGGAAAAGAGAAAGCTCTATGAGATCCACCCCTAGCAATTAAATGCTTAACCAGGAGCCAATGTATATCACTTCCTCTAGAAAATCATTGGCAAGTACTGTTCTTATGGTAACACCTGCCCACATGGTTTAGGAAATACAATTCTACCCGGAGTACGGAGAAAGAGAAAAGCAGAAATACTGGGTAAATGGCCCTACCAATTATCAACTCTGCCTAAATGCTACCGATAGAATTTCTCATAAGGCCCAACTTGCTTCTCCATCCTGGTGGCCAAAGCAGGTTTTGTAAGGGTTTCTGAGGCCTTCTATCACAGATGACTTCCAATTCAGTTTCCTCTCCGTTTCAGAGTCCGCACATGTAGGCAAATAGATGTGACTGGTCATGATGATCTCATACTTCACAGGCCAGTTCTGAGTCTGTTGTGGGTGTCTGCAGAGGGAGAGTGGAGGAGGGGTGGGTGGGTGCTGGCCTTTGTTTTTTCCCAGGGTTTCCTTTCTCTTAAATGCCAGATTAGCCTCTGCCTATCAGAAATTGATAAAGTCATGGAAAATGTGAGGCGGTGGCTGGAGACCGGAAGGGAGGCCTGAGGGGATCTGGGAATTTTCCTACCGTCACAGGAAAAGTCTGTCTTGTATCTTACAGTGTACCTCTTTGGCCCCCAGATTCAGCAATTCATGTGAGTTTTCCACAAAGTGATTTTTCTGCATAGAAATTGATGAATGATCTCAGACAAGAAAGTTGTCATGAGAAATAGCCTCTGAAATATTGGTCACTAATACGTAGCTCTGGGTCAGACAGTGGGGGCTGAGCAGTGGAGGGGGGGATCCATTTTTCTTCATGTGAACTTCACCACTGCTTGCCTCCTGCTCTGAGTGGGGCTGGGAGGGCCCAGCCTGGCCTTGGATCCCCCTAGCAGGGCTTTGACCTGCAACAATATTAGCCCTTTGGTGAATATGTGTCATAGAACTGAGAAGAACCCTAAGAAACGGAATAAACAAGACAATTTGAAAAGGGAATTTATGGTGAATTTGAAACACATGAAGGTGATTTTGCAAAAGAGGTCTTAAAGATTGGGAAAATCTAATTCCCAATCAGTTCTTCCCATAGCTTTGCCCCACCCAGCAATCATTTGAGGATGGAAGGCTGCCACCTAGCCCTTGAGCGTGAAGAGCTCAAGATCAGCAACCTGACCTCTCCCTTTTGGAGTCATGCCAGGCTCAGAAAATATTTGCTTTGGCCCTCCAGGGTCTAGGCTACTTCCAGAGTGGAAACAATGGGAGCGTTGATGGTGTGACCTCATGGGGGCCGCTGGTGGGCCACAGGGAACTTGGTGTGAATTTGAAAGAGGCATTCGCTTGTGTTGAGTACAGTTCCTGAGCAGCAGCCTAGAGCTAATTCCTGGCCTGAGATTTAGCCCCGTTGCCTCCCCTGGCAGGGTGCCTGTGGGCAACTGGTGTCCTTCTCGTGTGTTCGTAGTCTCTTCCCCTTCCGTCACTGGAGACCTGGCTCTTCTCAGCTGCCCCGCCTCACCTCTCAGTGCAGGCGCCCCATTCCTTAAAGCTGGACTAGTGCAGTCGCCGCCCCTTTTCCTCCAACTCTGTGCCTGGCTAGCTCCTGTCCTCCATTCAGCACTCAGCCGATGCCTCTAGGAACCTCAGCCACCCTTTGTGCTCTCGTCTCCTGGATTGTCAGCAGCACGGCGCCACGCTTGTACCCTGCATTGTGTTCATCTCTCCCGTGAGACCGTGAATTCCAGAAAGGCGGGGAAGTTACCTGTACAGGGCCGTGCTGGAACCCCAATCTCTAAAACAGTGCCTGCTGTGGAGCAGAAATTCAATAAATGGCTGAATGAATAAAGGCACAAACGTAAGAGACTATGGCTTCCCAGTCAGTCCCACGCATCTCCAGGGCGAGAGCTCCTCCTCCTCCTCCTCCTCCTCCTCCTCCTTCCTCTTCTTTCTCCTCCTCTTCTCACTATTCTCCTTGTTCTCTTTCATCTCTTGCCGCTCTTCTCTTTCTTCTTCTTCCTCTGCTTCCTTCTTGTGGATGTGGAGCTCTCAAGGTCTCCCTCCATGCTTACCACATACGTCCCACGCCCTAGCCAGGGTCTGGGCAACTGCTCCACTCCATGCTGACGGAGCAGCCCAGAACTAGTGCTGGAGAAAGCGACCTTGATTCCACCGCTGTTCGTGCCCTTGGCACATCATCCTAAAATGTGGAGGATAATAGTATTAATAAACGGGTGCTTGGTGAGGATTAGATGAAATAATAAATTTGAAATGATCAGACAGTGTCTGGCACATAATAAATAATCAAGAAATGGTACTTCTGACAAAGACAATGTCATTTCTACCGAGAGTCCCACAGTTCCCTCTGGCCAGGTGACCCTAGGGGAGACGAAATGCAGCTGCTCACTCAAAGTCATTCAGTCATTCATCATCCAAACAAACCCCTCCTGAGCTCTTGTCTGGTGGCTGGTTTGATTTTAGCCTCTGGGTTGTCCTTGGTCCAGGGGCTGCGGTGCTGTATGAAGCACCAGAGCAAGTGTGTATGCCTTTTTCTCATGCTCCAGCTCTGCTCAACATGTAGTGATGCCCCTCTGAGGATCCTCCGTGGGAGCAGAGACTTATTCAATTCATGCACCTATTAAATATCAACTGTATGCAAGGCACTGGAGACACAGAGTTGGAAGAGGCAGAGTCTCTGTCCTCAGAAAGCTCTTGTCCCAGGGGTGGGAGCAACGGACAGAGTGATAGCAGTAGCACACCCAGTGATAGACAGGAACAAACGGTGGTGAGTAAAGGGAGGAGGTTATGCTGGACAACAGGAGCGGGGAAGGGCCATGGAGGAAGCCACATTGGAGCAAAGACCTGAATGAAATAAGGAGGTGGATCATGTGGCTCTTTAATGGAAGCATATCCCACACAGAAGAGAAGACATGAAGCCCGTGGCGAGATCACACTTGGCATGGGCTCTGAGTGTCTGTAACTGGACCAGAGATCTCCAGGGGCTTTGAGAAGCTCCGTCATTCACATTCCAGGGGAAGCAAGGTGCCTTTGCCCTTCATCCTGTGAGATGCAGGGTTACCATGTCACAGAACCACAGATTTCTTAGCTCTTTTGTCCAGGTGCACAGGGTTGGAGTCCCAGGGAACCATTCTCTTTTCTTTTCTGGAGCTTTCTATTCTGGACATTGGGTTTGGAGTATCTCCCAACTCCCAAGGGAAAATAGGTTTTCTGGGGTGGTAGAACTGGGTTCACGCTGGAGCTCTCTTTCCCACTGGTTGTGTGAAGGCAGTAGCCCAGTGGTCACTAATGAGCCCTACCCCTTTGTGAAGTGGAGATGATCCCACTACTCACAGGTAGTGGGGGTCTTCCCACCTATCAGCCAGTCTTGCCACATGCTGTCCTTGAAACCTTTAGTGGCAGGAAACCTGAGATCATCCAAGACAGAGCTGATCTTTTCATTTCCTCTGAAGAAAGCCTGGGATAAAATCCCAAAACAAAAATCAAAGTTCCTAGATATGATCTTAAAATTCAGTGACCTTATACAGTGGTTTCTCCGGGGCAGCCCTGATTCAGGTCTGTAATCCCATATTCTTAAGACCTAGAGCCATGATGGCAAGCTCTGTAGAGCTTTCAGTGATAGCAAACAGCCTGCTGCAGCCCACATGCAGTAGGTTTGCCACCACAGGGTCTGCCTTGCCTGTGTAACCTCTTCTTTATCTCTTAGAGGTCAGACTGTCCTCTCCCCAGCCCTGTTCCCTCTTCCCTCCGTGATGGACTGCCTGTTGCTGCTTCTAGTAGACATCAACCTTCCTCACTGCTCTGTCTCCTTTCTGCCTCTTCTTCTGAATTCCAACTTATCATCCTTCAAAGTTACTTCCTGGAAACCTCCTTGACTCCCTAAGCCCAACCTCCTCTGTACCCCATCCCCTAGGAATGTCCCTTAGCTCACCCCTCATCAAAAGGCATCTCAAATATTCTTTCCCCTCACTAGATGCAAAGCTCCATAAAGAAAAGACTATACCTGGTAATACTATTCCTCTACTGCTACACCTTCAAAGTCTAGCCCAGGGTCTGATGCATTTTCCAAACAAATACATGTTGAGTGAAGTGAATGGACGTGCTTATTAATAGACCTCCCAAGCCAAGAGTGCTTGAGGGAAATCCTCATAACTCCTGAAGTTCATTATGATGGCAATGAGTGAGTGACAAAAACCTTATTCTCTTAAGGAAACATAAGCGTATCCGAGATTGTTTGTTCTCTTTTAGTCTTGGGAGATTCCTTGGGAGATATCAGGCTGGTTTTCAGAATGACACTTGGGAAAGGCCTTCCACCCCAGTTCTCTCTAGTGCAGGTCCAGGGCTTCTAGGGCTGAACCAATGGGCTCCTCCCTGGGGAGCCTCCACCAGCAGCCTCTTCCAGGGAAGCCACCATCACCCCTCGGACCAGGCCGGCAAGGTCCAGCGTGCCTGCTGCTGGCCCCTGCCCCTGGTTGTGCGGCCTTTCTCTGCACAGTCCACACTGGCATATCTCTTCAGTCTCCCTAGAAATGTTCCCAGAGGCAGCCTGCGAATTAAGTGAACATTTTCAATATTCCCCAAAGCTGTGGTTTCTACAGGTCCACACCAGGAGGATGCTGGCTGTAGCAGACTGAAGAGAAAGGCAGTCGCAGGATTTATTTCCAACCAAGGAGCTAATTAATGAGGGTGATCTTCACTAAATACAACAAAAAGATGAAAGTGAACAACATCATAAAATGCTGGGCATCATATACAGAGGCAGATAAACACATAGAAACCCATGAACATGCCAACCATACGCCTAAGGCTGGAAGAGAAAAGGAGGCTGTTCCCTGCCGTCCTCCTTCCAAACAAAGGCTTTCTCAGTCTGATTTCTCTGCCTGCGGTCCCTGGGCACTTGTACCATCAGTAACACCTCACAGGGCCTTCAGTCCTAACAAATAATTAGCTAAAATTGAACCAGGGATTTCTTACACGTGTGTCATAGGTCTGATATGAATAATGAGGCAGAAGGTTAACGGTGGGTCAGAGACAGTTCCCCATCTTCCAGCTTATTTATTCAGCGAAATGAGAAATTGATCACATTATTGCGTATAGGGGAAGCCTGATTCATCGCAATCAGCTTGGAATTGGCAGTTTTGACTGTAGGCAATTTGAGGACATTACTTATGCCTGAATAGGCTGGGAAGGTCATTTACAGCTTGTTAACACCTTTCCGACCTCCTCCACAGCCAGATCTTACTCTTCCTTCTTTGCCTGGTACCCAGGCTAGAAACAAATCAGAAAGAGATCTGAATGACACTGTTCACATAGTGATAAATATTCTGGAGGAGGCTTAAAACGTATGTGCTGCAGAATGTAATTTGTTTGTCCACTCACCCATGTATCCATCCACCCATCTGTCCACCCATCTGTCCATCCACTCATCCACTCATCCTCTGCACACCATATGCAATTAATTCTTCAGACCCTATCAGAAACAATAGTAGCTTGCGAAGAACGGGCCATGGCTCATGGGCACAATGGCTGTGGGCACCATGGCTGCAGAGATGAAAGGAACAAGTGAAGTACCGGGGGACAAGGGCTGCTGTGGCTTCTCCAGAGAGTGAAGGGGCAGAGAGTCTCAGCCCAGGCTCGGGAGGTGGTCCCAGAATCCAGCACTGTATGCGGCAATAAACGCAGGTGGGGTGAAGAATGACTCTAGGGGAACTGCTGGTGCTGAGCACACTTCAGGGAAGAGGCCTTGTGCTAACAGCAGCGGGACACAGTTGTCTCTCTGTGCTTTGCGTTGCTAGCGCAGAGTACCGAAGACTGAGTCATTTGTAATGGACAAGAATTTCTTTGGCTCAGTTCTGTAGTCTAGGAAGTTCAAGAGCACGGTGTTAAAATCAGGTGAGAGCCTCAAGCTCCACCATCCCATGGTGGAAAGTAGGAAAGTTAAGAGAATGAGGGCAATAGAGACCCACAGAGGTGGAATTCACAGCCTTGATCCATTTAAAATAGGCGCTAGTTCTTTCACGGGAGTGGCACCTCTGTGACTTAAGTGCCTCTTCTTAGGCCCCACCTCCCTCCCTATACTATTGCACTGGGGATTAAATTTCTAATATGTGATGTTTTTCATTATTTACAGGAAACTTTATTAGTTTCTGCAACCCAACCCACACAGATAAGAACTTAAGTATTTAATACAGTGCATTACATCTGCACAAATGGAAAAAAGCTAAGTCCAACATTTCTAGACCAACATGGCTGTTAATTTCTGTACAGTGTCAATTTGAAGGGAACATATTCAAACCTGAATAAGAATGTTAGGCCCAGACGTAAGGCCCAGACAGTGGAAATAGTGCCATACAGGTTGGACTCCAGAACGAGCCTCTGAGCCTCAGTTTCTTCACCTGTATGGGACTCTAATAGTACCTGCCTTCAGTGGGATATAGAAACATAGCAGCACTTAGAATTCTTGTGCACTGTAGACACTTGACACATGACACCTGCCATCACTGTCACCATCACCATCACCACCATCATTGTGGTCGGGGCGGCTAGAAAATATCTTTGACAGCCCTCGTCAAACTTCTTTTCCAAAAACCCATAAGAGAAAGAAAGGAGTGAAATATGCTGCACTAGTGACATAATCAGCCAATCCACGTCTCAGCTGCTTAAAGCAGCAACAGCCATCTATTGCTGCCCATGCTTCTCTGGGTTACCTGGATCTTCTGGGAGGTCTTCTGCAATCTGCCAGACAGCCCTGGGGGCTAGAGTCCGTGGTACTGCAGAAGCCATCTTCAAACTCAGCTGGGATGCAAGGACAGCTGGGCCCTCTGTGCCCTTCCAAGTGATCTCAGAGAGGGCTAGTCTCCAGGGGAACTACCCTGGCAATCAGAAGTAGCAGGCTGTAAACAGCATTCTACAAGCAGCTCAGCATCTGTGCTTTAGCAGGGAAAGAGGGCTTCCTGAATACAGAGGAAGGCGGTTGTTACTTAGCCTTATCTTTAATATCATTTAATATCATTACCACTTCAGACCTGGAGCACACTCAAAACACAAAAGCAGGCAGGCCTGTATTTGTACCATCATCAACATCCTCTTAAAAACCTTTATGTATCATATGCTTGTTCATCAAGTCACATTTTTAACAACCTGGGTGTGCTTGCCCTTGGTGGAGTCCATGAGCTCCTTCCTTTTCCACCAGAAATTGCTCTTCGCTAAATTTCAGTTATCTTCAAGCCAGACACAGCTCTGCCTTAACAGATTCACAGACCCACAAACAAATGCTGGTCCTAGAATAGGTGGCTGACACCGAAGTGGGCTGGGAGGGGAAGTAGGGGCCTGGGCCGAGACTGTTGGTGGTCTCTTCCTTTCCCCCACCTCTCCCCCAGCGTGCACGCACGTGCATATAGAATTATCCTCGTCCTCTTCCCAGCCTTTTTTTTCTACCCTTAGAATAAACAAAACTCTTTCATTCTGGGGCCTGGAAGATTCCATAATGAGCTGAGCCTCTTAACAGTCTATTTTAATAAAACTCAGCTCTCTGGCTGTATGGAGACCATAAAACATGCAGGTTCCAGCAATAATATGTTTAGTAGCCCTGCTTGATAAAGTGGAAATGTTTGCATGTTTCAAATTATGAGCAATTTAAAGTAGGAAGCTAGCAAGCCAGTTCTTGGGTTATGAAGCTTGACATTGTTAAGCCTTAAGAGAACACATACTTCAAAGTCTCCTGCTCTGAAATATGTCCTGTACACTGTTCAGCAAGAAGCAGCTGCGATAAGCCTGCAGCCGACCAGGAGAGGGAAACCACAGCGCAATACTAGTTGGCTGACAGAGTGTCAACCCTTTGGCAAATAGGCAGGAGTTTTGTTCAGGAAGTTGTCATCCCAAGGAAAGCCCTGCCTGCCCCCTTGAGACCCAGATACTCCTGAGGCGCTCATGAACTTGGCTGACTGTAGTGGCAGTAAGTGCTAAACGTGAAGGGGAGATCTGAGCTTTTGCCAGCATTGAAACCTATCAGAGATTTTAAGCTGACTTTATCTCAATCCCTCTGCTTTGGTTTATTTTATATTAGACTTTATGTCATTTTTCATTTGAACAAGTGGTGTTTGCACGGTTCATTCTGCTCCAGCCTCGCTGGCCTCCTTCCTGCCTCTCAAACCCACTTGGCTTGTGTCTGCTTCAGAAATCCACTTAGTGCTTGCTGTGTTCTCTGCCTAGAATGCTTCCCTACCTCCTTTTTGTGTATAGTTGGCATCTTCTTGTCATTTAGCTTTCAGTTTAAATATCATCTCCAAGGAGCAGCCTTTCCTGACCACCCTAGGACACCCCTGATTTATTTTCTTGGGTTTCGTTCATTTTTCTTCTTTTGGGCATTAATGACTATCTTTTAATTACATTGTTTATGTATTTGCTTTCTTGTTCTACTGTATGTCTTTCCCAACATCCATGTCAGTTCCATGAGAGCAGGGACCTTATTTCTCTTGTCCACCACTGGGTGGCACATAGTATATGCTCAATAAGTTGTTTTTGGTATGGTAGGTGGATAGATGGATGGGTAGATGGTCAGTTGGATGGTTGGATGCATTGCTGGGTGGGCGAACAGATGAGTGAATGAATGGAAGGAAAGATAGATGAATGAATGGGTAGATGAACTGATGGATAGACAGGTGGATGGATGTAGAGATAAAAGGGTAGATGGGTGGATAAATAAATGATCTATAAGGAGTCTTCAAACTCCAAGACTTTAGCATTATGAGTCCCTCAAGGATATGACATTAAAAGAAGATGAGCTCGAGTTTAAAAGTTAAACATGCTGTGATGACACCAGCGGTGGCTACTGCAACAGTAAGAGGTACACAAGCACATGGGGTCGCTTTTGGAAGAGGAATTGGCAGTGGTAAAAATGACTCCACTGGCCTCTCAACATCATATTTCCTTTCATTTATTTTCCCATGGTCCATTACGGGAGATACAATTTCTATACCTTTAAAACATCCCATAATTGCACCTACCCTGGGTCCTCCATCCCCAAACAGCACCCCCAGTCACACAGGAACAAAGACCAGCCTGTTCTTGGCTAGACAGCCGATCCAGGCTCAGCCACCGTGTGGTATGCGACCCTGACTGCCTGGCTGAATTCTTCAGCTGATAAGAATGCTCTGTCTCACTGCTTGGAGGAAACGTGCAAATCCGAGTGAGAAGACCTCCCTGTGACTCGCTTGTACCTGCCTCCCCTGAGCAGACACCCCCACCATCCACAGGCTCTCCTTTTTCCCTTACCAAACCCAGGGTGTGTTCTAATCTGCCAGGGGTGTCCAAGCTGCCATTCCTTCCTTGGGTATCATTTGACAGCTGGACTTGACCAGCTAAAATTAAAGTTGTCTCCATCAAAGAAGAGAGCGAGGCAGATGGTGCAGAATCTAAGCCTAGAATGGGGCTGAGACCACAGGCAGTCCCCTCCTGCCTGAGCCCCACTCCAGGAGCCAAGGCTCTCAATCAATAGCCTCAAGGGATGCCCTGGATTCAGAATGGAGTTTCCAGGGGCACTGCGTGCAATGCATGACTGTACCCCTTTTACTTCTGGGGGTGCCAGGCACAAGTCATGGTGTGAATGGAGCTGTACAACATGGTAGCTCTGGGAAGGTCTGCATTGGGGACCTACACAATGGCATCTGCCCCTACCCCCATCATGAAAAGGATTAGGGCAGTGATGCATTGGGCTGTATTTGGGTTGTTGGCTGTGGAATATTTCTACTGTCAGTTCAACAAAAAGTGTGATGATCACAGTGAAGCTTAACAAAGAAAACGCTATTGGGCAATTAGTAAGCCCAAGTCAGCAGGACTGATGTGAAATTTATCATGTTGGGAATAGCACGCTCATTTGTGTGTGACAAATGTTGGCGTGTGAGCACTGTGCCTGGAGAAGCCGAGACAGACAACTACATTTGCTCTCTCTGCCCCCAAAGTTAGAGTTCAGATCCTGTGCTCTGGGACCTCAGAAGCAAGAGATGTGGGAAGACACAATCGTACTTTGCACAGAGGAGCTATGGGGCTCATCCTCCCAGCTGTAGGTGGAGGGAAGAAGAGATGGAGGAAAGCAAGACACAGACAGAAGCAGCAGTTTTGTTTGCAATCTAGAGAGAAGACCTTTAAAGAGCAGGTTTGAAACTATGCCTCAGGAATATGCAGACTGGGCTCTGCCTCTCTGCCCTGGAAGGTGGGAGGGACAGCCTCCTGCCTGGCCGTGCACTGCTCACCATGAATAAGAATTGTCTTTACAGTCCTGTCGCTACAGGCCAGCTGAGGCCACATTTTAGCCGAGGGACACTGTAGCCTCCCCAGCTCAGCTTGAAGGCCAGATCCTCTGGATGAGGGGCCCAAACTAATGGCAGTGTCAGTCCACAGATGGCTCTGGGAAAGGCTAAGGATTGGGGCACTGGGAGACTCACTGCTCTCTCTCTGATTTCTTTATGATCCCACCTTTACAAACTTACATGTGTTTGCTTTGGAAGAATAATTTTCAGGGGAGCCCAAGGTAGTGAAGTTCTCATTGTGCCCCCCTCTGTTCCCTAGTCAGAACCTCTGAGTGATGCCAAGGTATAAGGTATTCTTGGATGGGAATAAAACATTTATTGGGGCTTAAGGCTTTACCACAGCTCTGGAAACCAATGCGACAGCTGCAGGTGCCTGACTTCGAGGAAATGATACCAGGATTCTTGGCTTAGTAAGGCTGCCTCTGTGGCTGTCATCTTAGCTGTAGCCTCTCTCTCTGTTCCTCTCATTCTGGGGTTCAGGTCATGCCCACTGGCTCTCTCTTGGTCTGCCTTCTTCCAACCCCTAACCCTTAGTACTCTTGATGGTACAGGTTCTGAGAGCAGGACAGTAGGGGACAGTCAGTAGGAAGCTTTCGTTTACTGAGTACTACCTGAGCACATAGCAGAAAATGAACCACTGTCCTTATGCCCATGGAATCTTCTGTCTGTTAGAGATAAGAAATGAGTGATCAGCCTGCAATAACTCAGGAGAAGAATCAACGATTGGAGGGGTTGGGAAAGATAGGAGAGGATTGAGCCACCAGGAGGCTGTGAAGCAGGCAGTGCTTCACGAAGGAGGTGTCTCCTACATTGAGACACAAAGACTAAGTGGGGGTTATTCAGGTATAAAAGAGGAAGACCTGGGAAAAGAGAAATTGGAGCCAGGTTGAAGTGTGATGAAAGGAAGGGATAATAACCTCCTTCAGTCCTCACTGAGTAGAGCACAATTGTCACATACTGAGAAGTCCAGGGAGAGTTAAGCTCTGAGAACCTTGCAGACAGAATAATGCAGACGGGTCATCTGTGGAGGAAGATGTTCTCTGCCTGTGGACAGCTGCAGGTAAGCTGAGGCAGGGACCCAGGGATCAGGTACGGTGACCACAAACTCTGCCATCCAACGGCCATTAGTTCTTTCTTTGAATTTGATTGTTCCTCTGATTTTGGTGGGGGTGGGAATGCAGAAGGAGGACACTGGGACTTCCAAGCATAGATTCTGATAGACAGTCAAGCCTTCTTTCTCTTGGGGCCCAGTGGCCACAGTGAGAAACCCAAGGTAAGTGGAACATCTATTCCTACGGCCATGCGGAGATAAGTCAAGGTGCTCTGGTCACAGATGGACTCCCAGCCTACAGCCAGGATTGACTGCCTACCATGTGGTAGTGACATCTTGGTTGTCCCAGCAAAACTACATCCCTAGATGACTCCAGCTTCAGTTAGAAGAACTACCCATGTGAACTCAGCCAACCACAGCACCTTGAGCAATGAAAGATGACTATTGGTTTAAGCACTCTGCTTGGGATGATAGATAACTGAAATATGACACAAAGGCTCAGACCTCTGAAGTAGGAGCAAAAGTCAGCCAATGGTGTTGACAATACCCCCAAAATTGGCTCACTTTGCCATAGAAGCTTCCAATTTCACTTTCTTAACAGATATCCACCCTAATTCTGCCTTCAGCTAGACAGTACGACAGCATAAGATGGCTGAGTACTTGTAGTGAGGAGTGGACAGAAGACACGGGAAAATAACTCCCTGCTTTCGAGGGCTTCTCTCCCTGTGTGACAAGGCAGGTGTACCTTTCTCACTCCTAACTTGTTTGACTAGAAGTTTAGATGTTGTCTCTGAGCGTTTCTGGGCCCTCCTCCATTAAACAGTAACAAACAACATTTGCTGGACAGCTTCAATGTGCCAGGCCTCACTCTGAGAATTTACATGAATGAACCCTTTTTGTTCTCATGCCAAGCCTATGAGAAAAGGATTGTTTTCCTTCTCATTTAGCAGGTGAGGAAACTGAAGCACAAAGTGAAGTCACTTGCCCAAGCCACAAAGCAAATCCATGACAAACCTAGAACATGAATCTAGGCTTGGTTGCTTTAGAGCCTGCATTCTGAACCATTCCACAGAATTACCAGCACCCACCTTTGAGTCAGAGTTTGAACTCCAAACCCTTTAGCTTGTGTTGCTAATCAAATGACCACACCTCCTTGGATTTATGGAGTCACACCTACTTATTTATCATTGTGAATGTGATCATACATATACATCTCCAGATACATACACATCTCAGTAATGTTAGGGCCTTTTTCTTCTCTCCACTGGAGAAGACCTGTATTATATAGCACTTCTGAATTTAGAGAAAGAATCCAGCATGGTGGTAGTTTGTCTCAAACTGAACTTGTGGTATATTAGAGTGACCCATGCCAAAGAAGGTTTACGTTACAAGCAGGCTCTATAGTCATTGCAGATAAAGTGTTGCTCTGAGGCAGAGGTTGGCAGGTTTTTTCTGTGAAATGCCAAATAGTAAATATTGTAGGGTTTGTAGCACATATAGTCTCTGTCGAAACCACCCAACTGCTGTTGTATCAACCATAGACAATACGTAAATGAATGGCCATGGCTGTACCTATTCTAATAAAACTTTATTTGCAAAAACAAATGGCAGAGCAGATTTAGCCTTTGGGCTGTAATTTAATGACCACTGCTGGGAGGTAGGTTGTAGAAGTCATGCCTGAAGACCCTATATGTTAAGCTACTTCCTAGAGGGTAAAATAAAGAAGTTTAGTGAAAAGTTTCATAAGTAGTAAAAAGTTATTCCAAAGTGTTCCTGTGACTTGGAATCCAGCATGCTGTGATCCTGACTGTATGTCAGATTTTCAGTTCTGATATTTGCACTGTGAAAGTTGATTTTAGAATATAATGGTCCATTTTATAGAAAATCATACATCCAAAGTGTTCCTGTGACTTCTGGAATCCAGCATGCTGTGATCCTCACTATATGTCAGATTTTCAGTTCTGACATTTGCACTGTGAAAGTCGATTTTAGAATATAATGATCCATTTTACAGAAAATCATACATCCATTTTACAGAAAATGATCAGCTGAGTGGTACTGTGACTAATCCACAAAGTGACGGTTCTGTGCTGCCTTAGGAGTTCTACTTTCCTTAGCAAGGTTCTTGTAGAACATTAAGTTTTGGAAATACACTGGGCAGAGAAAGTGTTCCATGGTAAAATATGCTTGGAAAAGTCTACATGTTCTCTTCTTGGAGAGTTTGATGGGTGCAAGTATATTAAAAGACGGAAAACTCCTATAGTAACAAAACCTGTTAATCTTGATTAGCTCTGAGTTTTACAAACTCACTTGACCACAAAAACTTAATAGCTCATAGGTTAAAACACAGAGTCTGGATCTAATAAAATAATAATAATACTTATCTCCTGGGGTTGGCATGAGGAACTCAGGAGGAAGCCTGTGCAGCTCTGAGAACAGAGTTCACACCATTCTACACTGGTGTGAGGTGCTGGCTATTAACTCAGCAACATGCTTGGGACATGCTGGTGGAAAGAACACAGGAAGAGATTGATACTTTTATTTTGCATATTAATTTTTAAAGAAGTTAGTTGATAGCATTCCATATCCTATACTATAATAAATATGAGAACCATGTTGATAGAAATGTTGTCTTAAAAATACTTAAGACCCATGGGTGTGGTCTATGTTGGAGCTGGGGGTGAAAGGTGACATCTCTTTATGATGAGCCATGGGGACCTGTCACCCCAGGATGCGGCTGGTGGTGATAATCTGGAGCCCAGAAAAGTGGCTGAATGGAAAATGTCAGACTGAGAGGGTGGATGAGGATGCTGGTGGTCTCACCCTCCTCCCCAGCAGGACCCTTTCAAGCCCCCTCCCACAAAGGCCAGAGGCCCCAGATATTGACCCATGCCTTTAAGCCCTTGCGTACTTCAAAGAAAGAAGATTAGGAGCCAGTCTCAGAACCTGTTCCCCAGAGAGAACCATTTGTCCAAAAGTTGATATTATTGATGCTAGTGGAAGCCAAAAGGAGTGTCTAATTTCTTTAATAAAAGTCAGGCTGTGCTCGCCAGGACTCTTGAGTTTTCCCACCTCCTCCTGAGCATTCTTGGGGGTTGGGATGGCCTCCGATGATCCACACAAATGTTTGATCAGCTATGCGTCCTCTCCAGGGCCTCTCAGATGATCCGAAAGCCTTCAGCTCTCTGGCTGTCTCCAGAGTTTTTCTTCTTAAATTCTTTGTTTCCTTCAGAATTCATTATAAACGACGTAATTATATCTCTTTTTCTTCTCTGATTGAGCGCATTTCTTGCACCTGATGATCTACCGCTTGGCTGCAGGGAGAGGCTGTGTGGAGGATGTGTGCTCTAGCGCCTTTGCCTCTCTGTTCCAGAACCACATGTTGTCCCCATCCTAGGCAAGCTGCCCACCCTTGTCGCACTCATCTTGTGTGTGGATCAGGGCCTCCACAGCCCGACAAATCCCTGAAGGCAGGAAGAGTGTCTGAGGCAGACGAAACTGAGTGTCAGAGAACAGTGAAGTCCTTGCGGAGACTTGGAGCTCCTGAAGGAAGACACGCCACAGGCAGGATGCCACCAAAAAATACAGCTTGGGCATTGCTACCAACCTTCAACCTCTCATCTGTGTACCATTACTGTAATTCCTTGCTTAAAAACAAACATTCGATTAGACCATTGCTTCCCAGCTATAATGAAAATCAAATGGAGGATTTGCTAGACAGCAAATTGTTAACAGTAAGGGAAGAAATTTAAAAGTAGAGAGAGACACAGGAGAATTTGTTCATTCATTCCATGAATATTTGTTGTGTTTCTTCTCATGCTAGGCACCACTCTGAGAGGTTGGGGAATAATAGCTTATGTTAGAGAATGCATTTTATGTGATAAGTATTATCTCATCAGATAGGAGCTAGTTCAATTATTATGATTATTTTTACAGAAGGAAAATGAAGCTTAGCAAGGCTTACTGACTGTCCAAATCAACACAGCTAATAAGCAGCAGACTTTGGGTTTCAGCCCTGGCAATCTGATAACCAAGTCCCAAAGTCTGCCTAATGTGCTACGCTGCCACTGAAGGCAAACAAGGCCCTTGTTCTTGTGCAGTTTGCATTCTACTGGAGGAGACAAGCAATTGAAAATAAAGGCAAATGGACATACATAAGCAAGATAATTTCAAATAGCAGTAAGAATCGGGAACGTAAAACATAGTGGTGTGAAGGGCACTGGCCAGGGGGAGTTATTTGGAAGATCTTCCTTCCCCAGATGAGATCCCACGAAAGCTAGACCAGCTGTCCTTGTCCCATCTGAAGGTAGGAGGAGAGGGTCCTTCTGCAGCTTGTTTCAGTCTAAGGTCGTGCGGGAAGTCTTTGGTACCATTTGTAGTCTGCCCCTTTCTGTGTTCTGAAGGTGAGCTTTTCCCAACACCAGTGGAACTAGACCACAGAGATGAACTCAGTCAGATGCTACCTAAATGAAAAACAAACATCCTACAGAGATCACCCAGATACAGCCGTAAACAAATTTCCAAAGACTAGAAAACACTAAGACACTCAACTAGGGCAATTTTGCTCCTTCCCCCTAGGCAACATTTGACAATATCTAGAGATATTTCTGGTTGTCACAAGGTGAGGAAAAGATGCTACCCACGCAGCAGATGCAGACCAGGCACCCTGCTAAACACCCAGCAATGCACAGGACAGTCTGCTAACAAAGAATTATTCAGCACAAGTCTTCATATCGGAGAGAGAAAGAGATGACTGATGGAATGATAGGTGGGTGAATAATAGACCACCACCCTCCTTTTCTGAGGACTATTTTTTACCCTTAAAAGTATTCCAAAATTTATGAAGACAAAAATTTTCAACTAAAACTTTCCATCAAAAATCCAAGTGAAGAAAGTGAGGTCAGTCAAGAAGGCTTCCCTCCTAATAATGATCTAACATACCCACCAGAGAAGGAGCGGGACTCACTTAGAGACGTGTGGTGAAAGAGACAATGGCTAAATCCCCACTTGCGTAAAATTGATAATACAAAACATATCTCCATTAGAGTCTTTTTTAATTGAAACAGTGCTCTCTTTCATCCACACTAAGCAGAAGAACAGTCATGTTTCCAGCTTGGGTTGCTGTTTCATCTGTTAGACTTGCTTGTGAGTGAAGCCAAGTTTCATTAAAAATTATTGGTCTCATAACATTTTTTGTGTTGGCTGTAAGGAGTCCCATATGGAGCAAATATCATGATAAGATTGTAGCTTTTGCAAAGCCAGTGGGCATTTTGACCCCCCTCTTGGTAGGTTTGAGATACAGATCTAATATTTTTCTTCCTTAAGTACCAGGTGAAGATCTAAGTAAACAAATCCAAACTTAGGAAGACTTAAGTAGTGGAATTACAGTGCACATACAGAAATATTTCCTCTGCTCTTTGTAGACCCTGTGCTGTGTCTCGGAGGGGACTTTCTTTTAAGGTGCCAGCCAGCTTGTGCTCTTGTCTGATTAAAAATTGCTCTGGTAAAATCAGGGCATCTGCAAAAGTGTAAAATATGATCACAGCCTTTGCACAAGTATTTTAACAACTCCAACCTTATGATAGGTTATATTTCATTGACTTGGAAGAAACCCTGCATTATCTGGGAAAACAGCACAGATGTTGCCTAATAAACATTTCAGTTTATGCATTGTATTAACCTCATGAAACATTTATGCAAATCTTGCATGCACAAAAGGTAAAAGAACCATTCTATGTTATGAAGCATACAACAGGACGACCTTTGTTTTGTTTTTGTTTTTGCTTTTTTTCCCTCCTTACCTCGGTATTTTATGGGTGTGTTTGTAACTCTTGGGGTTTCTATTTAGGAGGACACAGGGGCATTACAGATTTTCATCTCTTCTGTTTTCAGTTCTGTTATCATTCCTTCCAGCTGATTTCACATTTTATGATGCTAATGGTGGGTGCATGGTTTTGAGTTTCTCTCCTGTCAGCTGGTCAGTAGGTCGGAGGGGTATATTTAATAGAATCTGACAGCTGATGGAACTGGTTTCATTGAAAGAGGATTTGATATGTGGAGTGAATGTGGCGACCCTGAATTTGCCATAATAACGGCCATTATTATTCAGCCACTCACAGCCAATATAACTCTTTCTCTTGTACACACCAGTACATGTGTATAAAAGACATGACTTATGGATGGCTTCTTCTGTATTCTGATCTGAGGGCCATTCAGATAGCATGTCAAAACAGATTAGCTATCTGACGTGGCCACAAAATTAAGGAAAAGAACTTTGTATGACTCTGTCCAGTAAATGCACATGTGCCTGTGAACAAAGCGGGCACAGAAGGGGCCACGACGGTCCCTGTGGGAGTCATGGGGGCAGGGCTCCAACGAAAGCCACAGGCTCACCCGGTTCTGATACTCCAAGATGCGGAAGAGCTGGGGGTAGTATTGGTTGTGGCAACAGGTAGGACCTAGTGCCCTGAGGCTGCCAGCAACTTCCACTTTAGATAGTGCCCTGGATGCTAGGTGAGGCCCAGCCTTCCCTGGCTTGCTGAATGGACTCTGTTGAAACCAACACACAAAGCTGCATCCTGGTAACCTAGGAAAGACACATCCATGTGCTCTTCAAGACCTGCCTGCCTCCCAGTCACTAAAGCCAGCCAGCTTCCGTAGTGTCCTTGTTAGGTTCTAAACTATACCTGTATCTGTCACTTCAATAATTCTGAGAACCTTAAAATGTGGATACAGATATGCTACCCCCACCATTTTACATAGGCAGAAACCAGCGGGGGATAAACGGAGCAGCTGTCAGAGTTGATAACTGGTAAAGCCAGGATTGAGTCTCAGGCAGTCAGAGCTCAGAGCTATCACAGGGACACTCTTCTGCCTCTGTTCCTGTTTGCTTTTTGGGCAATAAGTACCGTGTGTGTGTGTGTGTGTGTGTGTGTGTGTGTGTGTGTGTGTGTGCATGTGTGTGTGTGTGTGCACATATGCCCTCATGCACACAAGTGCATGCACTATGGAAATTCTTGGATATAAACGTCCCCCTAGAGAACAGCCATCCTATCGCTTCGGCTGCAGCTAAACCTGGGTTCCATCAGGGCAGCTGCTGTATTGCTCCCTCTGTGAACCAGGTGCCGCCCTCCTGTCCCACAGGGCTGTTTCACACACAGAGAGATGATCCCTGTGCCTCTGCACAGCCCCAGCTGAACAGAGAGCTCACTGCCAACCGCAGAGCCACCCTGGTGCCTCTCCTCATTAGCTGCCTCCCCACTTCTCTCCCAGCCTTTCCTCACTGCTCTGTGAGGTTATTATTCCAGGCAATGATATCAGAAACAGTTAATTCTATCTTCCTGAAAATCCTTTTGTTTAGCCACTGTCATTTTCTGGAGAAAAAAAAAAAAAAAAAAAAAGGAAAAGGGCTGTAGAGAGGAGAGCAGATGTGTCCAAGGTACCTGAGGAAAGCATGCCAGATGTTAGGAGATATACTCCTAGTCTCTGTGTTTAAATTACATGGTGGTGGTACTTTTTAGGTCAGAAGCATGAAACCTACTATTGATCTTGAGAAATGAATCCAATTTTGAATGTCTGTTAAAGCCCCAGGCGCTTCAATGCTACATAATCAATATTTCTTTCATTTTTTTCTCCTTCTCTCTCTCTCTCTCTCTCTCTCTCTCTCTCTCTCTCTCTCTCTCTCTCTCTCTCAGCAAATGTATGGGCTTGTTTACCTCGCCTGCTGACATCCAACCTGGCTTTTTATTCTTTCTCAAGTAGAGCATGCAGCCTGCTGGGGACCTGCTGCTCAGATCCTCCACACAAGACAGCAGGTCCTGGACTCATGAATAATGGAAATGTGGTACCAAGTCCTTACAGCAAGCCGATTTTCTAGGAGTGCATCTCACCTAGAAAATAAGCAAGTGACAAGTGGAGGGGGAGAAGATTGGTACTGAGATAGAAAAATATGAAGTTGTCTTTAACTTGGTGTAGACCCTAAGACATGTAGAAGACTGAAATGTAGACTAACAAAGGGCCTTGGAAATTATCTGGGAAAATATTCCCTTTCAATTTATAGATGGAAAAACTGCAAAAACCAGCCCAAGTCTCCATATGTCTTAGGTTATTGGAGTGGCCCAGGGAGCATGAGCTGGACCATATGGAATGTAGGTTAAACCTTGGTCTCTATTAAAGAAGGTTAAGGTAGACCAGATGGCTATGGCAACTTGAGGCCATCCTGGTAAGCACGTTAGCCAGGTAGGCTGAAATGTCTCAGGGCTCCAAGGCCACTGCATCCCTACGTAAGGCCCAAGGGCCGTTCAGATGGTGATGAGATTGAAGAATGAATACCTATTGCTATACAGACCCAGCCTTGAAGAATGGAGAGAGAACAGAAGTGTATCTGGATGAATGTTGAGGGTGGGGTCAGACAAAGAGGACAAAGAAGACAAGCCACACAGAGACGTGGGAGGAAGAAGAAGCAGTAAGTCGAGGGCTTTATGAACGGTGCGTGTTAGCAGCAGAGTGGAGAGTGTGGGGGCAGCAGGACAAATGGCCTCAGAGAAGTCCATGATTTTCTGCATTGAGGGGTTTGCAGCTTTCAATGCCAAAGGATTTTAAATCAAGAAGAAGACATGATTGGTATTGTACTCTAGGAAGTTCGTGTTGGCCAAAGTGTGGAAGATGTATTGGAGAAGTCAGAGAGCAGGCTATCTCTGCGGGCCGGGCAGGCCATGGTGATGGCTGGACCAAGAAGGGGCAGGAGCTGGGTTTTAGTTGTTTACAAGGGAAGCTCTGCAGGACTTGAAGGATTGGATGGGTGAAGTGATGCAAAGACCATGCTGGAAAGCAGGGACAACAATCCTGGCATACATGCGACTTTCGGTGTGATCTTTGGTAAGTCACATGACCTCTCTGAGCCTCAGCTCCCTCAACAATATGTAGACAGTATTTTCTACTTATGAGACCTTGGTGATTAATTGCAATAATGTTTGGAAGTTATTCTAAAGTACTTACCATGTAGTAAACCTTCAATTAGTGGTAGCTAACTTTTATTATATTATTGGCCTTATAAGGCATGTTCAATGAAGTATGATGTATTTTAAAGTGGCACCATTAATAACACAGTCTTGAAGTAGATATTTTGAAGGCTTAAGCTCTTCCTAAGAAGCAAGCTGGAGTTACTTCTCTAGTGCAGAAGATGACAGTTTACACACGCCCCTACCTCCCAGATTCCCAAGAAAATGACTAATTGTACATAAAAACAGAAAAAAAAAAAAACCTTATGTCTGTACCAGTCATTAGAGGAGGGTGATATTTAGAGGCCAGAGGTCTGAGAAATTCTGTTAGTCAGATGGTAGGTGAACCAGAATGAAGATTAGGGCCATCAGAACCGTAATTCCTAGAATAAGAAACAGTACAAAAACTTTCCAGAGGTCCTGCAGAACCCCAGCAACAGCCACAGTACAGTGAGAACTGGAGAGGGACTGGGCTGACACATCCAGAACTCGCCAGTGTTGTGAATCAGTGGCCATGGCTCCAAGGGCCCAGCCAATGGGAGCTCATGCAGTGGTTCCATGAGATCTGACCCAGAGGCAGAGCACCATGCCAGGCCTGGATCGTGGCACTCACAAACTCCTGGCTGTAGAGCTTTAATAGACATTAGTTTTCATTTTCCTGTTAGTCAGCTGTTCTTATCCTAATAGTGACTGGTTTTTAATTTAGAATCAACCTTCCCCTTCATTCTGAGTTGCCATAGTCTGGATTTATCTCCAGAATGGGATTCATGCCCCAGGTCTAATTAATTCAGAACCAAATAAGCCTGGTCATCGTGATGATACAGAAATGGTCATGCCATCTAGGGTGACCCAGTGAGCGTGGCTTTCAATACTTATTGGAGTCCACCATGAGATACTACTTTATACCACTGAAATGACTGTAGTCAAGAGGTTAGATTACAGCCTGGTTGGCAAAGACATGGGGAAACTGGAACCCACATGTGGCACTGATGCAATTATAAAAAAGTGCTTCAACACCATTTTCTCAAAGTGTATTTAAGTTTGGAAAATAGTCAGGCAGTTCCTCAGACATTAAATATGAAGTTACTATATAATCTAGCAATTTCACTCCCAGAGAAAAATGAAACCAACTGTCTACATGATGTACATAAAAGTCCCTGGCAGCTGTCTTAGTTACTTTTCTCATTGCTGAGACCAAATACCCAACACTCACAAGTTAAGGGAGGAAAGGTTTATTTAGCTCACAGTTTGTAGAGGTTTCAGTCCATAATTGGTTTGCTCCAAGGCAAAGTGGCATATGGCAGAGGGGAAAGAGTTCATGGCAGACAAAGGTAGTAAGGCAACAGGGACCTTAACAGCATCTTTCCGCACCTTTTGTATTGTATCTAAGCTGCCAGGATTAGGGTGGCACCAAACCAACCACTGGAATAATTTAGCAATCTTACACCCTTAATCCCAGCATCACACACTCTAGATCCAGCCACCTCTGAAAAAGTCTCACCTATGACCCTATGATGTTTTGGGGGACATTTAGATACAAACTGTAACAGCAGCCTTATAATAGACAAATTCTGGAAACAACCCAAAAATCTATCAATAATGCCCAAAGAAAACGTGAAATATCCATACAAAGGAATATTATTAAGCCTTTAAAAGCAATGAATTTCTGATGCATGCCATAACACATAAACCTCAAACATGCTAAAAAAAAAAGTTAGTCACAAAAGACCACACACTGTATGATTTTATTTATATGAAATGTCCAGAGTAAACAAATCTATAGGGACAGAAAATAGATTAGTGATTGACTAAGGCTAGGGAGATGAGAAGGCCTAAGTGATTATTAAGGGGTACAGGGTTTCTTAAAATGATTAGAATATTTCAGGTTGACTCTGCTGATGATTGCATGATTCTGTGAATATACTCAGATGACTGAATTTTACATGTAAAGAAAGTTTAGAGATAACCAAAGGAAAGACCCAAGCACTACACTGTCAGCTTTGGATTGGAGGATGGGAAGCCAGAACTGTGGTAGCCATTTTATTGCCTTCATGTTTTAGGGATTACTGCATGGATTTGGGGATGGAGTGCAATTGAGGAGAGAAGAACCAAGTGATGATAATAAACTGGATTCTTGAGGATGTTGTTTGTAACTTAAACCAGAAATAGCCTACTTTCCCTCCTCACTTGATCCAGTTGGAGTTGAGCTTTGTACCACTTGGAATAGAAAGACCCCTGATACTAATACCAAACATATCAACCATCCCTTCAGTCAGGAAGCCAAAGTTCTTGCTCCCACTGCCACCAGCTCCGATTTCGATAGCCTATCCTTTCTGGCTCTGTCTTCCTCCTGCTTGTGGATCTTTGCATTAGCAAAATAAAGTTCCATTAGAGTTAATCCATTCCTTTCTCCTACCCGCGTGCTTTGAATGAGTCTCTCAGAGATCCACTCAATCTCCCACAAAACTCCTATCCCTGGATAAATACAGAGAAGCACTGAAAGTCACAGGACCTATGAAAACCAGGGAGAGCCTAGGGGTCTTCCAACAGAATTGGGTTACCAAAAGTAAGAAAAAATTCCCCAAGATTGTTCTTTCACATTGTCAGAAACTATGAAGAAGAAACTGTAGCTTCTATTTCTAAATTGTCTTTTGAGTTTATGTGCAATTTCCCTTGATGTCCAAATGTCATTAGGATGAAGGAGAGAGAGAGACAGAGACAGACAGAGAGACAGACAGAGAGGGAGGGAGAGAGGGGGGAGAGAGAGAAGAGAGACCAAGGGAGAAAGAGAAAGAGAGAAGGAAGATCTTTTAGAACAAGAAAATAGGTCATGGCTGAGGTAGAACTTTAAATAACTTTTTAAAAACATGGTAGAGCAGGGGCATGATGGAGGGAATTCATCATGAAGGCTGCAGTCCAATGTAGATACAGAAGGGGCCTGGTCAGAAGTAACACTAAAGGAGAGGGATCTCCAACAGTTGCAAAGTCACCTCAAACTTGGGATCATGGATTTTAAGAAAGTGAACCACAGATAGTAGGTAGAGGGAAAATTAAAAGACTTTAGGAATAGTTCCACCAATCTTCATAGGAAACAGCTGGGGACACCAGTCACCCCTGAGCTTTACATGCATAATGAGTGTGGGGGAGAGAAGAACACGTCACCAAGGAGCACCATGATGAGAACAGTTGTGGACTGATGAGGTGTTACTACAGCCCCAACAAAATAAAAATAATTGGTGGGGGGCAGTGATACACTCTCCTGCCATTTGAGAGCCAATGGGGCTGCCACCTGAAAGGCAGAGGTGGGGATCAAGGGCAGAGGAGGGAACATATCTCAGCCCTCAGGTGAGTCAAGCGTGCAGCCCTCACAGCCACACAGCGTGAGAAGCAACTGCCAGCACAGCCACATTTTCCTGTGGCACCTTCCCCTCAGTTCTTGTTTCTCACAGTCAACTGAACTTTCCAAATAGAAATGTAAAACTGTAGAATAGAGAAAGAATTTCTTCCCTCCGTGATAGAAAGAGACACATTTCTGACAGAATCTTTCTGAATTTTGCATAGTGAAGAGACAGTTTTCCTCTACAGGTGTGTACCATATAGTAAAATGGAATAGGTGACATTTTCCATGGTTTAAAGAATGGAACTTACTTTGAGACATCAAAACAAATATTTACTCATGATGGAAAACTATACCAAGAAACAATAAAATGTGCAGTCTCTAATTTGAGTGTTTTCCTTAAGCTTAGAGATTTTGCTTCTTTTCAGTGGTAAATCTTGCAAGCCAGGTAGTTTCCCCAACTCACCATAATTATGGTGATTTACTAGCACCATTGAGGAAATAGAGTGGACTTCACAGAGCAGGAGACAGAATCTGTGAATTCAGACATGAGCTGAAAGAATTATCCTAAGCAACAGTAACCACGAGGAAAGAGAGAGAGAAAGAAGGAAAGAGGAGAGGGGGTTCAGAATTAGAGAAAGAGAGACAGATGCTAAGAACTGCACATCCACAGAAGAGATTTTAAATGGTGCCAGCAGATGAAATGCAAGGAAGTAAAGTAAAATAATTCAAGATGTGGTGGAAAATCCCCCTGAGCTGAAGAAAGAATCTAAAGGCAAACCACACCCTGGATGTCATCCACCTGCTTTTACGGGAATGCGGCTGCACCTGCTCACTGACACATTGCCTCTGACTACTTTCTCCAAGTCACAACAACGATGTTGCATAGTTGAGACAGAGACCTGCTACCCTGTCCCCCGCCAGATGTCTGACCTTCTAGGAAAAGATTTATTGACAACTGCAAGAATCCTTTGAGATCTACATGGTCAAATGTCTAAATTTCAAGGGAAAGTGTTTTAAATCCCATAAACACTTAGTCCTCTTGCAGATAAAAAGCAAACAAGCAAATGAATATGAATTACTGACAAAAGGAAGAAGGAAGGAATTCTACTAGGTCACATTTCTTAGCAATTCTAGGAAACAAAGGCCCCAAAAATCTAAGGACTTGAGGACTCAGAACTCAAAATGCACCCAAGCTGCTGTTCTATGTGGGTAATGCTACGTGGAAGGCTTTGGAACATACACCATGGTTATTATTTCCTTGAAAAATAAAACAAGAATGAAAGGAATACTCCAGGTGGCTGGAAAATGAAGCAAAATGACTACTTCAGATACAAGAGAAAAAAGTGTAAAAGAAACATTGCAGAGGAAAACTAAAAACTTTAATTTCATAGTAATTGCAGTGAACATGATTACAAAACAATACAAGTGTCAAAAAATACTACGTAAAGAGATGACACACAATAGAAAATATATTAATCATAATATACTTATTTGAAAAGCCAGATGGGGCTAGAAAAGGAATTGATGATGAAACTGGTAATTATAGCTTCCAATTTTGGAAGCTACCACGTATTAAGCCCCCAAGTAACACTGACTTGTTGTTTTTAGTAAAATTTTGTGCACATTTCCAATATTAATTCCTTAACATAAATTCTTAGAAGGTGAAATACAGAATCTGGTCATTTAAAAGTCTTTCAATGCGATGGAATGTGAGCTTGCATCAGAAGTATTGTGCTCATTGCCAACACCGTGTTCTTGCAAGTATTGGTTATTATCATTTTACTAGTAATAGTAGTTAAAATAATAGTGGTTAAAATATATGTCTGTGTTAGAGAGACAGAAGTTTGAAAAGTTTTGAACAAGTTAGAGCAAATTTCAATAATCTTCCAATTACTTTTTAACGATACTCTGCTTTTGGGCTGGGGATATAGCTCAGTGGAATAAGTGCTTACCTGGCAAGTGCAAGGTCCTGAGTTCGATCCCTGGTACCACCAAAAGAAATATATAAATACTCTGCTTTTACTGTTCCTGACATATTTCCCAAATCACAGGGCCTACTCTTAATCTACATCTTCATTTTCATGAAAGTGCTAACTGACTTGTTTTTATGGATATAAATGACAATTCAGGGGGTTGTAAAGTCTTTATTTGGAGTTGGGTTTTATGACAAACACTTGAGGGCCACTGAATAATTTACTCTATGTTTCCATGATAGGGTCTCTTGAGTTGCTAAAAATAATATTCACAAAGGCTACTGCATGTATAAAAATCTTCTTGTGGTATGAAACCAAGTGAAAAAATTAATGTGCTCTAATCCTGGTGGGTATGATGATATACACCTGTAGTTCGAGCTACTCAGGAGGCGAAAGCAAGAGTACTGTTAGAATCTAAGAGTTTGAGACCACTCTGAACAACGTAAAAAGATCCCATCTAGGAAAAAAAAACAAACCAACCAACAAAAGAGCTACAGTCTTAATTTTGAGATTAAAAATCATATATTTCACACAAATGAGAACAATATATGGCAGATACTAACAAGGGTTATTCCTAAGAGATAAAAATCCAGAAGATTTATTTTCTTTATCCTTTTTTGTTTCTTAAATCTTCTACCTGAACATTTTAATACATAGAAAAAAGATAATTATCTTGTGAGTAACCTGGAAATGTTTTGTTTCTGTAGTAACTAGAACAGTATCCCTTCATGATAAACACTTAATCAATGTTTACTGAATGAGTGAATAAATGAATGACTAAAAGATTGTATTTTTCACAGGCAGAATCACCTTTCTTTGGGCTGATTTCCCCAGGCCTGGGACCTGGCCCTGTATCTGTCTTTTCCATGTCTCCAGCAGATCTATGACTTTGAACCCCTCCCATCTTCCTGTCTAGACCTCTGCACCTCCAAGCCCAAGGATGCTTCCCTGACCCCTTCCAGTCTAGCACACTAGGGACCTCCAGGTCTCCTGATCCATCTGTTAGTCTTAGGCCCAAGTTTCCCTGCCTGGAGGCCATCCACTCAGCCTTGGTTCTTCCTTTTGTGGTAGGAAACTCTACTGGTGAAAGTTCTTGACCAAATACAATTTGGGAAATGGACCAGGACAGTCAGCAATGTTGATGCCATTGTGTGACAACCACATTATACTAAACCCCACTTCCCTCTGGTTTGGATTCCTTGAAGGGAACTTTAATTTGTGGAAATCACAAGCTGATCCATAGACTGAATGGATCTCAGGAACACAGCTAATATCCACCTATAACCACCAGCGTGATGCTGTGGCTGGTTCCAACTTGCTTCATGGGTGATTATGCTTTACCAGTTCTTGAACCATTTCCTGCATCACCTTTGCTTTCATGGGAATCTGAGTGCAGAAGATACAGCTGCAGGTTTCTCTGGCTGAATGGGACTCAGCAGGTCAGTGTAGCACGTTTCCCCCTATCAAAAACACTGAAGTTACATAAGCATAACCTCACCCCAGAGCAAATATGCATTTGAGAGGCAGTGAAACATACATAATTACAGATGTAAAACACTAAAAATAGGCCCTGTGCCCCACACAGGCAGCCTAGAGCGTGGCACTTGACTGCGATACTGCCACGTATGGCAATATTAATAGGTACTGTTGTGCCATCCCAGGTGTCCCAAGGAGTCGGATGCAGAATTATTCCAGACATGAAAGTCAGAGAGATCTCAAATGCTTGTGTGCTGGGAAGGTGCTGCTCATCTGAGCCTGTCCAAGCCTGTCCAGCTGATCGTGGTCTTCTCTCAGGGAACGGGAAATAGTCACCACAGCACACGAGAGGAGCAAGTTCCAGTGTTCCACAGCACAGTAGAGCTGCTACAGTTAATAATTTACTGTACACTTCAAAATAGCTGGAAGAAAGGATTTTGAATGTTTTCAACCAAAGGAAAAAAAAAATGAATGTTTGAAATGACAGATATGCTAATTAGCCTGGTTTGATCATTACACATTATAAATATATATTGAAAGATCACCCAGTACCCTATAAATATGCATGATTGCTGTATGTCATTTAAAAATAAAAAAAAAAATTTAAGGGAAGTCCTCAAACAATAATGATTGTTGTGTTGTTGCCTTCCCTTATATTACTATTATAACCATTCAGTGTATATAACAGGAATAGCTTGTGCTAAAAAGCATATGCTGTAGTTTTCAAAGGACTTTGATCCCTACTATTATTTAATTCAGCCAGTCTACACCGAGGACTGTTTCAAGTGACCTTTTCTATGTGATGATTTAGAGCAACAGGATGTATTATTTCACATACGTCTGTGAGGGGGTTGGGTGATTCCTCCTCTCAGCTGCACAGTCGGCTGGGCTGGCTGAAGGGTCTGGATGGACTCACGTCTAGCAGGGGCCCAGAACTTCTTGCCTGGGAGCCCTGTGCTCCTCTATGAGGCCATACCTGGCTGCCTGGTGCAGAGTGCCAAGGGGCCAGTGGTAGTTGCATCGGCCCTTGAGGCCTGGTCTTGAGAGAGCATGACATCAGCTCCTCTGCCCCTAATGCTCACTGCCAGCCACAAGGGCAGCTCATGTGTAGGGACGGAGAACTGTATTCCAACTCTTGCTAAGGAGAGCAGCAAAATTTTATAGCCATACTTATTTGAAGACAGAGGGGCTGCAATCGATATTTACTTATCTCCTGTAATTTTCAGTGGAGTCCTGCAAGGAAGGGATTGCTACTTACACTTTACAGATAAGGAAGCTGAGAACCAGAGAGTTTACACAACTTTCCCAAAGCCACACAGCTAGAGAACTGACCTGGATTGACGAACAAAATCACAAACCGTTTTCTTCCCTTTCGCAGCAACATTGTTTAGATGTATTGATTTAATTATTCCCTCTTGACTTCCCATTATGGGTTGTTGCTATGCTTTGGATGTAAAATGCACCCCAGAGTACTCATGTGTTCAGAGGTGGGGTTTGGGGGAGGTGGTTAGATTACTGGGACTCTAATTTCATTGGTGGATTAATCCACGGATGACTTCATATCTGAATGCGCTGTGAGGAGGCGGGGCCGGGTGGATAACCGTGGTCCTTGTGGGTGTAACCCGGGAGGGAGTGGCCTGCCTGTTGCCCCTTCCTTTCTTTGGAGGCCTTCGTTCCCTCTCTACTTGCTGGCTGCAGTGAACAGCTTTCTTCCATCATGCTGCTTCTTCCTTGGAACCAAGTGACCATGGACCAGAAACTTCGGATGCTGCAATGCTACAAACATTTTCTCCTTTAAATTCTGTATGTCAGGTGTTTTGTCTGAGAAAAGGAAACCCTGACAACACCT
The DNA here is from genome assembly GCA_004027595.1 of Dinomys branickii. Lineage (NCBI taxonomy): Eukaryota > Metazoa > Chordata > Mammalia > Rodentia > Dinomyidae > Dinomys > Dinomys branickii. Next base: position 214,420 of record PVLD010000368.1, on the reverse strand, counting down.
GATGGAAGGAAGGTGAGACCCTTTGGAAAATCACTGGGGCTATGTTGCTGATCCTTATTTCCCCCTCTCTTTTCCATTGGATCCCAACCCAGTGCACGAGACCTGTGTTTCTAGTATGCCCAGACACACGCATTTGAGAGGGAGTCTTGTGGGGAAGGAGGCCCTCTGTCCAAGGCAACCTGGACAGGAGCTGCTCTGGCCATTGCTTACTATGTACCACATGTGGAGCTGGCTGCTTAACAAAAGCTAAGTGGCTCCTCTTAGACACCATGGAACAGTTGACTTTTTATCTCTTTTTTACGGGTGAAGAAGCAGACAGGTCAGCCAGCGGCAGCACCAGGATCTCAGTCCCACACAACTTGGTTCCAGAACATGCTCTTGCCTGTCTCTCACTATTCAGTCTGCTCAGCCAACGCAGTGTCTCAGGCCAAGCCTGGGGGAAGCCTGTGGCCAGGATCTCCCTGACCCTCCATCTTTGGTACCTTCTGTCCTGGGCCAGCCCTCCAGGCCCCTTGGGGCTTCACTATTACTTTTCCACTAGGCTTGGGCTCAGGGCTGGTGGGTGACACTCTGTGGGCTTCTGGGTTCTTGGTCTTTCACCTCCCAGCCCCGAGCTGTACCTGGGAAGAAAGGAAGAAAGATGCTAAAGCCCAGGGCCACTCCCTGAGCCCAAGCACCTCCATGCCATGTCGTGGGGCAGCAGCTCTCCCGGGCTAGTAAGCTTAAAATATTTTCCAAGGCAGAGAACTTCTGATTTCCTTGAAGCTGATGAAGCACCCAGATCACTGTCCCTCCTAGATGGATACAGGGGTGGGATGGCAATCCCAGCTCAGGTGTTGGGGATGAACAATGACCCCGCAGTGGCTACGGAGACGGGAGGTGTTGAGCCGTTCTCCCCAAGAACCCCACAGTCAAGTCTCATGCTGCAGAGCCTGGCTGAAAAACACAATATCCAAAAAGTCACAAACCATGAAGATCTGAACTCACGTGCCCAGCAGGTTAGAGGGTGAAGGGCTTCCTGTCCTGGTAAGCAGTGTGCAGCCTAGCTGCCCCAGCTGCCCCGGCTGTGTGTGTTTCCAAAGGCATCCTCAGCCCACGAGCAGACAGACTAAGAGTCTGACACACAGGTGGTGATGGAAAAGGAAACCTTTCCAGAAAGGACAGGCTGCCGCCCTGGGTGGAGCCTGGAAAACCCTCTAGAACTCACCTGGAGGTGAGGCATGGTGGGAACTACCTGTGTTTGTTGATATTGCAGACACCAAAGCGTCTGATCCTACCCATTTCTATAAGGTTCATCCTATGTTATTTTAAGCCTAATACTTATTATACCAGTAACCATAGTAAATAGTTTGTGTGCTTTAAAAATATATGTATATATTTTTATTGTGGTAAAATATACATAACATAAAATTTACCATTTTAATCATTTTTCAGTCCATAAGTCAGCATCATTAAATTCACTTGTGCTGTTGCACAAGCATCCCCACCATCCATCTCCAGGACATTTTTTTGTCCTGTAAAACTAGAGCCCTGTCTCCTATTAAACAATATCTGTTACCTTTTCCCAGCCTCTCCCAATCATCATTCTTCTTGTTGTCTTCATGAATTCTACCACTCTTGGTACTACGTAGAAGTAGAATCATATTTGTGGAGTTGTGACCGGCATATCATATTCAGCATAGTGTTCTCAGCATTCATCCATGCTCCAGTGTATTTCAGAATTTCCCTCCTTTTCAAGGCTGAATAATATTCTATTGTGTGGGTATTCCTTGAGATCGTTTCCATCTTCTGGCTTTTGTGAACAATGCTGCTGCTATGCTATTTGGTCATCAAAGTAGCAGAGTTGGGAGGAGGAGCCTTTAAGAGGCATGAATTTCTTTCTCCTGAGACTGAGTAATTCTTTCCAGAGCAGGTAGTTATAAAAGGTTACCCCTTTGTCCCCTCCTTTCTATGGCATACACTCACCTGTTCTGCTCTTTTTTGCCATGCGCTGAAGCCATATGAGGCCCTCACTGGGAGCAGAACAGAGGCTGGCTCCTTTCCCGCCTTCAGACCTGTGGTTCAAATTATCTTTCCTTCTTGATTCCGGTATTGTCATAGCAATAGAACGAAGACGGCTGCTACAAACAAGGATGTACAAGTTTATATGTAGTTTTTGTCACACTTTAGAACAAGGTTACCAGGTCCATCCAATGATTTTCTCATTTTAGAATGACAAAACCTGAAGTGGAGAGAAGGTAGAACCCTTGCTCGTGGTCACACCCAAAACAGAGCAGAGCTGGGACTGACGTACATTTCTGATCCTCCAGTCCCTCTTCTTGCCCTCTTATCCCAATATCTTCCCTGTGTATAAGTATCTGAGATTCCAGAGGTAGATACAATTTATGGGCTATATATAAACATTCAAGTGAAAAATAGATATGCAATTTTATATTTTGTAGAAAGATAAAATTATGCTCCAGTGAAAAATACTGAATTTGAGATATGAAAAACCATCTGGTTCTCAGAGCAATATGGTGTGGGGTGGGAGGGATCACTGTTTATCTCAGCACAGCTGGGTAAAGCCAGATGCACAGAGGCAAAGCAGCAGGTCCACAGCCACAGAGCAGCACCAATACCTTGCCTAGCTGTTCCCAGCTGGTGCTGTGCTTTTCCCCCCCAAGCAAGATAACACAGAAAGTAGGAAAGGAAGTAAAAAGACATTCTGATGAGCAAACCCTTACCCTCAGGTAGAGATGGTGTGTGGGATAGAGGCAAGTGTTTCACAGGCACTGTGCTGTCCAACCCTCATCAGAACTTTTTTTAAAGTTACTTTGCAGAAGAAGAAACTGAGCCTCAGAATGGCAAGTCAATTGTTCCAGGGATATCAAGCTAGAGAGTTACAAAGCTGGGATGCAAAATTTGATGACTCCAAACCCATGAATTCTTGTAACTCTGCCACAACTGAGCACTGGCTCTGGTACTGGAAATAGCTGAGGCCCCGTGGCCTTCTAGCTCTGTGTGGGTCCTCAAGCCTAGGGCTGCTGGGCTGTTCCCACCACCAATTCCTTATCTCCCTGTCCCAGTTCCCTATTTTGTGACTTCTGTCTGCTCTTAGAAAACTGACTGTAGGGGTTTTATTTATTTTGAAACCTTGATCAGTTTCCAGAAGGAGCATTTCATTCATCCATATGTTCGATCTCATTTAGTGATCGATTACTGACATGTTTCGGCAATGTTTCTGTTCCTGGACATACACAAGTGAGCAAGACAGACACCGACCCTATCCTAAGAATTCTAGTGGGTGCAGACATCACCGTATACTTTTCAGGTGGGGATGAACGAATTGCCATAGTGGAAAATAAAGCCTTAGAAAGTAGTAGAAAAGATTGGAAGCAGGCTGGTTACTTTAGCCCAGTGCTCAGAAGGAATACATAAAAGTAGAGAGAGCCCCAAGAAAGACACAAAAGCTGACTGTCAGGACAGGGAGGGCCAGGGTAAAAGCCCAGAGGTGGGGGCAGAGGAGAAAGAGGGAGTGAGCTGGGAAAGCGTGCAGCCCGCCTGACAGGAGGGGAGGTGAAGCAGCCTGGCCAAGGGGTGAGTGGCTGCAGAGACAGACAGAGCCTTGCCGGGCACCAGTGGTGGCAAGGACTTCGGGCGTCACAGTGGAAGCAGGAAGTCACGGGAGGACTCTGCACAGATTTTGATGGGGAGGGACAAAGTTGGAGCCATAGAAACCACCAGTTACTGGCCACGGCCCTCTTCAAAGTCAGACAAAGCCTGGTTCACCTAATTACCAAGGATGCTCCGAAGAAGAAAGACAAACAGGAAAACAGAAATACTCATTGCATTTTGTCATTTGGATGTGGCATCTCGACTCATACCTCTCTCTATGTGGGACTTCCCTTTTGAAACTGTCACCTTCAGAGGCTGTTTCTGCACCTAGTGAGTGGCTAGGTGGGAAGCACAGAGGACAGAGGGACGGAGGCTCCAGGGACCTGTGGGCGGAGAAGAAGTGGCAAGGACAGGTGAAGCATCCAGAGACTGCTTCTTCCTCTTTGGAGGCCTTGCTTCCCCTGGAAGGGAGGGCCTACATTCATTGTCACATCCGTCACAGAGCCGAGCTTGCCCATAACCTCTGCTGTGACCTCCTGTGGCCCTCTCAAGCACACTCCTTTCCAGAATGTGCCTGGACATTTGGTGTTAGTAATCCCATTGATCCTGGGTGAGAAAAGCCCATCAATATGATTAAGTCAGCAGGGACATGGAATAAGGCAGGCCCAGCCCTTCTACACAGCTGCATGACCTTAAAGGAATGTTTTAGTCTCTCTGAGCCTCAGTCTCTCAGTCTACAGAAAGAGCACAGTGGTACCCACCTATTGGGTCCGGGGTTGTTATGAGGTTTGAGGAAGAAAGTAACCATGAGAAGCTTCAACCAGGATCAGATCCTGGCCAATACTACTACTGTTGTTCTGGTAGAGTAAGGGAGACTGGAGCTGAGATTAACACCCAGGATGCTAGACTCTTTCTGCCACCCAGATCCACCCAGCAGTCACCTCAGACAAGTGGGCGTGTATTGTTCTTACTCTGATTTGCCAGTGAGGAGCCAGGGTCTCCACAGGCTCCTACCTGGTGAGTGACCTAGCAGCCCTGGACCCAGCCACTGTGATAGGAAACAAGAGGAAAAAGGGACCTTCCACTGCCCCAGCCTGGCCTTGGCATGTGCTGGGACAGAAGGGCAGCCCAAAGGAAGGAAAAGGAACCAAAGTCCCACTCTGTCCCAGGACCTCTGAGCATGGCAGATGGAACTGTCATACATAGCCACACAATTTCCTCCAACCTGCAGCCTCTCTGTACAGTGAGGCCTTGCTGCTCCCAGGCAGGAGGCAGAATCTGTCCCTTCCTTTTGTATATAAGGGGGCTTTTGTTATTACATCAGCCAATAAAGTACAGTACGGGACTGAAAGTGACTTATAAGGTCCACCAAAGGGATATAGCTCTCACCTGGCTTTCTCTCACACCGTTAACCCTTGAAACCCACTCACAATTTTCAGGAAGCTCAAGACTCATAAGTTCTTCCCAGCAGCCTGTGTAGGCCACAAGATGTGAGAATAAGAGGTTTCAAAGCAGCTGTGGTCACTGTAATTGCATGAGGTACCAGATAAGAAGCACCTGAGTCCAAACAGCTCTGGAAATGGTCATTGTTTCACCCCACAGAATCTAAGGTAGAGCTACCAGTGGTGGCGGTGCACATCTGTAGTCCCAGTACTCGGTGAGGCTGAGGCAGGAGGATTGCAAATTTGAGGCCAGCCTGGGTAACTTAGTAACTTAGTGACACCCTCTGTCAAACTTTAAAAATAAAAATAAAATAAATTGAGCCCAGTATCAAGCCCTGGGCTCAATTCCCAGTATTACAATAAAGAAGAGGAAGAAGAGAAAGAAGGAGCAGAAGAAGAAGGAGAAGGAAGAGGAGGAGGAAGGAGAAGACTAGGAAGACAAGGGACAGAAAGGAGGAGAGGAAGGAAAAGGGAAAGAAGGCGAAGAGACATCTATGCAGCTTATGGTTCCAGAGGAGGAGGCTGGGAAGTCCAAGCACATGGGGCCAGTACCTAGTGAGGACCTTGTGTCTACACCATACCATACTGAAGAGTGTTACACCAAGAGATAGAATGTGCGTACACACTTAGGACCTTTCGCTTTTATCAAACCACCAATACCATCACAGGGGCCTCACCATGATGACCCTAAGTACCTCTGAAGGATCCCACCTCTAAATGCCATCACAATTTAGGGCTTAGATTTCCAACACATGGATGTGGAGGGATACATTTAAACTACAACAGCTCCTCACGTTCTTGCGGGAGAGAGAGGCAGTCAGTCAAATAAGCCATATCCCTCTCCCACAGGCCACAGGTTCAGGGTTTTGTTCTTTGCGCAGGTGTGTTGTAAGATGAGGCAGACCCATTTTACCTTGCCAGGAGCCCAAGGCCCCGATGCTCTGCCTCAAGGCCTGTATTTCCCAATGGGCTCAATACCACAAGTCTGTAGCAAGTCTGGTTTGCCAATCAGGAGACCCAGGGCCTCACCCAGTGATCTGGTCAAGTCACTGCTTTTCTGTGGCTGGGTTTGCTTAGCTCTCCAGTAGGGACAGGAAATTGATGTTAGATGGGAGCAGGTCTGTCAAATTATTTCACGGATTTTTAAAAAATTTTGTCTCTTTAAAAAAATTTTATTTTATCGGTACATTTTAGATACACATAAAGGCAACATTCATCACAGGGAATTTGTACCTGTGCATGATACATCTTGCTTCTCCTTTTGTGTCATGGATCCTAAACACTCTTTAAGGGTGATACAAGAAATTTCTTGAAGAATCTCAGGATGAACTCTAGCCAGAAAGATGGAACTCTTTCCAGTCTGGCTTTCTAGAGCTGCGAGCAAACCAGGGTGGAAAATGGAAAGCAGAGGAAGGCCTGTCTGTCCATGAAGCAGCTGCTAACACTAAGATGGCAAAACCAAAGATTCCAGGGGGAGCCCCGGGCCCGTCCACACTGGTGTGGGGCCAGATGACACCCTCACCCGTGAGCTCAGCCTTCCCTGTCAGTCTTCCCCTGTGCTCCCCCAAACCCTTCCCGGGGAGGAAACGCCAGAACCTGCCACTTGGCATCCACTGGGGAGGAAAATGGGGCCAGATTGACAAGTCATTTCATCAAGGCCCCATTTTGCATTTCACTCATTAAATAGAATTTTGCTTTAACATGATTAATAAGTTCGAATTCATATAGCAAGTTATAGATTAACAATTGTGGGTCCCATAGGCAAGAACAAAAGAAACTTCATTATTGTGTTTCATTCATCAAACCTCTAATAAGAATGTCATTACTTCTATGCCTTTGCCTTCCAACCCTGAACAATAGGCCACTTCCTAGGACTTTGTGTGACCTAACAACCACCCCAAAAATGAATATGTTCACCTGCAAGGAAAAATATTACCCTGGATTTACAATGGCCCACTGAGCCATGAAAAGGAAATCTCAGAAACATTCGTCTGGACTTGTAGTGACCTGGCTGGGCAAGCCTGAGCAGAAAAAGGGCAACTGAGAGGTCCTGGCTTGCAGCACCCCTCAAGAAAAATATCCAAATGATGCCCTTGGAAGCTATATGCCTGCAGTTACTCCAAAAATAACACCCCAAAATAGACGAACCAATGGATGAGGAAGCAATTTTCCTTAGAGGATAGTGCCTTCTGCAGTACGCCAGCTGTGTGAGTGATTTACACGCTAGCTCCACAGTAGTATGGGCTGCCCTCGCAGAGATATTGCCCTGTTTGTCTGGGCCTTGCACGCTTCCCACCAATCTGAGGCTGGCTTAGCCATCGATGGCATTTTTATGCAGACTGTGGTCTCTTTCACTGGGCTGTTGTGCTTTCTCCTAGTCTCCCCCCAAAGTGCACCTTATATGTCTCCAAGGCTCACTCAGCTCCTTCCCCTCTGCTTGAGACATTTTTCCATCTCACTCAGCATTTCCGCCAGCCAGGGTTCAGACCAGCCCCAGTGCTTGTCCTTCAGTGAGCCCAGCTCGGCACTCACTGCTTGGAAGGCTGCTGCTTCTCCTTTCTTTGGAGATGCATTCTTAGGACCTGCATGCAAATGTGAGTAGACAGGAGCCCAGCATCTGCCAGGAGGTGTTCTGAAGGTGTTATGATGTGTATCTAGACTTCCTTCTACCAGAGCCTCATACGCTTGTAGCTGTGGCTTTTCAGAGTGGGCAGGACTTAGGGTGTGATGCTGGGATGAAGCGTGCCCCACCCTGGGTGTGGGTGGCCTTAATCAGTAGACTCACAGCACAGATGCACTGTAATGGGTCAGAACGAAGCTGCTGTGTTGCTGCTGCTTGTTACTTACTCTTTGCTGCTTGTTGTCTCCTCCCTGCCACATCAGCGAACTGCTTCTCCTTGCCGATGCGATGCCCCTCTGCCATGCCGCTTTGCCTTGGAGCCAGCCAACTATGGACTGCAACCCTTAAAAACTGTGGGCTGAAATAAACCTTTTGTCCTTTAACTTATAGGTGCTGGGTATTTTGTCTCAACAATGAGCAAAGTAACTAACACAGAAAGGTTAGCACAGCACCTGCCTTCCTCCAACAAATCTACTGTACCAGGCTCTGGGCTCAGCCAGAGGCCTAACACTGTTGGAGCAAGGTCACTGGTCCAACTGGTCAAACACAAAACAAACTCAAACAAAGCCTTAAATCACCATGGTGGATTGTTGTGAGTGCACTAAAGAAAACTAATAGGGTGAATTTCCCCCTGCATTCAGGGGGAGGTAACACCTCCCTGAGTCTTCCCTGAGTGCCAGGGCCTCTGCTTTGTCTCCTCCAGCCTGCTAACCTCCCTTATCAGCTCTAAAAGAGAGAGGTAAAGTCATTCTGTGAGCCCAGAGTCTTTCCACTTTCCAGACCGTGGCGGGACAAGGTGGCGGAAACGAAGAATGAAGACTAAGAGTCCTATGCCTTGAGTTGAGTCCCCCCTCCCCACTTAGCTTTTGCAGAGGAGGGCCCTGAGGGGTTAGTCTCACAGGGTGGTTGTGAGAACAGATTGGAGTAGAAGTGTAAACTTCTTTACAGAGGTTTTGTTTAAGTTTCAGAAATTCACCTGCAGTTAAAAAGAGGAAGTTAGGTTAGTGTGAGTTACTATGAGGCTGTAAGGCTCTCGGGCATCCATAAACAAGAAGTGATTTCTAGGGGCTTGAAAAATCCTAAAGCTGGTACTTGGAAGAGGAGGCTTTGCATTTAAGGAAGTGGTCCCTGCCCCTCTCTGCTTCATTCTGGCATCTCTATCTATGTATGAGCCCCTGCCTCACCCAGGACGGCCATTTTCTCTAGCAACCTGTCTCCTCTCTCACTATTTGCCAAGCTTTCTGCTCAAAACCCACACCTACCTGCACACCCTTTCTCTAGGTTCTCTGTACTCAGAAGAAAGGGGAATCTGATTCGTTGAGCCTATCAGCCAATGGGTGGCTATCCTTTAGTCAAGTGTCCAACGTGAAGCTGTTGCTGAAGGGGTGGAGGGAGGCTGGAGAAAGGTGACATGACCTATGGGTGATTTCTGAGAAGGGGGAGGTTGCTCAGAAAGGCTACCTACACAAAGGCTACTTTGTTATGTTTGTTTAAGTTTTTAACTACTGATCTTTATCTCTGAAATAGACTATTGTTTATTGATCACGAGTTGCTCCTCCAGCCTCCTAACCTCCCTTATCAGCTCTAAAAGAGAGAGATAAAGTCATTCTGTGAGCCCAGAGTCTTTCCACTTTCCAGACTGTGGCGGGACAAGGTGGTGGAACACTTTGGCTCTCACACTGCAAACTTCTTGAGGTGGGAAACAAACTTCAGACATCGTCAGCCTTTACCCCAGTGACCGTCCTCTTCAAAGCTTCGCTGAAGAGCTCCATCGCTCCCTGTGGCCTCCTTTGCCAGGACCTCTCTTTTTCCATGTGTGGCCTCTGAGGAGGGCTCAGACCTAAGATGCCAAGGCGTCTTTCCTTTTTCCACTCAGCAAGACTCTTCTCCCTGCATCCCACGCCCCTGGAGTGGAAGCCGGTCTCTCCCTCCTCCCTGGGGGCTCTGAATTATGAGGGAGCCTTCAGCACACCTTCTCTCTGCTTTGATGCTTGCCTTTTTAAAATTTGGACACCTATCATGTGACCAATTGTCCAAACTCAAATTTCCAGTCATTGGAACAGCCAGGTATTGGCCACCACATTTCTGGTATTGTCCCTGGCTTTAAAACTTCTTCATTCTTTGACAAAAAATGAATCTACTGTGGTGATTTTGTGATATGTAATTAACTAGAATGAACTACATTTCCCAGAACTCACTTCGCCATAGGTTTTGAGTGATTAGAACGTAAGCCAAAGAGGATGTTCTTGGGGGAAACCCAGAGGGTGGAAAGTAGCAGGAGCTGGTTTATGGCTCTCAGGGATCTGAGAGCCACATGGCCCGAGGCACTGGACTCTACCAGTTTTCCTTCACTCTACCTACTGAATGGATTTGCTTTAATTAAATTCCCAGGAATTTTAATTTCAGCAAAATTACTGCTTTGGAAGCCATTGATAAATTTACCAACCGAAATGATCAGCTTCATATTTTTTTACTGAAAAGGAGGACAAAGACTATTCCTGCTTCAAGCTGACCTTGCGGGAGAAACACTCTAACTTTCAGACATATTTAGAACATTGGCATGCATCAATAAGTATATGACTTCCTGCAGAAGGCTGAAAGGAAACTGCTATGCCGGGGGCATGGAGCAATAAAGTCTCCCCTGTGCTTTCACATGAGGGCCTTGCAGCACTCACGAGAGAGAGACAGGCAGGGAGTAGCCTCCTCATTTGACAGTGGAGGAGAGCGAAGCTTTGGGACACTTAATGATGTGCAGTAACTTATAAATCAGAGCTTGCCAATTTGACCTTATTTGGCACAAACGGTATTTTTGTCAGGCTTGGTTTTTATTATTAGCTTCTAATCTTTAAAAATCAGAAAACTTGTAGTTCCCTCAACAACAACAAAAGAAGTATTGGAAGTGAACAGAATAATGCCATGTAAGTGTCACACGCATGCCCACCTCCAGGTATCTGGAAAGAATTTACAATTTCTGGCCACTCATCTCCAAACATGGAGCCCTTGCTGCTTTGGAGGAAAATAACTGCTTTAAATGAAGACCTAGGTATCTGGATTCCTCCCCAGCATTAACAAAGGAGCTGCATAATCCACACAGGCTCTTGGGATGACTAACTCAGGGGAAACTGAGCACAAGAGGTAGGCAGTAGGCTAGGAGCCACCACCCACCATCCTGCTTCTCCCAGGACTGAAGCAAGACTTGTGCTAAAACTCAGAAAGTGCCAGGGAAACCACAGTGAGTTGGTTACCCCTACTGGAAGGCTGCTCTTGATAGAAAGATGAAAGAAAATCCAACATCAGTGGCTGGAAGGGAATGTGAGAGAGAAAAGCTTTGCTGTGGAGCAAAAAGCTTTTTATTGGGGCTAAAGGTACAAATCTGGGACTGTCGCTCATCTTACAGCACCCTGTGCTGTCATGAAAGAGCCCAGCTGGCCGTCAGTGAGCCCCAACTCTGCCGTTAAACTGGCTGGATGGCCATAAGTATATATTCCCCCTTTCCCCCACTTCCCTTCCATAAAGGGGGCACCTTGGACTCAGGGTCCATGGTTCTTCTCCCCAGTGACAGCACCCTGGTACACAGCACACACTGCTAAACTCACTTTCAGAGCTATTCGGCTTCGCTCAACAACCACCTGAAAACTCAGCAACTTTGTTCAGTAAGACCCCTTCATATCAATAACAGCTGTTTATTACATGTTTGCCCATGTTGGGCTTGCTATAGGTGGTTTGAATGCATTACCTCATTGAGTCCCCACAATAATCATTAATTTCCAGAGGAGGAAACTGAGCCACTAGTCCAGTTACTTGGATATAAATTCTGAAGCTGGGATTCAAACCCATGGAGTCCAGTCCTAGCGTCTGTGCACCAGACCACTGCTCTGCTGCTCTGCCTCCCTTAATGAGGGTCTTGTTTGTCTGTTCGGGGTTTTATGAGCTCTTGGCTGAGGGAGTGGGGTCTGCTATGTTGGAGTATCACATGGTGGTTAAGGGTTAGGCCCTGGTGTCCTAGACCTGGGTCTATATGTGGTCTGCTACATCACAGAGCTCTTCAAACATTAACTTATTCATCTGCAGAATAGGCTAGTAATTGGAGCAGCACACAGGGGCGCTGTGGAATTCAGTAGAAGTTTGCCTGTAAGATATGTGTGGCTCCCAGGTGTGCAGGAACGTGTCTGTGTGTCACCTAGTGACATGCCCTGGAGTGCTCAGGCTCAACAGTGTACCATTTGCAATGGCACCGATCTAGAAAAAGCCCCAGGGTATGTGGACAGTAAACATAAGGCACCATGGTTGATTCACACATGACACACATTCACACATGGCAAAGGGCCACAGGTGAGGACAAGGCAAGTGCAACCGGACACAGCCACCCGGGCAGCTGCAGGTGGGGGGTGGGAAGGGGGCTGACCTGGAAAAGGTACTCATCAGGACGCTTAGTGTGAACTGTCTGAGGGCCTGGGATGTAGCTTACTGGTGAGGGTTTGCGTAGCGTGGCCAGGCCATGGGCTCTATGCCCAGAACTCAAAACCAAACAAAACTCTCCATGGATAAGGGGTTTATGGCTAATGCTATTGTTCTCTTCCTGTTTTCCTCGCCTTTCGAAGTTCCTGGGATAGAGTGGGACAAGGTGTGCAATAGGTACTTGCTTGCTGAAAGACCGAGTGAACCTTCTTAGGTGCTAGCTGGCTATTCTGGGTGGCTGAGCCTCCTAAACGACCAGATAAATGAACAGGTAAAACTCTGTTCTTACCCAAACGTGGCTTCTGCTGCCTGTTCAGCAGTCAGGACATGGCTTCTGTGGGTCCTGGTTCACTCCCTGGGGAGTATGAGTCCTCTCCCAGGTACTGGTTCAGGTGCTTTTGGCAGTGAGGCTTGGGGCAATCACATGTCCTGGTCAGCTCACTGCCTGCTTTCCTCACCTGCTGGGAAGGAAGCAGAGGTGAGAATGGCCCTGCCTTCCCCTACCCCTTCCTCTTCTGGCAGAGGAGTCCCGGATGTTCCCTCAGCAGGACTGGTCATCGCTACTCTGAGCAGAGGCCAGGCCTGCAGTGAGGAATGAATGCAGCTTGGACAAAGCTCCTCACAGTGGCATGCAGAGCTCTGGTATAAGAAGGTGACATGTTCGCCTCCTTCTGCAAAGGGCGCTGGCTGGCTCTCCCAGTGGCCCCCACACCTAACCATTTTCATACCTTCCTGATGGAGCTGGATGTTCAGGATGCTGAGGAGACCAGAGAAAGAAGTGCCCAGGGAAGCCTCCGGGCCCCTAACTCAGGGCTCCCCTATCCTGACCACAGGTACCCCAGCTGGGACACCTGGCTAAGCAGAGGAGAGGAGCACCAGCTTTCTGGGCCTGCATTACACGCTGCCAACCCTAAGGCACAGACACTGCCACAGCATTAGCCACCACACCCTTATCCAGTGGCTACTCTGTCTTCAGTCACACCAGTGCCTGGGCAAGGCGCTGGGGGCACCCCATCCCTGCTCTGGGGCTGAGGGTTCATTGGTGTGTGTACTTCCTAGGGTGGCTCAGCTGCACTCACAGAAAGCAAATGATAATGGCTTTAACAAGACAGCTTTATTGCTCTCTTGCCTGAAGTCCAAACTAGTAGGGAATGTGGGAGTAGGTGGCTTTGCTCTGTGACCAAGAAGAAGGCTCAAATTCCTTCCACCCTGCTCTGCCAGTCCCCTGCTTGTTGCTGCCCCCATGGTCAAACCTGAAAGCAGGAGATGTGGGAGGTAAGAGGTATCCTCCAAGAACCTGATCTGAGAGTTCCTATACCACTTTTCCTTGCATCCTATTGGTCTTTCTTGGTCATAGGATCATAACTAACTGCAAAGGAAGTTGGGAAATGTAATCTCTAGCAACATGGTCCTCTACCCAGAGAAAGCTTGGGAGTTTTATCCTAAAAAAGAAAAAGGAAGGGTGGGTTTGGAGGGTAGTTTCTGGCACAAGAAGAGTAGTAACAATAAAGAAATGATTTTATTGCATGAGTCAGATGGGCAGGGAAGGCCTCTGAGATGGTAACCGAGCAGAGAGTTGCGTGAATCAAGACAGCCGTCCATGTGCTACCAAAGGAAGGAGGGTTCTAGGCAGATGGAGCAAGAAATAAAAGGCGCTAGGCAGGAGAGAGAAGAAGGAGCTTGGCATATTTAGGAATATTAGAGCCAGGGATGATGGCATGCAGCTGCATTCCTAGCTACTCAGGAGGCTGAGGCAGGAAGATCACTTAAGCCTAGGAGTTTAGGGCTATCCCGGGTAAGAGCAAAATTCCACATCTAAAAATAAAATAAACTTAAAATAAAATTTAAAAAGAATATCACTTAGTGAAGAATCACAAAGGGCCTGGCTGGTCACAGAAGGGCTGCTGGATTTTATTCTGAGAGTGAAGACTGAGGAAGGGGCAGGGTTTAAGTGACAAGGGAAGAGATAGGAAGTAGGCAAGAAGCTGTTCATCTGTAAGGTGAGAGAAAAGGCATCTCGGTGCGGTTTGCTCACAGTCGGGTACTGAGAGCACAAGGCCTCTGGCCCACGTGCTCCTGGGTAAAGTGGAGAGAGACCTTAAAGACGCGTACACACACACACCACTTCCGAAGAGCCCAGCCTGGCCAGAAGCAGCAGCAGGAAGCCATTCTGAAAGCTCACCCGATCTATTCTCGCTGAGAATGTTTCCCAATATAATTTACAAAATTTCAGTTGGAAATGCATTAGCAGCTGAGCAGAGAGGAACTTCTATGGGGTAAATAGGAAAACTAAATTAAAACCCCAGCTTCAAACACGATCGAACGGTGTGCGCAGCCCCTGCAGTCCTCTCTAACCTTTTCAAGGCCAAAGAGTTCTTTTGTTTTACCCAGTTTATGGGTTGCCTTTCATTTGATTTGGTTTCAGAAAGTTTTTATGGAATCCACTCAGGCAACTGCTGATGAGCTGGGTGCACGTCCCTCCATACACCTCCACCCTAAAAGGATCTCCAGAGGAGAGAGAGGCACGCATTTCAAACACACGGAGAGCATAAAACAGAGAGATCAAGAGCAAGAATAAGAGAGACCGACAGGCCTGGAGACGGAGAAAAAGAAAGAGACCCATAGAGACACGCAGAGGGCAAGACAGCAGCTTTCCTTCTGCCTGCTGCCTTCCAAAGGTAGTGCATCACGGGGTTGGGGCGCAGCTCAGAAACAGGCAGGAGGTCCTGGGTTCCATCCCCACTACTGCAAAACAAGCAAACAAACAAACATGGTAACCACGACACTGGCTCCTTTAAGTTGTATCAGTTGTTTTCTGGTCCTGCTTCAATTTGCCTTTGTGATAGACAACTTGTGAACTTGCGAACAGGACCATCCACCCCATCCTTGTGGGCATTGGTGGGGTCTCTATCATGAGACGCCCTTATCTTCCTGCACACAATGCCTTCTTATGTATGTCCTGGTCTCCTCTCCAAATGGCTCCCCTTTCTTTCTGTTACTGCTGTTCTTTGCTTCCAACTTCACTTTTGGAGCAGGCTCCAGGTTCTGTCTGACATTGCAATTACTTATGTCACTTCGGAAATTTTAAACCCAAATAACACGGTGCAAAGGCACAACTGAGTCTACATCCTCTCTGCAGAATGGAAGGCATCTGTTGCACGGATGCAGTGGCCATGTGGCTGAGAAGGTCTCACGCTATTGCCAGCCAAGAGGCAGCACCGACTCTCACTACCCATCCTGGATCTTGCCTTCCACAGTCACTGTAGCATCTACTATATGTTTGCCAGGTGCTAGAGACCCAGGATGAGTTCCTGCCATCACTGTAGCGGGCAGGCTACAGAAAGCAAGCAAACAAAGACATAGCACAGTTCCAGGTACAGATCGGTGCTTTTCAAACAATAATGTAGAAAGGTGTTTGCTTGGCTGGTGTTTCTCTGGTGGGGTAGCAGGGACTAACCTTCAGAGGAGGGACATTTGAGAGAGACTTAGATAATGTGATGGGGGGCCAAGTTGGTGTATGCTAGATAGGGATGAGCTCAACATCTTCAAGGAAAAGAAGGAAATATCTTCACATGCCTTGATTGCATTTGGAGATGTAGGTTGTTAAGAAAAAAAATTGTAAAGATCCCCACATATACACTAATGCACTAGTGTTACCTACACTACTGTAATTAGGGTAATGGTTAAATAATACCTCTCCACCAAGGGATCACTTGGTGATAGTACAGAAGGAAAGTCCTAGAATCTGTGCCCTGAACCCCCACAAAACTTTCCACATTAAGCTGGGTGTTCCACCCACAGCCAGGGTTTTGTTCATGCACTTACCCACTGACCCCTGCACTTTGCCTGACTCCTGCACAGCTAAAGCAGAAAAAGGTAGGACTGCATGCTGCAGCACCAACCATGCTACCTGGCCTGGCTGCAGGCATTCTGCAGGGCATGGTGGGGGCAGAGGAGAAACAAAGCAAACTTAAACCTTAAGCCCTAAAGAAGAGACATCAACTTCAGATGCAGTGTTGTTCATTCTCAACACTAAACTCTGAGCAGCATTCACAGAGAAATTGAGAATTCTCTGCAATGAGTGTTAGATTTGGAAGAGACAGCCTCTACCCAAGCCAGGTTGGATCACAAAAGTATGTTGGTGCTGCAAAACTTGGTCTATGAAACAAGAAAGAAATGCATACAGAACAGAATTTCTGCAGTTACACATGGATGATTTCCAAAGAGAAGAGATTAGTAATTAATGCTGGACTTTCATTTTGTGTATGTAGTGTGTGTGTGTGTGTGTGTGTGTGTGTGTGTGTGTCTTGTTTGACAAGGTTACTTGCCAGAGTATTCCAAACATCATAGTTCCCTGTTTTATGAGAAGAGCTAAAGCCAAAGCAGTAAATAAATAAAAAGAAAGAGTGATTTTAAATTTAATCCTGTCTTTGATTATATTAAAAAATAAAGCTTCTATAGGCTGACAATGAGAGGGCGGTAAGGTAAGAAAGAGAGAGAGAGAGAGAGAGAGACCTAAACAAAGTCAGAAATAAAACAGCAATGTGGGAAACAGCATCACATAATAGACAAAGGGCTAATTTTTATTATTTACAAAGAGCTCTTACAAATCAATAAGGAAAAGACAAACAGCCCTACAGATAAATGAGCAAAGTACCAGAACACGCAGGTAGAGGGGAAAAGCAATGCTTTGGGCCAGCAGAGGAAAAGAAGCCCCTTCTTACTCATAAGGAACAATATGAAAATTAAACATGTTATATTTTTATTTTAACAGATTGACAAAATTTTAAAATCACTCCTAATGTGGAGCCCTGGAAGGGTCCCTGAGGTGTAGTTAAGTGTAAGTAGTTGAGGAATCCCAGGAAATGACAGAAGGGGGCAGGGAGGGAGAGAGAAAGGGAAGGAAGGGAAGGGAAAGTAAAGGAAGGAAGAAATAGGGCCAGGTCTCCATGCTGCTGGACCTTCATGCCCTGAGGGACTGGGAGAGGAGGAGGATTCTGGGAGAACTCAGAATTCTCTTGTCTGAGAGAAATTTTTTGCACCCCAGCTCCCATCAGACACTAGCCCAAGAGTGCTGGGGAGAGGCATGGTCACCCATTCCCCAGCCCTCTGGTTCACAGTGAGCCTGTGAACAAAGCAGCCCCTGGTAGCCAGAAGCCCAACACAAAGAAGTGCAGGTGCTCCTAGTGGGATGCTGAACCAATCAGAGAAGGATGGAGGGCCAGGGTATCCACAGCACGTGCTATAGAAGGTCACACTTATTCTCAGGGTGTGCAAGGCAACTGTGTTCCCATCTCATTTAATATGTAGAGCAACCTTGTTGGAATAGATAGTATTTTTATTCCCTCTTTCCAGCGAGCAAACAGAGGCACTAAGAGGTCGGTTGAATAACTTTCCCAAGATCCTGAGATGAGACCGCGGAGAACTGATTCATTTCAGGCCAGCTTCCAAGCCCCATCTCTGGAGCTTCTCATGGAAGGGCGCTCCTTTGTACCTCAAGGCTGTTGTCTCCGTTCCTGAGGCCCCTCCACGGTCTCCCCGCTGACCTGACTTGCTCAGCAGTCTGGGTCTCACCTCCTCCTTCCTGCCCACTCTGGCCTCCCATGGTTTTGACTTCTACCTGTCTCACAGGAGTTGCTCCATCTGACTGTGATCTTCCTAGGCATATGGGCCTGTGACTCCAGGTCCTCTTTAAATGTTATTTCTCCAAAGAGCCCTTCCCTACTGGCCTCCCTTTCTCCCCCTCAAACTTAAACAGACAACTCAGTCTCTGTCCTCTCCTATATTGCTTACTTTCGTTTTCTTCATTGCTGTGGTTTTCTGGTAACTTTCCCATTTGTTTATTTGTTATCTGTTTATGTTCTGACTCCTTCCAATAGGCTGTAAGTGCTGCCATGTTGGGGGCCTCCGCTATTTTGTTCCCTGTGGCATCCACAGTGCCTAGAACATTTCTTGGAACATAATAAATGATCATTGAACATTAATAAACGAGTAAAAATGAAAAGAACAAGTTGGACAGGGTGATGCCAGCTGTAATTCAACACCTGGGAGTCTGAGGCAAGAGAATTCCAAGTTTAATCCCAGCCCAGGCACTTAGTGACATAGCAAGACCCTGTCTCAAAGTAAAAAGAAAGAAAAAGGAAAGGAAGGAAGGAAGGAAAGGTTTCCCAGCTTTGAAACAATTGTACATCCTTAAAATATTTGTAACACCAACCTTAAAACCTTTGTACCTCCCCCTCTGTTTGTACCCTTCCCGTGTTCTTGTGATTGTTCCTCTGAGCTGCAGTGAAGGAGTGGAAGTCTCCATGAGCACCAGGTCCCTCACCCAACCCTGTGCCTTCATTCGCCCTTTATTGGAAACCCTGGGGACAGTCACCTGAATGGAATTTGCCAGCCTTGCCATGTGGGACTGGGTAGGTGGCATCATACATGTGAGAATTCCTTCTTGAGAAATATGCTTTTCCAACTCTTGAGAAATCAGTGAAGGAGCTGAGAAAAATGAGAGAAAAAAAAAGGGATAATTCTCCAGTGAGTATTAAAGCTTAGCAATCAACGTGTAGCCTTTGCTCATGTGAAGGGATCTACTGATGTCAACTGAAAGCAAGAACAGGAAACACTGACGTGTGGAGTCCAAGGTTAAGGAGCTTTTTAGAAACCAGGACAGAGCATGGGTCATAATCCGCTCAGTTGTTCTTCCTAACAGTTGTGTACGTATGGCTGTGATTGCTCTAATGGGTGAGCCATCGTTGCTCAATAAATAAGTATTATGCATTTATGTGTATAGTAAACTTTATCAAGTTCTGTGAGTGGACTTCTAAGAAATAACAAATTTGGAAGTAAAACAATTAAGATCTTATTTTCTTGATTATGTGTGGTGTTTCAACCTTGCTGGAAGATCTGAATGTTACATTATTGAAATATTACCCAATAATGTTCCCTGGCATTTTCCAGTGATTGAATATTTGCTACAAGCAAAAATTTTTCTAGCATCTTTGTGATGCTCTGTACATACTATATACTCACTATTTTTAATTTATCCAACAATGATTTAAGAAATCCAAAAGAATTTCGAAGGAAAAGAGTATGAAGAATGTTAGGATTATTTTAAGAATAACTTACAATTGGGGGAATTGCAGTTTCTCATTCCCAGATGCAAATACTGATTTGGAAACCCAACTTTGCTGTCACAGAGGATACCAGTTTCTAGGTTGGAAGAGCTTTGCTATTCAATGCATGAATGCTGAGGTTTTGTGAGGTGGCTTGTGAGCTCTAGAAACTGAACATAAACCAGTCACCATGAATGTCCTCTACAACTGACCCGGGGTGAACAAGTAGCAGCTGCTGGTGACAGGGCATCTGCCGACAGAGGACTCAGTAATGATGAGGGTGGTACTGACAATGTGTGCACGTGTGTGCTTGTGTATGTGTGTTTGTATTTGCCAGATTTTCCACAAACACTGGCTTCTCTGTTCTATAAATTTCCCATCTGTAACACAAAGGAGATAGGGAAGTCCTTGATTTCTTTCAAACATCATTTTCAGTGAAACCTGAACCTAGAAAAACTCTCAAGTACAGCATAAAATAACAGTAATATTAGCTGTGTGCCTAGTATGGTTCCGAACATGGTGTGCATAGTAACTCATCCCTGCTTCACCACCCCATATTTCTATATGGCAGATGAAGAACTTGGCCTGGCCTCAAAGAGTTTAAATAACTCACCCAGAACCACACAAAAGCAGTCTGGTTCCAGAGCCTGAGGTTTGTTGGCAGCAGAAAGGCACACTCTGTCTGTACAGCCTTCCTCTTCTTTGTCCCCACAGTAGGCTCCCAGCACCTCTGGCTGCCCAGAATATACCTGGAGGTGTGCAGTGCCCTCCAAAACTTTCAAGATTTTTTCCAGTTTAGGTCTAACTAAAAACCACTTTAATACCACTGTCCATTCTTGTAGTTTGCTACAATCTGTAAATCTATGTAGTGTTTATAGGCCCTCACAGGAGAGCAACAGCCCTCTAAGACAGAAGAGGCAAGGACTCTTTGCTGGGTATTTATGATCAGGAGCAGAGATCAGCTTGAGGTCATACTCCAATGAAATGGCCAAGTCAGCTCTAGAAATCAGGACCTTGGAGTCCGGGCTCAGGTTTTCCTAAGGGCCATGAAAGCACTTTCCCAAGTATGAGCACTGTACAAATATTCAGTGTTTTTTTACATGTGTCTTCCAGTCTTGTAGAAAGTAGCTGTTCAATAAAGGTCTGTTAAAGTTGATTATATTTGCTTTATGATTATAGAGTTGAAGTCAGGAAGGAACAACAGGAACCCTCATAAATTATGGTCCTGTTTACCTTCCCATTGTGTATCATTTCTTTCAAGTAGATCCCGTGCTACCCTTAGACAAACACACACAGAACGCAAGCAGGCCTTTGCCGATTACTTTTCAGCTGACCATGAGGATTAGGAGCCCAGAAGTACAATGCATATTACAGCAACCAGGCTGCAATTCCAAACCGCAGGGTAGCATGCAAGCCCTGCTCTTGTGTACTCACAGTACCGCCTCGCAGTGCCTACGACCTCTCCCCTGGGCACCTGGTGCTGTGCGCTGAGCGCCTTTAAAGTCTGCAATTACTGTGACCCAGACATTCCGGTTCTAACAAGACCCAAATATTTGGTTACAGCCCGCTCATTACAACACTATTTGCAAAAGCAAAAACTTAGGACTAGCCTAAAATGTCTGCAACAGGGAATTGGCTGAGTATATTGTGTTAAATGCAGTCCGTGGACTATTACTTAGCTATTGGAATGTTTTGTGCATCGCAAATACTGTAAGGGCATGAGATAATGTTCGTAATATATTTTTAAGAGGGAAAAAGACGTAATAAGAGCGGAGGGTAGAGCACGTGCTGAGCGTGTGCAGGATCCTGGGTTCAACCCCAACACACTTCCTCCA
The DNA here is from genome assembly GCA_004027595.1 of Dinomys branickii. Taxonomy (NCBI): domain Eukaryota; kingdom Metazoa; phylum Chordata; class Mammalia; order Rodentia; family Dinomyidae; genus Dinomys; species Dinomys branickii. The sequence continues at coordinate 193,365 of PVLD010000368.1, read as the reverse complement.
AAATCAGGGAATATAGTAATAAGCCCTATGGGAGCACAGGTATATGTGAATTAAATATACTGTAGAATGTGTACACTGTACAATGAGGTTGAAAAAAATACATATATTAAAATTTAACCGTAGCTATTCTCAATGAGATTACAGATGGCTTTATTGTTTATCATTTTGCATAGCTCAAGATTTATAAGAGGCATATTTACTTTATGATGGAAAACAATAAAATTGTGTGAAAGTGATGCCGTGCAAGAACTTCACAGCCCTAGAGGGTGTTTATGTGGTAGTTTGAATAATAACCCTAGCAAGTGTGGATTGTATTTATCGGGCATGATGACGTGTAGCCAGTCCGCTACATTCTTTCACAACTTGCTTCCTTCAATCCTTACAAACACATAAGAAAGGCATCATTTGGTCTCTTTTTATGGATATAAAATCTGAGGTTCTGAGAGGTTGAGATTGAAACTACCACGAACAACATTTTGCATAAATGCAAAAGTAGGTATAACTAACTCATTTGCATGTGTACAAAAGTATACACGTGCACATGCATGGACACATAAATACTCACAGAGTCATTTTCTTCTGTGTGGCGGGATAATGACTTGTTTTTTTTATTTTTTTCTTTGCTTATCTATATTTTTATATTTCTGAAATAAGAACATAGGCTGGCTTTTTAATTTTTAAAAGGGGAAAATATATTTTAAGATTGGAAAAGAAAGTTTGCAGACAACCCATCTCCACACACATCTATTAGAAACAAACGTGGGTCTATTCTAGAGGAGGAAAATTCAAAGGAGCTAGTATCCCACATCCTGCAAGATCCTCCGTGCCAATCCCCTGCAGCAGTCTGCACCTTTCTTTCTTTGTTCTGTTTTGTTTTTTAGACACAATCTCACTGTGTAGTTCAGGTTAGCTCTGAAGTCACTATGTAGCCCAAGATGGCCTTGAACCCACAGTGGTCCTCCTGCCTCAGCCTCCCAAATGCGGGGATTACAGTGTACACCACCATGTCAGCTCAGTCTGCATTTTTCTTGTGTTCCTCTGATTTCCTCCCCCCAGAGCACTGTTCCGCTCCCTGGCAGGGATGCTTAGTGGAATTGGCCCGAGGAGGAGGCCCAGCTGCTCTATGGTGGCTGACCTGGGGGAGAGCCCTCACTATCAACGCACCTTCTCATTATCCCTTCAGGATTCTTGACAGCCCAGGGGCCTTGGAACAGCAGTAGACTCATGTGGGAATCATAACTCTGCCAACAGTGACATCGCGGGTAAGTCACTGCACTAAGCCCTGTTTGCCTTCTGTAAAATGTGCACACCATTATTACTATCTCATAGCCTTGGAGGGCTGACATAATCAAGAAATGGATGCCAAGAACTCAGCACAATCCCTGGCACACAGTAAGCGCTCTGTAAAGTATTACTATTTGTGTGATTAATATTATCCCTGTGACTATAGCATTATGGCATAGTAATGATAATTTTATCAATATTTTCTGCTCTGTCTTTCACTGGGCTCCCTACTCTGGCTTGGCCTCCTTGAATCCTGATCCTTTTCCTATCCCAACATCAGAGTCTTCTCTTGTTTCTTTCAGACTGTAATCGGAGTCTCACCATCAAACTCAATGAATGACATTAATTACTATGAATATAATGAGTTAATAATGGTTCCATGTTTGCTTTTAACAGAGATCGTTGGTGCCTTAACCCCCCAAAATGGGTAATAGTGGGAGTACAGGGTCCATAAGAGGATTACAAGGCCCTGGATCCTGAGACAGTCAGGCTCTCAGAGGGAAGAAGAGATCTCGCAGCTTCGTGAATGTCTCCTTTGTTTGACCCTTCTCAGCCCTTTCCTTGAAGTTCTGGGTTTCTTATATCCACTGCTATGTCTTACAAACATTCACTCGCAATGTGTCAAGACAAATGCATGTGGAGGTCTTGAAACTGCTCACAATAACACAGCCTCCTTATTATGGCCACAACCTCACCGAATACAACACGGCCAGGGTCTAAGGATCAGAAAGGGCCATTGCTTTTGCTGAACAAACAAAGCCATATAGGTGGGCTGAGGTAGCAGTAAGGCTTAGCATGTATTTAGGGAAGGTGTGGCAATGCCAGACAAACAGAAGAATATGGATTTAGTGGTTGCGAAAAACCGCAGACAACAGGCTGTTCCTAGTCATTGCTGCGAACTTGGAACCATGGGCCATAAATGCATTGTTTAGCCCATTGGAGTGACTAACTGGGACATGAAAGCCAGAAGATTCTCTGTTTTCAAGCTGCTGGTCTCACTGTGCAAACACAATACTCTGATGGCTGTATTTATGACTCCATCCCTCCCAATCTGCCTTATTCCAAATAAATCATCACCAATCTCACTGACCCAAATCCCATTTCTTACTAAACATCTTCAATCTTTCTCTCTTGAGCCTAAATGCAAGTGCAGTAAAAAATATTATGAATCCTTTAGGGTACTTTCCACCAATTAAAAGTGGCATATTAAATTTCTGAAAACCTTTGTAATCTGCAGTATAAAATCACATTTTATGGTAGCAGATAATTTAGAATCCATAAGCTAATTAAATGAAGTGAATGACAACTGTATTCTCTAGATAAATGATATATCAGTCACAGATAATGTACAAATTTAAGGGACTGGAACCTTTGGGGGAAAAAAAACAATGAAAAATTTGAGTTGCAAATGTTGGTCCTTTTACAGAAATCTGACTAATTGTATTAACTGCATAATGGAATTAATTGCTGGAGTCTTTCTGCCTCCAAGTCTCTGTGGGACCATGGGAATAGCTTCTTTCTGCTGTTAAGAAAGCCACACTTCACAGTTCTGAGGTACACGTTTGATACCCCGGGATCTGAGACAGGATGCTGGGCCTTCATCCCTGCCTCCTATCTTAAGACAAAGGGACCACAGCTACTGATGAAAAGGGGCAGTTTCCAAATTAAGATTCCAAAATTACAACTAGTGACAGTGTCTCTTCCTTGGCCCCCAAATCATAAGATGAGCTTATAAATTTTAAAGGTCAACCAGCATGGTACGGGGAAGGATTCTGAGGATGTGTTTAGGATCAGCAAGAAAGAGTGCAGTGGTCAACTAGAAATGTGTGGGAAGAGAGGAGCAATTGCCAGATTTGACCAAGTCCCTCATTTAAGAAAGAAGTCAAGGGTATAGCTCAGTGGTAGAGCACATGCTTAGCATGTGCAAGGACTTGAGTTCAGTCCCTAGCAATCGATCAATCAATCAATAAATAGTCACACTCAAAGAGGTGAAGTGATTGCCCAAGGTCAGAATGGATTTGGTAACCAAAACTGGGGTGAGGTTTTCCCACAGTGTCACCCCTCTAAATTCCTTGGCAGGACCCAAGGAAGTTATGACCATCCTAAAGACAAAGAGAGTTCACATTTATATGACATTAGCAGAGGAGCATATACAGTCGGTGTACGAGAATGGTTCCAGAAAGAAGAGGACCCCAAGCTCCTTCAAGTCAAAGCCAACTCTCTTGGGGCCAGAGCTGAAGTTCCAATGATATCAATTAATCCAAGTAATGGGTAAGAATGTTGACTAAACACCCACCCCACAAACAGAGAGAAAATCCAGCAGTGTTAGGAGAGTTAAGTAGAGCTGGCTATCTTCTGTACAATAGAAGATCAGAGCAAACAGGTTGACAGAGCTGTAAGGAAAGTATAAAAAAATTAGATAAGCTAGAGGCATGGCTTCACTTGTTACCCAGGTCCTTGTGTCCTGAACTCAAAGGCAGAAACTCTGGGAAGAGGGATGGAGCCTTACTTTTTTTGTATGTCAAGGTCAAATGTAGTATTGGGCTTAGAACAAATGGGCTTTAGACATTGTGCGGTAGGAAGCAGTTCTTCTGCTTAGGCTAAGGCAGTCAACCCCAGCCCACAGCTGCATGGCAAATGTATCAGCAAGGACTCTCCCAATGATGACAGAAACCTAATGCAGACTAACTTAAGCAAAAAGGGGAGATTATGGCTCATTAAATTAAAAAGTCAAGGTTAAATATCATTTCAGGCATGGCTGGATCCAAGAATTCAGAAGTTGGTTATTGGATCTTGGGTTTCTCCTCCATGTTTTGGTTCCTCTTTGCTTTTATTGGCTCCATTTTGTGGTATATTGATGTGGGTCATAGCCTGGTACTTATGAGCTTATATCCTTCCAATTCAAGTCCATGAGAGAGAGAGAGAGAGAGAGAGAGAGAGAGAGAGAGAGACCCTTTTTCCAATAGTTCCAGCAAAAATCTAAATATAAGTCTCATGGGGGCTGATGTCAATGCCCATCCCAGAAGCGCTCACCTGCCTGGGTCAGTGGAGCCCTTTGATTGGCTATGCTTGGCCCCACCTCCATCAGGGCATACTCTCACTAGGACTTGCTAATTTACCAGCATGTCTGAAGTAGGGTACAACTTGGGAATGTGAGGAGCTCATTCTTATTCCTCTTATTGTATAGAACACGGAAAGATGGTTCCCCAGAGGAAAATCCTTTCTCTGCTACCCACATGGCAGTGTTCCATGGAGGTAAAGAGAGCTGGGGACCTTGAGGAGCACCTCAGTGGAAGTGAAAAGAATGGCGGTGGGCCTAGAAGGAAGGCTGGGCAGGGGAGCAGCCTTGAGAACTCACTCCAAGTTGGTGGCTAATGAGTGTTTACCTGCAGAAGAAGGAGAAACCTGGGTGATGCCTTGGTTACAGCCCCCTAATAAATGGGAGGAGGGGGATAGATGCTGGTAAAACCCTCGGTCTGTGCAGTGGGCTGAATGGTGGCTCCTAGGGATGGGAGGTCCTCATTTCTAGAACCTGTCATCTTACACAGTGATGCATCTGCCCATGTGGCTAAGTTGAGGATCTTGAGGGAAGGAGACAATCCTTGGGATCACCTGGGGAAACACTAACTGCCTCAGTGTCCTTGTAAGAGGGAGGCAGAGGAGGTTTGAAACACAGAAGAGAGCAAAATGTCACTACAGAGGCGGAGAGTGGGCCTAGGTGACCAAAAGCCAGGAAATACCAACAGCCACCAGAAGCTGGATGAGGCAAAGGACAGGGTCTTCCTCAAAACTTCCAGTGAGAGTGTGGCCCTGCCATCTTGATTTTCATCATCAATTCTGCTTTCAGGCTTCTGCCTCTAGATGGTCTGTAATGTGTACATCATAGCAGAAGGTGCTGGCTGGGACAGAGGGCAGCTGGCACTGGGCTGGGGAGAGAGCTTAGAGACACGCGAGGCCCGTGCAATCACAGGGCCATGCTGTGAGTAAAAGTTTTGCCAATATTTAAAGTCAATTCGAAGATATCAATGGATAAAGCAACAACTACTGTTGAGACCATATCACCTTGTCTATAGATTAGTTGTGATTGTACTATTTTCTGTGATAATGGGTGTCTGTTTGTCAATATGTTTTTGTACTTTTATGTTTCTAAAATAAAAAAAAAAAAAAATAAAAAAAATAAAGTCATCTTCTCAGAGCCTGGGACTTGCTGAAAGACGGCTGTTTACGTCATGTGGCTGTTCTGTATGCGTGGGAGAATGGAGCCTCTTAGTCCCTCCGAAAGGGTTCATGGGCCGTGGATACTCACTGCTGTGCCCTGCTTCTAGGGAGGCCGCCAGAGTGGGGCCTTTGGCTGGGCATGTGGCTTATTCTTTAGCTAGCATGCCTAGCCAGCCCTGGGCAGGCACAGGAGCCAGGGCTCATTTTCTTAGCCTTCAAAGGACGCCTCAGTAGCAGAGTGTCTAAGCAGGTCCTCTCCAAGGGGAGGAATATTTTTCATTCTCCTGATGGGCTTAATCCTGTTAATGGGCTACCTTTCCTTCATCATCCTGGGGGCAGAGAGATTTCACTACTGAGAATAATAGCATTAATACAGGTAGCTGATAGGTGCTGGCCACAGCATGCTGGGCGCTGGCCGTCTGCTTAACCTTTGCAGCAACCTATTCCCTCTACCCCAACTAGCAGATGAGGAAACTGAGGCACGGAGTCAGTAAGTGCCCAACCTGAGGCTACGCAGCTAGTAAGCAGTCAAGCCATGCTTCAGCCCCAGGCCCTCTGGTGTCTGAGCCCTCGCTCTTAGTCCCAAACCAGGGGCGAGCGAAGCAGGAGAGCCTGAGGGTCAGAGCCTCACCACGCCCTCGGCGGTGGTCCCACCGCCGTTCCCCTGCAGCCCCAGGGGCTCCATACCCAGAAACCCTCCAGAGGTTGCTTTTTGTCAGTTTCTCATTCTTCATGCTGCTACTTTTTAGCCGTGTTACTGATGAGAAAACAGCTTAGTAAAATCAATGGTTTTAAATTATACCTTTATGTAGCAAGGATACAAAACAAGCTACAAAACAGAAATACTTTCCCGTGACAAAAAATCAATCTTGCTGATGCTCCTGTTCCCGGGCCGGCCTCCCCCACCCCACCCCCACTTCCCTTACTTAAGACTTTCTCTGCTCTTGTATCTGCCGGCTTTGTATGGACTTTCTTCAGGTTTCTTGTTCGGGAGACTCGTTTTATCTAAAAGGTCAATTCTTTCAGCGGGGCACCCAGCAGAATTGAATATAATTATCCCAATCTCTAGCGTGTAGAATTCATGCTTGAATTCATTCAAAAAATAGCATGCAGTATAATTAACTCAGAGTCCAACCAAATCTATTGAGAAAGCCTCAGGTATCATACAGTTCCACTTACAATAGAACATTTTCATTTAAGGACATTGTACGTATTAACCCAAGTCAGCATCCAATTACTCTGAATAAGTGAATTCTCTGTTCCAGGAATGTAATTTGAAAATGTTGTCATGCAATCTGAGGCAAAAGGTCCTTTTTCATTAATCTAACTCTCATTAAAGTGGAAGCCTGCAGGTTATTTCAAATCCATTAGTTTTAAATACAGGTGATTACAATTCTATTGCACATAAGACAACAGAAGTGTCTATCAAGAAATATTGGGACATTTCGAGGGATGGGACTGGCAGTTGGTTTTTGCTGTCACAACCAAGGATGAGATTTGCCTGCTGATGGAAGGAATGGGAAACTGTTTTTTTTTTAATCCTCCAGGGCTTTTTATGGAGTCAGTTGGATAAATCCAAAGGGGGACCTGTGTGCTTGGGAGAGTTTGCTTCTAGTCTGTCCTCCCAGAATTACTTCCACCCACTTAGCTTCAGGAGCTCAGTAAAATTAAGTCTCATCCATTTTAGTTCTCTAGGAAGCTGACAGGCTTGGACACATGACTTCATCTGCCTCGATTTGCCTCCCCCAGCCCCATCTCTCTGTCCCATTCTTCCTCCTGGTTTCTAACAGTAGGCTCCCTCTCCCAGAAAGACTACGCCCACTGCCCCAGCCGGAAGTGACCGGTTTTGGTTTTGTACTCCTCCAACCCTGAGCGTGGCATTTCTTTGGGAGTTGGCACCTGCTCCTTTAGCATTTTATTTATCTTTTTATGGGATTTGATTCAATAAAAGTTTCAATTCAGTAAGCATTCTAGAAACTGAGTGTGTAACTCAGTGGTGTAGTGCTTGCCAACATGCACAAGACCCTGGGTTCAATCCCCACCATTGAAAAAGACATACGTACATACATACATATGTAAAAATAAAAATCATTTCTTAGATACCTAGCAGATGTGGTGTTGGACTCAGTGCCAGAGATTGGACAGTGAGTCACAGGGACCCTGCAGAAGCTCATGTTCTAGTGGAGGACAGATGAGAATCAGACAGTGACCTAAGCACCCCCTGAGTGCTGTGATGGGATGATGGAGGCCCAAGAGAGAAAGTCTCAGCCTGAACTTCACATCATTGCTTTACCTAAAACGCTCCAGTGACTTCTCCTGAATTGCAGGATGAAGTCTACCCCGGCCTCCCAGGCTCTGGGTGGTATAGCGCTGCCTCCCTGCCCACCTTCCTAGCATCACACTTTTTTCTTTTAGTAACATTGGCTTCTCTAATCTCTTTCTCTGAATATCTTTGTTACCTCAGTACCTTTGTACTTACAGTCTCTGTACTTTTCTTTTCTAAACTCTCCCACTAATATTTCCTTCTTTTTCCTTTAGCTGTCAGCTGCCTCATGAAGTCTCCTTAATAATACTTTCTACGCTGAGCTTGGTGACACAAGTCTGTAATCTCAGCATCCAGAAGGCTGAGGCAGGAGGATTGCAAGTTCAAGCCCAGACTGAGCAACTTAGTGACTTAGCAAGATCCTGTCTCAAAATACATTTTTAAAAATAACTGGAAATGTAACACAGTACAAAAGTGCCCTGGGTTCAATCTCCAGTATCAAAGCAAAACAAAAACAACTTTCTTAGGTGGAGATCAAATCTGTGCTACCCCCACCCCACCCCCAAGCCTCAGCTACCTGAAATAGTATTTGTTTGATCAGGTTTTTAATCTCTGTTCCTCTTTACTAATGACAGAAAGGAATGGATTCAGTCAATTGGGTTTCTCACAAAATCTACTGCACCCCACCCAGAGACCAGCATACATAGACACTTAATAGATACTTTGTTAATAAAAGGAAAAAGGGGCTGAGGTTGTAGCTCAGTGGTAGGAAGCTTGCTTAGCATGCAGAAGGTCCCGGGTTCATTCCGCAGCACTACAAAAACAGGACAATGAATGGATGGGTTGAAGAGTTTGGAAGCAAGAACATGCTAGGAATGACCAGGCAATAGATATGGAAAGGAGAGAACATGATGCTGTTCTCCAAGCTGGATCATAGCCCTGGGGAGGCTTCGTGTATGACTCCCCAGGGTAGGTAAATGATAAGCAATGTATTTCTGTGGTCAGGTTTACCTCATTCTTCAGTGAGCAGGTAAGGCAAGGCATGCATAGGAATAGAAATGCTGGTGTCTGGTTGAGACTGAGCCTGGCAGACAGGGTCCCAGGAACTTGCCTGTCACCTCATCAGCCATAGCATCACCACTGAAGACAAGAGATCCCCCATCCCAACCCTCTGAACTTCAGCACCTTGAGCAGCCCCACATGCAGGACAATCAGGAAGACCTCTCTTTTTAGTAAGTTATATTCACTGCATGGCCATTTAGAAAGTATTTCTTTGGCTGTTGGGTACAGAGCCCAGAGCTGGGCATCTGGGGAAGAAAAATGTCTGTCACTATCTCAACTTTGGAGAGAAATTATAGTTGCTTTGAGGAAATAAAGCTTGCACAGAGCAAGGACACTTTCAGGTTTAAAAGTGCTCTTGTATCCATTCACTCTTTTAATACTCCACAAAAACCTTCAAGTCAAAGCACATTGACAAGGGAATGAAGGGATTTCAGACCAGAGAATGATGATTTGCTAAAAGGGACTTACTTTTTACAAACTTGAACTCAGGTCTTTGATGGCCACAAGATAATGCCCCCGGGCTTGAGTACCTGTGAAACCACAGTACAAATACCAGAGGAAATATCCTCTTGGAAATTCCTAGACTTTCCTGAAAGAAGCAAGGTCAGGTGTGAATGGATTTATAGGTAGACAGAACCAGCCCAAGGAAACCCTCACCTTTACCCTTGGAGAAAGTCATTCCACAATAACTTTCCATCATTCCAAACTTCCCATTCCAACTAGTTTCCACTTTTGAGGCGACCTCAACAACCACCACTTTCTTGAACCTTTCCCTGAATATTCTAGCTCTTATTCTTTGCTACAAGGGCACTGAACAATCCTGCTATCAATCAGATACCATCTTGTAAGTTCTCTAATTGTTTCACAGGTTGTTTTATATCTCTGATTACAATGAAAACACCCTCAGCTGACACACTGCCTAATCATTCTAATTACAGGATATGAACACCTTTTATGTATCCATACTTTCAAGTTTACAAAGCACATTAAAATCCTTGCCAACTCCCCACCATTGCATGGAGAGGTCAGGGAACCTGGCGCTTTGATTATGTACTTGTGATAGATGAGAAAATTGAGGCAGGGGATTAACTAACTTGCCTGAATGGTACAAGCTATCCAGATGTATGAACCAAACTGGAGACTTGGAGCTAGTCCCTCTATTTGCAAGATTCTCTCTGCACGCACCTGAGATCACTTTGCCCATCCAGTGTTGATCCAGGCCAGGCTTTGTTCTCTCTTTTTCTTTGGCCAAAATTTGGAACTTTGAGCTGCCCCTTTCTTCTCCAAGCAATTCTTTTACCTTCTTACCCTGAGCACTGAGCCCTCAAACCAAGCGAGAGATAAGACAAGCCTCATTCTGTCACTTACATTGTATCCAGGCTACCAGGATTAGAGCGGTGCCTAATCCATCAGTGGACTGATTTGGTAATCACCACCCTTAACCTCAGCATTGCACGATAAGTCAGTTACACACTCTAAATTGAACTACCTCTGAAAAGCCCGATCTATGGCTGCATGAGGCTTCGGGAGGAGTACCTAAATACGAGCCATAACACCTAGTGATTCTTTGTTTTTCAATTCTTTTTTTCTTTGTAGAACTGGAGAAAGAACCCAGGGCCTCAAGCATGCTAGGGAGGTGCTTTGCCACTGAGCTACATCCTAGCCCCATGGTTCTTCTGTTTTAAAGAGAATTTGAATTTTTTTTTCAAATATTATTCGACCTCATTTACTGTAGTTCCCTTCATTTTCAAAATGTATGTTTGATGGACTTTTCAAGTATAATAGCTTTTTGAGGTTTGTATACCTGTAAGTTCAATATTCTGCTTGTCCTATGGAGTCCACAGAACTTTCTGGAAAGTATAGGTTGGGTGGGGGTGGAAGGTATCTTATTTGTGTATTGCATTTACATGTAAAATGACTCATGTTTGTGTATAAATACATGTATTATGGGTTAAATATTACATGCTAGGTATTATGTATAAATGCTTGTGTTTATATATGAAAAAAATTGGTAAGACTTATACCTTAAGAACTAAGAGGAGGGCCAGGGATATAGCTCAGCAGCATAGCATCTGCCTGGCAAGTGTGAGGTCCTGAGTTTGATTCCTGGTCCAAAAAAAAAAATAGAGCTAAGAGGTGGAAAACATTGAGGTCAACCTAGAGTCCTTTATTTCTTTCAGCACGTAGGTTTTGAGTAAATGTTAGAAGATGCATTTCAAACCTGCTCTTTTCCCTGCCAAATCTCATGACATTTCTGGAAAAATGTACTGTAATTCTCCTTGTGGACAATTGAAATTCAGAGAGATTAAATGAGTCACTCAATGTCACAGAGCTGGCAAATGAAAAAGACAAGATTTATACCCAAGTCTTACTTTTAAAAATTCTCTGTGAAATGGTGATTTCTAAAAAAGGTTTTTGTTTTGGTCAGGAGTGAACTGGGGATCATTTTGGGACTCAAAGTGAGAGTAGGAAACACTGTCTGCTCTGCTCTGCTCTCCTCTGAATGGCAGGAGGCCTGACTCTGTAGGCTGCATCTCAGATTCCCATGTCCTTTCCTCCAGTGGGTCTCAGTCAGTGGAAGACCCTGATGGGAGGTGGGAAGGAAGCAGAAGTAAAAGATTCCAGTGTATTTTTACCTCCCTCTTTTTCCTCTTAGGAAGTGACCTGGGTCTGGGACTGATTCTCCTCCCTAGTACACATCACGCTTGATACAGTGCTCTGGCTCCGGGTTCTGCCTTGGACCCTAACAGTCCACCTCTTCCCTCTGACCCTCCAACCTAAAGACGGCTATGAATTCCTGTATTTTTTAACCTCTGGTTGTCCCATTGTCTCCTGCTGAGCTTCTTGCTCTTTGAGCACCTGTGCAATCAATCCCCTATATTAAACTCCTTCCTTTAGAGTTTGCACACTGGACTCTGCTCTCTGGAGCAGTATAGACACGAACTCACATGAACCACTGGAGTAGAATATGATGAAAATAGTGTGGAGCACATGGCATTTGTTGGCCACATTTCCAGTACTGCAAAGCAGGATTTTACCAGTTATGAATGCAGATATCGAGAAGATGCTATCTGTGTGGATAGATATAAAGATAAAACATTTCAGTGTATTTTACCAAGGAGCCTTTTCCAGCTCCCTAAACGGTAAGATGGGTGGTAAAGGCCCTAAGGGCTCGCACTACCCACTGTCTCATCACTCATTATAAAGGGTGGCAACACTTGGCACAAATCTGCGACCTAGTATTAGGCCAAAGTATGTACATTGGGACCCCATGAGTCCATGCCTGATTGTTGACCCCTCCCTCTTGCTCCACCTTCTCCACTAATGCCTCGCAAACTCCCCTTGTTCTTGAAGGGGAGGCAGAGTTTCTCTGCAACTGCTGTAAACATGCCTGATCACACCCATTGCCTTTCTCTAAGCACGGCTTAGCAAACAGCTTCTTCCTTCCTCATCAAGGCAGCCCCCAGCAACCTCTGGGTCTGGGTATGGCCCAGGTGAGTTCAATTCAAATGCTAACTAGAAATATTTGATTACTGTGTTAGGTATATTTAGTGAAAACTTTGATTCAGGTCATAATGGGTACATTCGTCAGGATTCTACAGAGATGCAGCACTAATAGGATATACCTATATCAATATAGAATATATATGTTATAGGATATATATGTATTATTATATACATTCATATAATTATCCTATAATTTTTGTATGGACATATCCCACTAAGGTACATAGAGAGAAGAATGGGAAAGCTAATATTTTAGTTTGAAGCCATTAGGCAGGAAATTTTTCTTACTCAAAGAACATCAGTCTTCTGCCATCTTCAGGCCTGGAACTGATTGGACAAGGCCCACCATGTTAGGGAGAGAATCTGTTTTACTCAGTCTAATGATTCGTATGTTAATCTCATTCAAAATACCCCCTCCCCAGGAACATACAGAAATATATTTGACCAAATAACTGGGAGTCCCATGGGCCAATCAGATTGATACATAAAATTAGTGTAGGAGGTTTTATGAATATAAGGGGTTTTACAAGATATACAAGAGTATGCCATCACATGAAGTACACTGAATGGTGAGTTCGTAGAGACAAATGCAGGGTGGTGGTTGCTGGGAGTTAGTGGAGGGGAACAGGGAGTCTGTGCTGTGAGGGCAGAGTGCTCAATGTCACTGAGCTATGTACATAAAATATTTAAAATAGTAAGCCTTACATTCTGCATATTTTAACCAAAGAAATTTTTTAAAAAATCTTAAATCAACAAAAATACTTTTGTAACAGAGCTGTTTGAACGTGAATTAAGAAATATTTCGGTAACTTTTCAGTTAAACAAAAATGAGGTTGGTTTCAGTTGTCTATTATTGTCTAACATGTCACTCCAAAACCCTGTAGTAAAACAACCAGTCATGATCATCTTCACCACCGTCATCTTCATCGCCATGCTGACCATGCTGGGGATGTCTGTCTCATGCAAACGTAGCTTTCCAAGGGGCTTCTCTCCCATACCAGGCACCTGGGCAGAGATGAGGGCAGCAGGTGGGGGCTTCCTTCTCTCTCCCTGTGGTCTCACCACAGAAGCCAAGCATGAGTGTCACAAGAGAGCCAAAGTGGAAGAAAAAGGCCTTTCTATGTCTAGGCCTGGAACTTGCCGTTGCTTCTGCCATTGTCTAGAGCAGTCAGAGGCAGCCCGCTTTTAAGGGAGAACAAAATCAGCCCCACCTCTCAAAGGGAAGAGGGATGAGAATCTGTGGCCACCTTTAATCCATCCCAAAATGACCAGCAATGACAGAAAAGGCAGAAAGTGAGAGTGTTTTTCCTTTACGTTCACTTGGAGTCACCAGCTCTGAGTGGGGATGAGCTTCCAGGTTAATCCAATCCTTGACTGAAGAGAGTTTCAAAGTGTACCACCGCACACAACCGGCTCATTTTCAAACACTGGGTTTATATAACATCTATTTAGTGTTTAAACTCTACAGAAATTCATTTCAACTTTCCAAATGACTCAGAAGGCTACAGCCTCCTGTGGGAGCTGGGGTCACCACCAATGGCATCCATTATCATTCTGCTGGTCCCATACTCCAGGGCTAGTTGACAGAATGCCAAAGAGATAAACCACTTTTACTGTAATTCACACTCTGGAGAAAGGGATTTACTAAGCAAATTAAGAGGGTGAAGAAACTTATGGGGGGTGACATTTAGCCTTCTCAAGACACCAAACTTTTCAAGCACTTTAGAAGCACAATTTACATACAATTACAGGAATGCCTCATTTATCCACTCTTGTCAGGAGAGGAGCAGTTTCATATAAGTGAGTTTTCCGGATAGCAGTTGCTTCCACAGAGGCACCAGGCCATTTTAACCAGACTGGCCAGAGGTCCTTCCTGAATGGACAGTCAGCAACCCCCTGGCACCTGGCTCCTCATTTCTCTGATGGGCCCAAGTCCTCAGGACAGCTTATCACTGCACAGGTCCCTACACTGATAATGGTCCTGAAGCCACCTTACCCACACGACTCATTCCAAACACATGTATTGACCAGTCACCTTCCTGTCAGGTGCTCTGTTTTCTCTAGTATTATTTTGCTTTGGTTTGCATTTGTACTAACATCAGGTGGATAAAAGGGCCTGCTATTTTAATAGGTCTGTTTTGTTTTGTTTTGTTTTGTTTAATTGCAGAAAACCTTGATCTCCTGGCCCATCCCTAACTTTTCCTTGGGCACCCCAAGTTGTATGTTTTATGTATGTTCTTCTGTATATGTCCTAGCAAAAGGCAAAGTTGTGTGTGTTTGCATTACACATGATATAAATGGTACTGTGCTATAGAACTTTCCAATTCTTGCTTTCGCACGCAGCTTCATGTCTTTAAGATGAAGCTGTCCTGATTCTAAGTGTCACCTTGTGTTGTTTATGTATCCACAGCATTTTTTCTTTATAGTATTCCTGGGTTGGACAACCAGATCACCTTCTGTCCCTGTCTTGAAAATTGTGCTGCAATGGGCATTCTTGTATATTCAGTGTAGCTCCCCCCAGCCCCAGGGGCCAGACGAAGGCTCCAGTGACAAGATTCCAGGGTCAGTTTCATACATGCTGGTTACACTCCTGAGCAGACAAGCCAGCTTATATGTCATCTGTTAATGGGGAGCCCTGTAGTAGGCCCACCTCATCACCAGTACTTGGCATTTTGCAACTTTTTCTTCATTTTTCTATGGACTTTTTTCTGTTTGCTTTGTTTGCAATCCTGCAGGTATAAAATGCTGCCTCTTTGTTTCATTTTCCATTTTGATGGTTACGAAGAAGGTGGTTGCTGAGATGATTATCTCTCCTTAGGCATGTTCACCATTGTGGGTTGCATGTCATGTTTTTCTCCCAGTCTATCCTCTGTTGTTCACTGTCTGTGTGACCTTCAGCAAACAAAGATACTTAATTTTGATTTAGTAAATGCACTGCTTCCTGTTTTTTTTACAGTCCCTTTCTCTCCCTCACTAACCTCCCCTGTCACATTTAACCTTTCTCCATAATTTTTCCACCAACCCTCCAAGCACAATTTCATACTGGGGTCTTCTACAGGCACCCTCTCCTTCTGGGTCTTGCTCCATGTGCTCTTCCAGGCAAATTTCTATCAAGTTTTAAAGCCGAGTCAAGTCTTCCCTTAAATCCCCAAAGGAAACCGATCCTTTCCTCCAAGCTGGCACAGAATGTGCTTGCTTTTCTAGTAAGCACTCATGTCTTCCCATCTTTCCAAAGGAGTCACCATGAGCTCCATCTTCCCTGGAAGATGAAAAGCCCTTGAAGGTAGAAGTTGTACTTCATTCATCCTTCCATTCTTGGGGTATACAACATGGTGCCAGTAGATAACAAGTAGTATAAGTGCCTGTCATATAAATTAGATCTACTAAATACAGCTTACATCCTGAAAAGTAAACTTGTCTCTTGCCAGCATTCTTGCAATCTATTGAAATAGGCTGATACTAAAGACAACTCCAAAGTCAAAGCCAGTGAGAATCTCTCCCTTTGGAGCAAAAAAAGGGATAGAAGGAATTCATTCTGACTCCAGACTCCACTGGCTTCTAAAGGATGGGGATGATTTACTTAGAGGTATGAGGATAAGATGAGGACTAGAGAAGATAGTAAATTCTTTTCTTGAAGGAGCAAGGGTATATGGTGATCCCATCCCATAATGGCACTCCTGTTGTGTTCTGGTTATCTATCTCTGCTACCGAACCACAAAATAGTGCATAACGCAATTAAAATGATTTTGCATGGCAAGTGGGTGAGCATGTGTTGCCATGACTCTGGTTGTTGTTGGTATCATCCTGAAAGCTTCTCATTGACCTGTCAGGTATATAGGTTCAACCAGGGAGGGGGTGAGAAAGCTGGGGCTTCTGCAGCACTTCTTACTCTATATGGTCTCGGCAGCAAGTGGCTGAAAGGTAACTGACCTTACGTGGTTGTGCAGGGCTACAAAAACACATGGCTAAAGGGATAAAGATAAGGAACAAACAAGGCCAGAGGAAGCCACGTCACTTTTCCGGAACTAGCCTCAGGAGTCCCACTTCTACTATTCACCAAGGCCACCAGAAGTATAGCCAGGTTCAAGGCGAAGAGAAACAGACTCCATATGGTGACTGTAACTGGCAAAATTTGGAAAGCATATGGGGCTTGACATGTAGTAGTACTGCAATGGCCATTTTTGGAAACTACAAGCCCAAAACTAAGAGTAAAAGTCAAACATTTATCTTTCAGAGCCTCAGGCACCTACTATGTACAGGCACCAGGTTCAGTCAGGCCAGTGGTTTTCAACTTTTATAGTAACTTTTATTTAACAAAGTCTTTTTCTTAAATTCAAAATATAAAGCATATAACAATGAAGCTGTTATCTTAAAATAAAGAAAACTGGAACCCCCACTCATTTAACCTCCCCTTTCTACTTTAAAGCTCTAAAGTCCCCTCTCGGGGGAAACTTCTCTGCTTTGACAGAGAAGGCAGAATCCAGGGCCCAGGTTTAGGGTTTCTCCATGGCTCCTCAGCTTGTGCCTAAACACAGCTTCTTTCTCCACTCCCATTACCCAGCCTGTGAGCTGACTGATTTAACCTAACAGAGATAGATTGGCAAAATCACCTTGTAGTAGGTGCTCAAGAATAATGGCACCCGGGAGGGACAGGTAAGCAAAAAGGGAACAAACCCAGGCAATTTTTAGACATCCTCACTGTCCATTACTTTGTTCACTTAAATAAACAAATAACCCCCAGGCAATCAGCAGCCAGAACCTCTGCAGCTGGAGGAATGATTGTCTTTCATTAGATGCAAAGACTAATCAATGCCTTTAATCTCACCACCACGTGCCCAAACAGCACAAGCAAATCCCCAGTCAGATCTCCATTTCGGGGCATCTATTCCAGGCAGGGCAGAGGGGAAAGCCTCCAGTTCTGTTCTGCAGAAGTCCTGAAGGGGAGCCGCTGAAAGAGCTCAGCTGCTCCCCACGTGGCTGGGAAGAGGTACCTGCTAGGAGAAGTATCAGATGCAGTCCAGTGGGTTAGTGATGGAGGTAAGAAGGAAGTGGACAAGGAATCTTGGGAGCATCTTCCATTTGACCTGTTCAGCTGCTTGGGGCCAACAAGTAGGTCCAGGTAGAAATACTAGCTACACCGAGAAGCGGGCCTTGCACTCATCTGTAGAATTCACTCTGATCCTTTGTGGAAAGTCAAAGAAGGGAGACATCTCTTGTTTTTCTCAGCAAATGGATCCCTTGGGCCAGATGACCAGGGAGAACACTTATATATGGGCAGAACCCTCCTTCCTCCTTTTGTCTGTGCTCCCCACTTCAATTATCTCCACATGAGCCTATCCTGAAGTTAGTTTTGGAGAAAATTTTAGGTCACACATTTCCCACCTTGACTTAGATTACCATGTCCAATTATGCACTCGGTGGGTACCTCAGCATCAGTCAGGCTTGTCCATGGACTTACCAGAAGAAAGCCTCCTACATTACTCCATTTTATCTGCCAAAGAAAGAGCATATCATGTTCCAATTTAGTACATTTCAAATTTTTGTCATTTTAAAAGGTGCCATCATAGTTTTGACCTACTCTACATTTTATTTACTTAGTATTTGTCATTGAATTGACTCATTTTTGTAGCAAAAAGGGAAATGCATTTGTTTTAAAGAAACTTTTTTTATCACTGCCTGAAGTATAAACCAATATTGTACACCATGCCTAGGCTGTGCCCATAAAGATAAGCACAATGGGTGTTCACGATGGATTAAACACAAACGTTTCACTCGGCTCATTCCTGAAACCATCGTAAAATGACAGTTAAGAAATAAAAAGCAAAAAAGCATAAACCCATAGGACCAAGGAGAACAGAATTAGTACAGATAACAAATGCTAGAAGCCAGCAAGATCTTGCTCTTTTTTTTTTTTTTTGAGACAGGGTCTCGCAGTTCAGGCTGGCCTTGAGCTCACTTTGTAGCCCAGGCTGGTCTCGAACTCGCAATGAATCTCCCGCCTCAACCTCCCAAGTGCTGGGATTACAGGTGTGCACCACCACACCCAGCTAAGCTAGCATGATTTCAGAGGCTGCCAAAAAAAATGACCTCTAGACTAGGGGACAAATAAAGCAAAGAGAGGAGCTATGCTGAGCAGTGGTGCCCTGAAAAGACTTCTGAAAGATGGGAGTTCAAGTAGGGCCACATCCACGATTAACATAAATATGCATTAGAAGCTATCAGATACCCAACTTCCCTCTCCTACCATCATCCCCAGGCAGGAAATGCTTCTCTTCCTTACTAGAAGAAATAAGATGTTTATGGATTGGGGAAATCAGTCCTCTTCATGACAGAATTTTGTGACATACTACAAAAGTTGAAAATGTAAGTAAGAATAGTAACTAATCTTTAGTGTCTCACTGGCTGAATATACACAGGCTTTTAGGCAATAGGAAATTGGCCTTTGTACACCAAATCAGTAAGGCCTAAGGGACATTGGCAGACACTAGAGCTTCTGCTACACTCACAGGAAAATACCCATGAAATAGAAACACAAAACTATAGAAAAGAATACTCTGAAAATAAGGAAAAGATCAGCAAGAGAGGAGCACAGAGAAAGTATAAGAAAATGAATCCATTGTTTCAGGTTTGTCCTCTAGAGTATGGAGATTCCAGAGGAGAGAAAAAAACAGAGTTTCCAGAAAAGAAATTTGTAAAAGAATGATAGCAGAAAAATTCTCAGGAACAAAGACTTTAGTATTCGGAAGGAATTGGTCTACTGAATGAGTAATGGAATGAATGATTAAACAGCCACACCAAGGGATGTCACCAGGAAATACCAGAGCATCAGAAACTGAGAGAAAAGCTCAAAATCTTCCCAAGAAAAAGCAAAGGGCAAAACAACAAGAAGAAAATCCGGGTCACTTAATACAAGAATCTGGAATGAGCATGGCAATGGGCTTCTCCTCGACAATATTGAGAACCAGTGAAATAATGCCAATTTTTAAAAATCAGAGAAATTTATTGTGACTCTTGAATTTTATACACAGCAAAACTATCAATGGACCATAATATGGTAATAGGACCATAACCATCTTTTCTTCAGGTATGTAAAGTGTCAGAAATTTTCCTCCACATCACCCTTTCTCGGTGACATACCAGAGGATGTGCTGCACCAAAACAATGGAGTGAACTGAGAAAGAAGATATGAGATTTTGGCTCTAGGGGCTTCTGCTCAGGGCAACAGCACAGGAAATCCCTAATGACAGCTGTGCTATTGGGGAGCATAGGGATTGGATGGGACTCCAGGATGGACGGCTCCAGGAAAGATGTCTCAGTGAAAAAGTGAAACTGACAGATTAATTGACAGATGTGGCTGCGTGCAAAACTGAATTGAAAGCCTTTGTACAGAGCTACTGAAAGGTGTGGGAAGAGCTATACAGATGCTCAAAGAAAGTCAAGCAAAAGGAGGCAGGGATCAGTCAAGAATGACAACTTTATACACTATTTGATGATGCTTTACCCACCATAATAATGAGATACTGTATCTGGATTTAATAGTAAAAGAACAGTAAAAGAATGACAACAAATCTATTACAGAAAGTTGGAAACTGGCATGGTGATGCACATTTGTAATCCTAGCACTTGGGAGGCTGAGGTATGAGGATCCCCACAAATCTGAGCTAAGCTTGGGCTACACAGTTCAAAGTCAGCCTGAAGTACATAGCAAGAACTTGTCTCAACAAACGAACAAAGTTGAAGAAGGGGAAACGAGTGTGCAGAAGACACTGTTCATTAATTAGTATCTTCTCATTTCTATTGGGTATAAAATGAGGAACTAGAAACATGAACACACCACTTAAAAGGGACAGAGGGAACAAAGCTAGAATAAATAGCTATAAGAAGTGATAGTAGCTGCTTCATGAAATGGGGCATTCTGGGTATGAGCAGAAGGGGTAAGCAAGGAGCCTATTGTTTATGGTAGGCCTTGTTCACTGTGGGTCTTTTACTGCTATGTATTAATTAATGATTAAGTATTATACTTTTAAAAAATACAATGAACACAAAATTATGTAACTAAATTTTCACCAGATAGATACTATTGTCTGTTCACAGCTCTGAACACAAGGTCTCTGCTCTGTTTAAGAATAAGAAAAACAAGGGTCTGCAAAGACCAACCAATGCCCTTAGAGAGCTCTCTCTCAGAGGAGTCGGAAAGAAAGAGTCAAACATTACCAATGCAACAAAGCTGAGATGAGTGCTTACCTGGGGAAGGGAGAACACTAGTCTGACAGAGTTCAAACAGTGTACAAATTAACCTTAATTGTTAACCTGACTGGATTAAAAGGCTCCTGCAGAGGAGACTGGATCACAGAGATGCTATACTTATCAGTGGATTCATGCACTTCTGTTCAGATCTGAATGTGCTATAGGGAGCTGGGGCCCATTGGGGGAAGCAGGTCACTGAGATTATGCCCTTGGAGGGTACACCTCTCACTGGTGCTGTTCTCCTGCTCTGCTCCTTGGCTGCCATGAAATGCACAGCTTTGCTTCATCATGGCCTTCTGCTCTGATGGTCCTGCCTTGGAGGCACATGACCATAGACTGAAACCTCTGAAACTGTGTGCCACAATATACCTCCCCTCAGTTCAGTGGCAGGTAATGGGTATTTCGTCCCAAGGACTAGGGTAAGAACAGAACTGAGTCAGAATGGAAAGTCTGGGTTAAGGAGAGTCTCTCAGTGCAGGAACTTGTTTGGGATTAGGAAGAAATATGACTCATTCATTCAGAGTTGGTGGAAACAGCAAAGCAAAGATTTTGAGAAGATGAGTTCAAAGGAATCTCAGGGTACAAACTGTGTTGCTGCTTTCACTGAAGAATCAATGGGTCTTTTGGGAAGTTCCTGGAATACACAGTCAAACCACTTGGTGGAGCAGAAACAGCCCTGGACAAGTCAAGTGAGTCTAAAGAGATCACGGGACAGAAAGTCATGTGAATGTGGACAGAGAAGCATCCGGGTCCTCAGGGCTCAGATTGAGTGTGGGAAAACAGAGGATTAATTGACCCACGTTAATTAATGTTACTTCTGTTCATTATCTGTGCATGAGACATCTTGGCCCACACTTTGGGAAGAAAGTCAGTTTTTAGTAAACAGAGTGTTATCAGAGAATGCTAATTATCCTAATGATTATTAGATATAAATATTTGTGGGCACTGTGCATATGAGACCAGCTCCCACCCAGTCTAAGTCAGCTGCAGAAAATATTAGGGGACTCATATTTATCCCCTATTTCATATTTCCAGGATCCTAAAGCTTTGAGGTATTTTACCTCCATATTATATACAGATGGTTCCTGACTTGGGATTTTTTCTGCTTTGCCATGTTACAAAAGTGTACCCATAAAATAATTGTATTTTTCTCGTTTTTCCCCTTCAGTTCAGTATAAATTACATGAAACATACAAGATTTTATAAAAGGGGTTTTGTGATAATTTTGCCAACTCTCAGACTAGTGTGAATGTTCTGAGCATGCTCAAAGGTGGAATCCCCTAAGCTATGATGCTGGATCCTTAGGTATGTGCAATGCATTTTTTAATTTATATTTTCAACCTACAGTGGATTTGTTGGGATGTGACTGCACTGCAAGTCTATACATCTTTAAATCCACTAAAAGATTTTGGATCCACACAATGGCCATATTTGCTAACTATAATTAATTTGTTCCAAATTTTTTTTTCCGTCATTTTTATCCTATTTTCTGTCTTTTACCAAAATGTTCTTCTCACTTTACCTGGCCCAGCCCAGACACAAGATCCACCAGTGCTCCATCAAATCCCCAGCTTGGGGTCTGTGTCCAGGGACTCCTGGTTTTTCAAGCATAAGCCTACCTACTCAAGTCCCGCTACTGAAGGCCTCTTCTCCTGGGCTGGTGTTATACTCCTCCCAGCATAAAGGCTGTTTTCTGGTGAAAACAGAGCTGAACTGTATTAACTCTTTTCAGGAACAACCTCTAAAGCAAAACTATGTGTTTGCTGAGAGGCCAACACCTCCTCAGCCTGCAGCGCTTAGAGAGCCATTTCCAAGCCCGCATCTGCCCCGGCCACACCTGAATTCACTTTCCCACACCACAAGGATCTGGGGACAAGCACAAGCCTGGATGATTTTTAGACCAACTATAAAAATCACCAAGGCAAAGTGGTTTCCCAAAAAGAGCTACCGAGCTGGCTATGGCGGAGCAGGCCTGTAATCTCAGTGCTCTGGGAGGAGGCTGAGGAAGGGAGGGTAGAAAGTTTGAGCCCAGGAAGGATAATTTAGTGATATAAGGAGAACTTGCCTCAAAAAATTAAGAAGATGTGGGGATGTAGTACAGAGCAAAGGCTCTGTTTCAATCCCCAGTTGAAAAAAAAAAATGAAAGAAAGAAAAAGAAGCAATACCAAGCACTCAGGTTTCAGAGCAGCCCTGTACTGAAGTTTCTATCAGATTCCAACCTGAGAAGGGGATGGGAGATGTTTTTAAAGTTAAATCCACTCACAAAAGCCTAAGGGAAAAGGGTCTGCGGCAGCGCTCCAATGACATCAGCTGTGGCTTGGAAAAGCAAAACGAGTAAAAACACAACAACAAACCCACAAGGCAAACAAAAAACTCACTTTTATTTAATCTTTTAAGCCTTGATTTAAAAACAAAGTCAGGTTTGGTTTTGCAAGCTCGGATGGGGGAGGGGTGGGCGCAGAACTTTGAGCAGCCTGCAGGCCACCACCCTGGCCGTCCCAGCCGGGCGGTGGTGACTCGCTCACCTCCCCCAGCCGCACCCCTCCCTGCCCTGCTATCCACCCCATTCCCAGAACAAGACAGGAGATTTGTTACCACTGATGTGTGGCCCCATCCGAATGAAGGGGGCTTTTCATTAACAAAGTAGCGGGCGGTGTCATCTTCCCCTGGGTTGGAATCATTCACTATTAGCACAATGTGTTATTATTGTATTTTTAATTGAAATGTAAATTCTGGGAACACTCTGACCCAATTTACTCCCAGGGAAAAAAAGGGCAAAATTCTCATTTTCAAGGCTCTAGAAATGCAAGTTAGTGTTATTAATGATTAAGCTCTTTCTCCATCCCCTCTGCTTTGAGGTGGGGGCCGGAATGGGACCTTCTCATCCAGGCACAATAGTAACGTTACCCCATCCTCTCAGCGCTCTTGATTGGGAGGTAGATGCATGGGGGGAGCTCGCATATTTCCCCTGCCATTCTGGGGTTCACACCTGGGCTGGGAAATGGCCAGAGTGTATGGATGCCATTTCAGGTTTTAAATGACGATGATGATTGATGCATGATTAAACGATTGCTTTGGAGAGATTATTGTCCCATCTATTCCAAAGGAGCTCTCTTTGTAAAAAGAGAACCCAGTGGAGACAGGATGATTCAGGGGTTGACTCAGACTGTTCACATGCATTATATACTCACACCCCATGGGGTGATGTTGCTAGAACTTGCACTAGAGTTCAGAGAGCAATGGATATTCACAGCCTAATGCTCCTTGCACAGAGAAGAGAAGACATTCATTGTACTGACAGGTAGCTGCTGAGCACATGCTAAGGCACTTGGACATGGATGGAAACCCCATTTTCTTGGTGCATGGATGGTTGTTGAAAATTATCTCACTGATTGATTGACTCAAATATTACCTATCTCCTCTGACCTCCCCCACCTTCTCTGGAAGGTAAAGACATCCCTAAGGTTCTTGTCCTGACTGCCACATTGTGCAGTGTGTCCTCAGCACAGAGGCACCTAGCCCCCTCCAGTGATTAACAAATATTTATTAATCACAGGGTGAATATGGTACACAAAGTCAATAAAGCTCATCTACCTAGAAACCCACAATGTCTCTGACCAGTGGCATTAATACCACACACCTATTATGTGCCCCAGAAATGAATACGCAACCTCAGTCCCATGTCTGGGCAAGATAGAAAGAGCATGCGCAGCCCAATGCGATAATGCTGTAGACTCCACCCCTCAACTTGGGTGATTCACAGCTCCTTTTCCCAGGAGACATCTGGAAATGCCTGCAGATCATTTTGATGCCTTAACAGGGACAGTTGCTGTTGGCACCCAGACAGTAGAGACCAGAGACCCTACTAAATACCCTACAATGCACAGAGTGGTTAATCACAGTGGCCAAGGTAGCAGTTCCATGGGCAGCAAAGCTCATTGTCTGGGTAGAGTTGCAGAAGACGTGAGGCAGGAGTCCAGTGTCAACCCTGGAGGCCAGTGTGGAACCCAGAGTCATTCCTGGGGTCACCTCTAAAGAAAGGCAGAAGAACGAAGTCTCTGGAACCTGCTAACTCTCTCTGCCTTGTCGGTTTAGACGTGGAACCTCTTTTTGGGAATCTCATGACCTAATTCATCATTTAACATGGTGAAGGCACTGGTAGGGAAATTGTAAGGTTACTCAGTAATCCTCTTCTTAATGAGGAGTTTAAGTCCTAGTCAGAAAGGTGCTGACAGTCTAGGCTGAGGGGGAGTCTGGGGGTTTCCATTTTACCACAAAGGTAAAGGAAGAGAGATTGCCTGACTGGGGTGACACCCACTAGCAGGAAAAGCCAACTGCAACATCCCTTAATTCCTGCACATTTCTTCACTTGGGCCAAAGGAACTGGGGAGAGGACAGCCCATTCCCTCTTGCTTCTCCCACTTCTCTTAAACATGTTGTTTGTGGCTTCCTTTAAGCAAAATGAAAATAAATGCAGGCCAAGAGAGAAATGATTGGCAGCACCAAGTAGCAGACAGGGGACTCTGGGACTTCAGGCGGGTGACATGACCCAGCCCAACAAAAGCAAGCCAAACATTAGTGTCTGTCATTGGACATCCCCAATTGAAATCTTTGGGGGTGTGTGGCTTTCTTTTTAAAGCAACTTGGCATTTCATTACATCTACTTATAGTGCATAGATCAAACGCTCAAGGCAGGAATGCGGTGGGGCGGGAAGAGGCAGCAATGACGCAGGAAAGGTCGAGGTGGGTGTGGGGGGAATTGGGCCATAAAAAGAGTAATCTTGTACATGGTCTCCTCCTCTGATACTATGTGTTCACAAACCAGGGGTCAGGGATACACTAAAACTCCGTCTGCCTCCAGATGAGAGTTCCCTTGGCTGGAGGGAGGGTCTCCATACAGCAGCTCCTATTCACAAGGAGACCCCATGAGCTTGGAGCAGACACTTCAGGGTCCCCTTCATAGCTCACAACCCTAACTAGATGGAAAATGAGTGGGATCCCCATTTTTATAGACACAAAAGATAAAGCAAAAGGCCCCAGAGCTTTCTGTGAGGGGCAGAATCCGCTCACAGATAAGCCACTGGGCAACAGATCCCAATCCTGTGCCAGGCATGAAGGGATTTGAGAGAAAGGGGCAAGACCTGGCACCTGGGGTTTGTAACCAGCTGAGGCAGGAATATCAAATATCCTTGTAATTTCAGTTACAAAATGACCTCCAAAGAAGAAGCCATACTGTAAAAGCCCAAAGGAGAGAGGAGAGGAGAGGGGAGGGGAGGGGAGGGGAGGGGAGGGGAGGGGTGGGGACAGCTAGGAAGTCTTATGGTGGAGGTGGCCTCCTTTTCCTGCTCTTCCTTATAGGGTCTCCTTAAAAGATGGACAGGATTTTCTGGATCCTGCCCTGAGGAACATGCTAGAAAAAAATTATGCTCAGGCTGAACTATGACCTGAACTAGGAATAAATTTCTGCTATAGACTGACTGTTCTGTCTCTCTCCCCGTCCCACATCCCAATAATAGCTGAAATGAGCTGTCAGTCTCTTTGGGAGGAGAAAGGTCTCGAGGTGGAGCCCAGACCCAGCGGTCCAAGGACCTTAAAGACAGTGTCACTGCTAGGTGCCTCAAGCCCAGCACCTCCTCCTGCCTTAGCCACTTCCCCCCTCACAGGGTAAAATACCCAACGTTGCCACTTGAAGAAGGAGAGGTTCATTTTGGGTCAGGCTCAGAAATTTCAGTCTACATTCAGCAAGCTGAGACACAGAGAGGCGTGGCAGAAGGGGCTAGATGAGGAAAGCTGCTCATGCCATGGCAGCAGAAAGCAGAGAGAAAAGAGAGAGAATTTGGGAAGGAAGGTGAACCCTTCCATGCCACATCCTGGCAACCTGCCTCTCCGGGTCAGGCCCAGACTCCCACTAGCAAGTCAGATATAGAGCCATCAGGGTGCAGCCACCTTCCAAAGGCCTCACCTATGAGCACACGGGGCTCTGGGGGGCACCTAGACACAAACCATAGCAAGCCCCTCCAAACTCTTCTTGTCCCTCCTAAACCCAGGGACTTTCCCATAGCTGCCCCAGGGAATGACATCGTGGCCAACGCATCACCCAACTAGAAATGGGGAAGTCAGGCCAGACTCCTCTGTCTCCCTCCTCTCCTCTTTGCCGACTGCCCTTTTGACCTCCTTATCATCTCCGCTCCCCCACTTCTCCACCCATGCTGAAGCCCTCATTTGGACTCTGGTCGTTTCCCGACTGATTGCCCTATCAGTGTCCTCATTTATCTCTCCACTTCTGGCCTGGATTTCTTCCAATACAGCCTTCCCAGGAGAAATTTTCTAAAACGCAAATCTGATTATAAAAGCCAGTGGTGTTTGTTTAGCACTTACTATGTGCCTGGTAGCACTAAGCAGGTCCTCTCCCCTGTCCTTTTAAGTATTGCAGCTACCCTCTGAGATGGGTATAACTTGACAGACAAAGACTTGGAGGCTTAGGGAGGTGAGACACATAACTAGACCAAGGCAACCTGACTCTTAGTGACAGTCAGTCTTGAACCGCTGGGGCCTGAGGCCGTGCTTTTAAATACAAGCTCTAAGCTTTATATCACTGCCAGACTTAGAATTCTCCCATGGCTTCCCTGTGCCTTCTGGATGGAATTCAGACTTGCTTAGTTCACTGGTCTCATTTCCTAGGGCTCCCCACCTTCTCCGTCTTTATGTACTGCCTACCATTTCTCACCACCTTGCACCAACCGAACTACTAAACTACTGCACATATCCAACCATGCTTTGAAAGAAACAGGTCATCTTTGAATGCAAGCTTTCTTTCAGCTGCTTATTGCCACTGCTCTTCAAAGCTTAGTGAAAACACCACTGCTTGAAGGAAGCTTCTGTGTGTCTAAGGAGAAATGTGTTATCTCAGCACTACCAAAGCATGCCAGCTCTCTGTCACTGCATTTACACTATATGGCAATTGTCTTTTTTAATTTACCTGAACTAGGAACAAATTTTTGCTATAGATTGAGTGCTTTGTCTCACTCCCCAGCCCATACCCCAATCATAGACTGAAATCTTCCCCTCCAAAGTGATGGCATTAGGAGTGTGGCCTTTGGGAGTGATTAAGTCATGAGAGTGGAACCCGCATGAGTGGAATTATAGAGACCCAAGAGAACTCCCTGACCCCTTCCACCCTGGGAGAACCCAGGGAGAAGTCACAGTCCGTGAATCAGGAAGCAGGCCCGCAGCAGATACCTGACATGTGACATTTTAATCTTGGACATCCAATATCTAGAACTCTGAGCAAGAGATATTGGTTATGAAACCGAATATCTAGAACTCTGAGCAAGAGATATTGGTTATGAAACCGTGTGGTTTATGATAATTTGTTATAACATCTTGAACAGACTAAAATAGTGCTCTCACAATATTACTAGCTGAAATATTCACGTGGAACCGGGCCTGTCTTAGGGACTCTCTGTACTAAGGGATGAAGAGACCATGAACCCGTAGGGACAAAAGAGACCAAAGCTGCCATCGATTTAAGCCCTGCACCCTAGTCAGATCTTATCGAATGCGTAGTCAGTCATCACACAACAGTCAGTACCACACGTGAGTTCCACTGTCACCGTGTAGTGGTCAGTTACTCAATATGTGTGCTCTTGCTGCATGGGTTGGCATCCTATCTCTGACATGGGTTAACTGTGTGACCTCAAGCAAGTTCCTTAACTCTTGTACCTTAGCATCTTCATTATGATAGAGACAATGAAAATATCAATTGTTTTGTGTTTCTGAGACTATAAAGTCAAAGCATGTAAAAGAAGGATTTCAAAAATGGTAGGCGATATTATTACACACATAATATCCTTCCAAATCATGACTAAGTTAAAGAATTTTTTGGTCTAAAAATCTCATAGTATCCCTTCCAATTAATAGGCACTTCCTTAGAAATTGCAAAGGTAGGGTGAGAAGTCATGGGGTTATACGTGCAAAGAGCAGCATCTCCTGATAAACGCCTAGACCAGGAGTTAAGCCCACTCACCAACAGTGAAGACAAATCACTGGGAATCTCATCTTCTTGCTATGCAAGCTGAGGAAGCACCAGAGACTGCCCATCTTGGGCAGAAAGCAAGACTAGCACTAAGTAACTTGGGATTAAAATACTATCGATAGTTTGTGACAGGAGCTTCCTGAGAAACACAACCTGGTCAAATAGCAGCAATCACTAAATATTTGAGAATTGGTCAATTTAATCTGTTCTTTTCACATGGATTGATTGGGTTAGTAAAGTAACCGAGCCAGGAGACAACTGACATTTCTGCATCCCTTTCAAACAAACTGGAGTGAGGAGGGGGCAGAGAGACTTGCAAAAGGAATCCATCAGCAACCCACACCC
Source organism: Dinomys branickii (assembly GCA_004027595.1). Taxonomy (NCBI): domain Eukaryota; kingdom Metazoa; phylum Chordata; class Mammalia; order Rodentia; family Dinomyidae; genus Dinomys; species Dinomys branickii. The sequence goes on along the minus strand of PVLD010000368.1, from coordinate 164,403 downwards.
CACGCGGTGCCCACCTGCACCTGGATTTAAGCAACCCAGGGGCTCAGAGGGCCGAAGCCTGGAGAGGTTCAAAGGTACAGGCTTCGCTTTGCATATGGACATTGGCCCCTTTCCTTCTATTTTTCACCAAGCAAAACTTGCTCAAATAACAAATGATATATGGGAAGAGGCCACAGGAGCTTCAAATCCAGTGGCCCAGAGAAGCTCACTCTACCCAGCCATACAGCGAAGGAAATAAGACATCGATGTTAACTTGAAACAGATGGTGGATTTCTGGCAAGCCTCATGTTTCTGAGAACATGTTTCAGAAAGATGAAAGATGATAGAACTTTCTTTGGAAAGACATGGGGGGCATGGATGGATGCTCCCAAGTAGACATGGTCCTTCCCATCAACCACTTCCATTACCACTTACAGTGAGAAATACAGTTGTACTCACTGGGGTACAACCTACTTATGGTTGCCCTACTACCCACATTTCTCACAGCTGGAGAGGACCTGGTAAGGAATATATGCTGTATATGCTGAGGCACTACCCCTTGGCCCACCTAATTTCAGCACCAGGGAGGTAGACAGCTCCACACTCGTTGACTGTGCCAGTGGAACCTCTTTATACCCAGGGCAACTCCACCAATGTGGGTAAAGGTTTGGAGGCAACCATGTGTTCATACTGGAGAAAGGACAGTACCAGGGTGAATTCTGCCTGCTTCCTCACACAGTCCCCAGTGGAATCAAGCCTGAGTTGTACAGAGCAGTTACAAGTATTTTCCTCTCCTCTCCTTTCCTTTCCTTTTCCTCTTCTTCTATTCTCTCTTTTCCTTCACCCTTGACTCCTGAAATCATCTCTCATAAAACAAAAAACAAAAGCAAACAACAATAAAACTACATGTGTCCAGGTTCTTTGGATTCTGATTTTTTGTTTTGATACTGGGATGGAATACAGGGCCTCAAGCGTGCTGAGTACACACTCTACCCCAGAACTGCACCCATGGGCCCTAGTTCTACTTTTGGGGGAACCTAAATTAAGACCCTTGGAAAACAAAAGAGCAGGGACCCTTTTAGGGAGATCAGCTTCAGAGCTCATAGATAGCTGATTTGCTCCAAACTGAGCTAGAATATGCCCTTTGCCCTGGCGATTCACCACTCAGCAGAGAAAGACTCTGCTCCCCAGACCTGAGGCTGTGCCTTGTTTCCTTCTGCAATGAGTGGCCTGGAGGAACCATCCAGATACCTCAGGAGAGAGTCTCCCCTAAGTACAGCTCTTGGGCAGAGCTGCCATTCACATTTAAGCCTCAGGAGTACCCCTCAGAAGGATCGGGACCATCCCTGTTTGCCAAATGGCAAAACTGAATGCATTCTCACAAAGGGTTCTTTGAAAGAGGTTTAACTGTGTCTCTTAAAATTGCATCTTTAATAAAATTATTCAAGAAATATATGCCAGCTTGAATTTCTCATTTTTTTATTTCAATAAATTCTTACAGTAACCTATCTTTGGGGCATTTGCAAGTGACACATTTTTTTTGCACCTTCTCTATTCCACTATTTCTGAGAACATTACTGATGTGGTCAGCGTTTACAAGGGAAAAGATTTAATACAGGACACAATTTAGAGGGTTATTTTATAATATTTGCACAAAGAGTCAAATGCAAAACAGTGCAGGAGTTCTGGCCATGCACTAGAGACCCAAATCCAGCTGAAGACCTAGAGCCCACAGCAATGTCCCCTGGAGGCTTCGAGCTCACAGCAATACCTCATGCAAGTCTGTGTCAAGGACCTGCAATGGGAAGGCCCAAAAGTCAGTGGTGGAAGCTAGAAAATCTGCAACAGTAGGATGAAGGATCTGCACTGGAGCCAGGAAGTGATGCTCAAGGTAAGGACCAGAGCTCCCCGAAAAGAACCTCAGTAACAGCGGAGGCCCAAGATCCTTTCATGATGAGAATAGCTGAGTTCATATTAGGAAAGCCAATGCAACAAGCTTCTCCAGGAGAATCAGCAGCACCATATTCCCCTCCAGTTCTGCTCTTATGAGGTTGGCAACAATCCTCAGGTGGGCCTTCCACACCCAGCACCATGCTGACTCAGTTCAGCTTGGTTTATAAGTTGACCATTAGTTAATCCACCACAATGATATATTTCAGGTGATGAAGGGATGCACATTAATAATCTTAAATTACATAGTGAGAAAATGAGTGTCTTTTCAATTTTTCTTCTAATCTTACAGACAAGCTGAAGGCTCAGTTTGGTACTAGTATGTCTTTAATACCTCTCCAAAACTTGACAGTCCCTCTGTTTAATAAAGAGAGAGTAGGCCCTCATACACAATAGTATCTGGCTAGAATCTTGTGATTGTGACATTTTCATGGAGTTAATTTTCAGGTTTGCTTACTTTTATAGCAAAGATTAATTTCCCTTTATGGATGTGACATAAACTTCATGTTTTGAAAAACTTATTAAAGCAAGAAATCATCTAACAATATTAAGTAATTATTGGGGCTATAGGTCAGTGTAAAGCACTGACCTAGGATCCAGGGGGTCCCAGCTTAGATCCCAGCACCACCAAAAATAAAGATTAAGTAACAGATCATGGTAAAATGTATGAGTATGTTAGAGAACACTTGAAGTCTGGAAAACATCCCTGTGAACTAATACAGTAATCCACCATGATTTTTCCTCTATTTTCAGTTTCTTTTTATTTGATCATTCAAATAGAAAATCACTGAAAGGATGTAATCAATTGATTGAAAGATTCCAGAGATCTGTTGTAATCTTGACAAATTCCTTTCCCTTTCCGGAACTCAGTTTTCTTATCTTTAAAATGGGTGGTAGGATGCATAAGATCATCCCTTACAACCCTTCCAGCTCTAACAGTCCAGCTGCACAGTGTGATTGGCCCCAAGTCCCTCCCTTCTGGCTATAATTCGCTTCCACTGATGCCAAGGATGCAAACTCGTCGTGTCCCAGACTAACCCTATGTTCTCCCCGGAAGCCCCCACCTGCTCCCGCTTTGCCTCCTAAACACCTGCTCTTTCTGCTCATTCTCTCTGCTCTAATCTCACTCTCCGGGACTTCTGGACTGAGACAACAGCTTCCTACCTGGTCTCCCTGCTACCCCATTTGTCTCTCCGAACTTTGGAGATTATCCATCGTAGTAGCTGGATCTAAAGAAAAATCTCATCATGCTGAGGCAACATAGGAGTCCCTGCTGTGGTCCGCAAGATCTTCCACCACCTGGTCTCTATGTGTGTCTCCTGCTTTCGGCTTTGCATTTGCCTTTTAACTCTCATCTTGTCCTTTCATTTGGCTAAATCTTATGCATCCTTTATGTAGGATTCATCTCAGGTGCCACCTCTTCCATGAAACTTTCTCTGAAAAAACTTACCATGGCCAGGTTGAGACCAGCACAGCTGCCTTCTGAGCTCCTGGGTGACCCTGGCTTTTCCTTTCATTGCATGATACGTGTAAGTGTCTGTCTGCCTCAAAGGACCACCAGCTTTGGGTGCACACTAGTTAGCACAGGAACTGGCACAGAGTTTGTGCTCAATACATATATAATAAATGAATGAGCAGTCTTATTAATAATTGTTGGGGCCACATAGCCTCCCCAAAGCCTCATAGTGTTGAAGGCTTGGTTGTCATGGAGTTTAAGAAAATGAATGGATCACAGGGACACTAAACTGGCCAGTGGATGACACACTGATGAGTTCATTGGCTGGATGGCTAGGAGAAGGTGGGGGACAGTTGGAGAAAGTGGGTCACCTTTGAAGCATCTCCTACCCCAAGCCTTCCCTCCCTCCCTCTGGCTCTTTTCCAATACCCTTTGCTTCCTGAGTGCCATGAGGTAAGCAGCTCTCCTCCACCAGCACCCTCCACCATGTTGGTCCTGCCTTGGCACCAGCTTTCCATCGACTGAGACCTCTGAAATGGTGAGGCCCAGATAAAATTTTTCCTCTTTAAAGTTGTGCGTGTCATTTATTTTGTCCCAGCAACGGAAAGGTAACCATACCATGATTTAACTTGTACCTCTTTAAGACTACAGAATGCTTTCAATTGACTTCCTAGTCTTTCTCTCTATATCTGGGCATTTTCCCAGGTGTTACCTTGGACAAGAACAGGGTAAATTTATCACCTACATCAATACTATCCCTTTCAGGGTGCTTCAAGCTTATGTGGAACAAAGGTTGCCTCCCACTTCACCCACTCTCCTTGGCTGGGAAAGCTGTAGGCACTCTTGGGTAACTAGAGCTGTCCAGAGAGGCGCAAACTCTTCATGAACACAAGTAGGACACTCTTGGGGCACCCGAAACTCCACTCCTTCTATTTTGTATCCTTCTTAAGCACATTTTTCCATCCTGAGCCATCATCTGTATAAGCCATATCATGCCATAGCACAGGTACGGTTATGTATAGCGGAAAGAAATTTCTATTTTAGTCTCAAGAAAATTGTGATTTTGCTTAGGTTCATTTTAAAAACATGGAATATGACTGAACTTAATTTTAGTACTTAGGAAAAAATGTTCACAGTAATTACAGATGAGGATACATATATGCAATTTATTTCAAATTTAGTAAATACAAAAAAATTCTGGATCTTAATGTAACTATTTATAACTTGGCCGGGAGAACTCAGAATCCCAGTTATTTTGCCAGAGTAGGTTATTCTTCATGTATCTTATTTAAGCAATAATGCATGACAGAGCATGAATTATGGCATATTAATTCTCACCTAGTGTGCTATTAGGCTAACACTGACGGCCGAGAGCTGTCAGTGCAACTAGGCATGAATTAATATCTAATAATTCCCCTGCTGAAATGTCTTATTGAGATTATAGCATTTTATTAGTAAAGGTTATTCCTTTAAAAATGTTTTTGTATGCTAATTGGGAAAAGGGGGCTTGGCACGGGCAAAGCTTTCTGACTTTTTCCAGCAATTATTTCTGGATTTCTCTGATGCTTCCAACACTTGTCTCTAGTGAACACACAGAGTCTTTGGGAAGTTTGCTCAGAAGCTGGCACAGGAGAGCTCATCAGCAATTTAAAAGGTGGCAGCATAGCTCACCTTGGCTGGGAATGCCACGGGGCAGAACTTAAGTTGAGAGCTGGAAATGTAGCTGGGGGTGCTTGCCTAACATGTGTGAGGCCCTGGGTTCAATCCCCAGGGCTGCAGAATGGAAGGAAGGAAGGAAGGAAGGAAGGAAGGAAGGAAGGGAGGGAGGGAGGGAGGGAGGAAGGAAGGAAGGAAGGAAGGAAGGAAGGAAGGGAGGGAGGGAGGGAGGGAGGGAGGGAGGAAGGAAGGAAGGAAGGGAGGGAGGAAGGAAGGAAGGAAGGGAGGGAGGGAGGGAGGAAGGCAGGCAGGCAGAAAGGCAGTGGGGGGAAGGAGGGAGGAAAGAAGAAAGAAAGAGAAAGAAGGAAAGAAAGAAAGAAAGAAAGAAAAGGTAAAAACTAAGGTGAGCTATTACACTGAGGCTTGCAATCATGAGTACAGCACAGCTCAGTGCTAAGGAAGACAGCAAGGTGACAATGTTCCTTCCATCACCAGCCAGCAGACCACTGTGGTAGAGCAGGGACCAAGCGAGGGTTGAGTCTGAGGGAAGGTATTTGAATTATGACTCAAGCACTTGCTGGGCCCTGTCACTCAGCACTGTGACTCACAACTATCTCCCAATACAATGGGCAGCCCGACACCACTACCATCACCATCGCCAACAGGTCCTTGTGATACATAAGTATCTCCTCCCTGCTGTCCCTCTCTGCATCCACCTGTTCCTCCTGTGGAGGCCAGTGTGATCCTTGTGGCATATGCACCATTCTAAAGTCTGCACGGCCACTCTCCTGCCTCTGGGAGGCACACTGTCAGTCTTGTGATGGCTTGTATGTTCTCATATGTGCTTCAGGGAGGACACTGCCTTCCCTTTCCTAGCTGGGTTCCATCTTTCTGTCACTCCACAGTGCTTGATTCCCCCTGTCTCAGGACTTTCACATGGGCTATCCTCCTTCCTAGTTCTCTCCCATACTTCTTTATGCGAACTTCTCCCTATAGTGACTCTTCTACAAGACTCAGAACTCTGCTGAAACCAGGGAAGGCTTCTCTCTGTCCACTTCCTTTCCTTTCTTTCCTTCCTCCCTCTTTTCTCTCTCTTCTCTTCCTTCCCTTCTTTTTTCTCTTTCCCTCTCTTCTTTTCTTTTCCTCCTTTTTCCTTCTCTCTTCCTTTTTCTTTCTTTGTTTGTTTCTTTTTCCTTTTTTCCTCTTTGTTTATTTCCTTCTCTCTTTTCCTCCCTCCTTCCTTTTCTTCCTGCCTCTCTTCCTTCTCCAAGATAGGGATTAAACCCAGACCTTTACACACAGAAAACAATTAAGCTATACCCTAGCCCTGCCCTTTTGCTTTCTGTGGGGAAGCTGATACAGCTTGAAGCCCTCAACAGAAGCCAAGAAGGTGCTGTGTCATGCTCTTGGACTTCCTGCCCTCCAGAACCATGATCCACAATAAACCTCTATTTTTCATAAATTACCTAGTCTTAGGTAATCTGTGAAAGCACCAGAACAGCCAATATAATTTTTGGATCTCCTGCTTCTGGATACTCTCCTGCAAGCTAGGTGTGGTTGCTTATTCAGTTGGTGAAGAAATATAAGAAATAATGTGTGCTGCTTCTAGGGGGGCAGAGTTGAGTCAGAGGCCCTTTCTATCTACTCCTCAGTGAATATACAAGGCAGAGTCTCCCTCCTGACTTGCATGAAAGAGAAGCAAATATGCAAATACATCTGTTAACCACTGCTCCAGAAATTAGGGCTATTTGATTTTTTTTTTTTTTTTTTTTGCGGTACTGGGGATTGAACTCAGGACCCTGCGCTTGTTAGGCAGGTGCTTATTCCACTGAGCTATACCCCCAGCAGGGCTATTTGTTGTATAGCAAAATATAACCTAACCTGGCTGATATACCTGACCTTCTCCAATGGTTCCACCCCCACTCCTGCATTTGACCAGGCATCTGTATATCAACTTGAACTCTCTATGTAACAACTTTGCCTTTAAATCATTTATCATGACTCTAATTACTTAGTTATGTGTAATTATCTGCTTAATGTCTATTTGACCCTCTAAACCCAAAGCTCTAAGAGACAACATATAATGTTTGCGTTGCCCACCACTTTATCCCCAGCTCCTATGTGTCTGACTCATGTTAGATGTTCAAAAGTTGCTGTTGAAAGACAGAATGAAAGAATCAAAGACGCAAATGAATGAATAGTAATGCAAATATAACCACTTGGGAAAATATTTCCCTAATAAGAATTTAATGGTTAACCAGTTGGTAGGACTAAAGATGGCTCCTACCCTCTGAACAACTTGTCTTATTTTGAAATTGCTGCATGACCTTGAACTAGAGTCCTCTCCTTTCTGGCCTCATCTGTCAAATAAATAAAGTTCATCTTTTCTTGGACCTTCCATATGTGAGGCATGAATATTATAGAATGTGCATTATATATAGGAATATGGGTGCACCTGGAAAATATAATGTTGAGTGAAATAAGCCAGGTATGCATCTTAAATACTATATGATATGTCATTTGAGTAAGGCAAGGTATTAACAGAGTATTAGTGTATAGGTAAAAAGAGACAAGGGGATGGGTTTCTTACAGATGAGACTAAGAGCAAGGGGGAGAGGAAGGAGAGATAAATAAAGGTATGCCACATGCAGGACCTAACAGGCTCAATGAATGTAAACATTATATGTCGTAAACATGAGCTAAGGTTGATAATGTCAATAAGGATGAAAATGGGAAAAGGGCAATTAGAGGAAGAGGAGGGGGAAGGATATAGATAGGGATTAAAAAAAAAAGAAGCAAGTTGTGTTAGGTCCACATACACACTTCCAAGATGTGTGTACTGCAAACATGTACTAACAAAATAAATAAATAAATAAAATTTCATGTAAGTGAAATTTTACAATATGTAATCTTAGAATTAACCCAACTTAGTTTTGAAAAGTGCAAAATATGTAGAATATAGAGAGATTATATATAATATTTATAATATATAATATATATATATATATAATATATATATGGAGAGGGGGGGAGAAAGAGAGAGTCTAGCAAAAAGTATATATATATGTCATCAGTCTGCCATACTAACAAAAGTCTGGAAGCTAATGGCTACCACTTTCAGCACCTCTTATAATTGTAGAGGCCAAAAGTAACTTGTATCAATCACATGATATCTCACTAAATTTAGTACTACGATATTTATGTTTTCCTTTTCCTGATATATCCTATCTATCTCGCTATCCATTTTGTGTGCTATATCTACCTACCCATCCTACCTATTACCTCTCTTATCTCTTTCTACCCATCTCTATCTATCTATCTATTCACCCGGCTATCTATGAAATGCTGAGTTGACAATGTGGCAATGGGAGGCTAACACTATACCAATTCACACTTCTCCAGGATGATGGCAGCGTTCAGCTCCACGTAGATTGGACACTGAAGCCTGCAAACTGCCAGATCCACAGGTTATAGTAGCTCCTGCTCAAAACTTCCTTGGTCCAGGCGTGTTGACTCATGTCTGTAATCCCAGCACTCTGAGAGGGTGAGGCAGGAGGATCACAAATGCAAGCCTAGCCTGGGCAACTTTGTGATATACTGAGAGCCTGGCTCAAAATATAGCTCAGCATGAAGTCCCTGGGTTCCATCTCTAATACTACAAGAAAGGGAGACAAAAACAGAGAGAGATCAAGAGCAAGAAAGAGAGAGAGAGAGACAGAGACAGAGAGACAGAGACAGAGATAGAGACAGAGACAGAGAGACAAGACAACCACAAGCACAATTCCTTGGGATACCTCTCTTCATGTGCACCGTTGGAAGCTTCTCACCCCCACCCCAGACAAAGCACATTTTCTTGGAGAGGGAGGCGATCATCTTTGCTGATTTAAAACACATGGGGATAGCTTTGTACAACATGGAAATGACACTGGCAACTGTTACTTTTTATGTATGGGCTACTGGTGAGGGAGGGAGTTCTTTGGTCTTTGGAGCCCAAGAAACTATTCCTTTTCTTCCACAGGATGAAAGAGGCTGAGAAGGGCAGAACTCGGGGATCAGAATGAATGAGAGTGCTCATGGATTACAAAATTAGTGCCCATCAGCACTTGGAGTGGCTTCGCAGGCCCGCGTGTAGACAAATGTGCCACAGAAGATGCTGCCAACGTGCACATCAGCACTTCTCTGCTCTCTGCACAGTTTTCCCAGCATAATTGGATTTTGAGTGTGTCCAGCAGAGCCCTCCCGGGGTAACACAAGCTGAAAAGCTAAGGAGAAGTCACATCCCAAAAGGTGTACAAAGGGGCTGCCACCCTCCCCCACGATGATTTCTCCACGGAGACTTCTCTTCAGGGCAGAAGACAATGAGGTTTCCAATAAATCTTTGATGTCTCAGCATTTCCAGATTCTCTGTCTTGGTTCTGGATTCTTAGAAGACTTCAATTCTGATTCTCAAGCTGCCTGCATCTATGTCTACTCCTTTCAGGAAGTATCGAAGGAATCCAAATTTTCCTATTCAAGGCCAAAAGCTGCCACTGCCACTTCTAAATGTTCTCCAGACCCAAGGTCCCTGTCTCTGCATATCAGGGAGGATGCAGAGGTCACTCAACATACCCACCTCTGCCTCAGTCATGACCCTCCCATATCTACCCAGAGGTAATAAGCTACCTGCAGGCATCCTTTGTAAAAGAAATCCAGAGGCCAAGAATTGCTGCCTGGCAAAGGAGATCATGCTTGATGACCTTGTCTATCCACTGCACTCCTCTCTATGTCATCTCTGCAGGAGGATAACCACCCTTCTGCCAGAATGATGGGCTTCCCAGGTGCACCTGGTCAGAGGTTCTCCAACTGCTGTGTCCTGCAGTAAAAGCCAGGTGAACAAGAAAACGGAAGCGGGAGAACCATTATGGAGGTAGGGTTGCTGAAGCAAGTGGATGAGGCAACTGTGATAAAAGGGATTCAAGGTCCCTAGGTTTTATCTGTGGGCGACAGCCACTCACCCCTATCTCCCCATTAGGCCATAAGCACGAGAGCCTCTGATGGTTGTCAGAATGCCAGCTCTGTACAAGACCTACTATGGCAAGCATCTCTGGAACTGGAACCTTGGAATCTGTAGTTCTAGCAATTTGTAAATCAGGAGACTGGTCTTGGTGTTTTCTCACACACACACACACACACACACACACACACACACACACACTCTGCCAACTTGCTTCTGTTGAGGCATGATGCTCCAGAATCTCTGCAGGAAAACTTAATTCCTTTCCTTTCTCCTTAGAGAGACCTTCAAAGGGGGCAAAATTGGAAGCTGATAAAGACAATGTATCAGCCTGGGCTAAAGTGGCTCCCTGGAAAAATGCAAAGTTTTGAAGATTTCTTCCTTTTATGTGGCATGTTCCTGGTGGTGGTTTTACTTTGCTAAAACCCCTTTTCTACTCACTACATAAACTCAAGAACCTTTCACAGTTGTTCCAAAAGGACTGGAAACCGCACTTGTGTTGAGCCTTGGCCCTCAGTTGGAGACCAGACTCAGAGGAAGGTGTAGAGACAATGTCACATCTGAAGTCCCAGGCCACAGACTGCAGTGCCTTCCTCTCCGTCGGTTCTCTGCAGGTGACTTTCTTCCCAGCCCGTGCCTCTGTGGTGGTACGTGTTCCTCTGGTAAACAGCTGGGTCTTGCTTGGCAGCTGCTGCAGATTAGTAAATTACAAGTTTGAGATTAAAAAAGAAATGACTAAAGAATAAAACCTTTAGTCAGGCAATTTGAAGTCAGACTGCCACAATGAACACCTGTTGGGACTGACCATTCTTAGAAGCTGGAGGCTTTGGGTGAAAAGATGACTGTGAATTAATTTCGATTGCCTTACAGAACTTTGCATAACAAATGATCTCCAGTGGGGGAGTTGAGGGACTTGCATTTGAAGGAGGGGGGCAGATTTTGTTTCCAGCAAGGTAACATAAGCTCCTCCAGGACGGTAAAATCCACCATTGGCTGCCCTTGTCTGTTGCCTGTGTTGAAACAGATTGTGCATGCTAAGGTTACCGTGTATTATGCTTGTAGGGGAAAAAGAGAAAACAATTGATATCAAAATCTTTTTAAAAGGTTAGCTGAGAAAGTATGAGGTCAGAGATTCATGACTCTCAAATTGCTAAATCATTTATTTACGTCTGCGTCTATGTAAATGGAGATTTGGGTGTGCTCTCCATGACTTCAGCAGTCCATGTTTAATTTTTTAACTGTAGAGACACACACAGAGACATGTACATCTGTTTTTTTTTTTTGGTAAGGGAAGAGTAGAGTAAAAGATATGTTAATAAATGGATTCACTTGCAGTTAGGTGACCTTTGTACTTTGTAATGTCATCAGAAATGAGAAAAAGTTCAGCATTAGTGATCACAAGGTACTGCGCGGAATAGGTGGGCTGTGGGGGTGGGGTGGCAGATACACTGAATATTAAGTAGTTTCATTCTTCCCTGAAAAGAAAGAGACTCCAACTAAAATCTGCCGGCATCCTACCTGTCTGTCAGCCCCTGATTACATCTAAAAGCAGGCATCCCATCTGTTTGCCTAAATGAAAAGCGTAATATTCTACTAACTACTTTCTATTACAACTCAGCTTAAGGGTTTCTGTGCAAAATGATCCTCAGTTCATTGGAAGTTTATTTGGCACACAAAAAGGAAGCTCCGGAGAGCTTTCTGCCTTTAAGCTAATAAGCAGTCTACCCAGCTGACACTGGCTGAATTTTCAATTTGACCACTCATATCACATGAATTTGCATAGCGGTGGACTTCCATTCATCGTGAGCCAGAAAACATCTTGACTGCAACAGATAACTAAAAATATGAGTGCAATGTAATACCCTCTTCCCAGTTAGGATTTCTTCAATAATGCGGGCGATGGAAGTTATAAAACTGTTGGGTTATGTGATAGTGTTTTCCCCACCAATCATGTTTTATTAAATGAACTGTATTTTGTTCTTTGAAATGTGTTGAGTCTCAGCGGCCAAACTGCGACCGTAAGTCATGCATCCGTCCCCCACGCCAAACCTCCGCGGGGAGTCCACCCGCCCAAAGTTTGAAGATGTTTCTGGTGGTTTCCTTTGTTTCTAGGTCATCAAAAAGCTTGGGGAAACCTTGTTGCGAGCGAATCCTACTTGGGTCCCTTGCAAATGCTCTTTCCCTATGAGCAAACGCGTCTAAAAAGAATTCCAATTTCTGCACCATTTGGAAAGTCTTTGGGGGGTTCCTCGGAGATATTAGATAATTGAATATAGCTTTCTCCCATTGGAAAAAAAAATCACACATCCAACAACATCCCCCAAAGTCCCAACATCCCTTAGCGCACCAGTCAATTTTATGACCAAGTTAATCTGGAGCGTGACTTGTGGAGCCCCAGAGGGAGGTCAGTGGAGCCGGTAAATATGTAAACATGGCTTTGTCGGTTTCCGCTTCGCATGAATACAAAATAAACTGCGGCTCTCCGAACGCTGGAAAGTTCTTCCTTAAAGTTAATAAAATCTGTCAACTTCCATAAAGGCCGAGAGGAAGGGGGTCCACAGGTGCAGACGCTCGGGCTGAGGCTGAAGAAGTCGGGGCGGCTAATAAAAAGCCCTGGGCTCTGCGCGCCTCTTTCTCCATCAATTCCCATCAAGCGTTATTAGAGTCATCTGCCGCCTCGGAGGTGCGTCCCCCGCGCTCGCCCCGCAGAAGCGACAATGACATTTGGCTGCGCTGCAGGTGCGGCTGTGTGTGGCCGCGCGGCCCGAGTGGGGCCGCCTTTGTGGCGCTCGGGTCTTTGATCTGGGCCACAAAGGGCCGCGAAGCTGCAGCCCCCTGCTTTCTGCTGGCCTGGGAGGCGACAGGCTGAGGGGGCGAGGAGGGAGGAGGGGCCGGGAGAGAGGGGTCTCGGGAGGGGGTGATCCATAATATTTATTTCAACAATAGCTTCAAATCTTTTTAAACATCATAAAAACACGGCTCATTAAGCCCACAACAGCCTTGAAATTGTGTTATAAAACCGCAAAACAGAAATCAATACATTTGCTAGAAAGGAGGTAATGAAATATATTGAGTTGCCTGAGAAGTGGTTTGTATGAATCATAATATTATTATGTGCGCATCAATTCCATTTCCAATACTTAAAGTTAACCAGCTAGTGAAGAGAGCCCCGTACCCTCGTTAAACAAGCTCTCCCCGGTTACTCGCCAGGCCGGTGCATCCTATAAATAACCCGGGGAGGGGGTCAGATCAATGCTGCTCACTCCAGAGCTTCAGCTGCTGCAGCCCTATTGCTTCCTGGCCTGATCAATATGGGCTCACAATGGCCAGGAGAAAGCCGGGGGCAGGCCTGGAGCTTGGGGCTGGAGCCTCCCTCCCAGAGCAACACCACCAGTTTCTATTAAGGCCCTTTGGCCAGCTGCTCAGCCCCTTCTAAGGAGAGAGCTCAGCTTCCCGCCCCACCCCTCTGCACAGAAACTACTGCTCTCCGTGCTTGCTCTACCCTGGAGCCAGTGCCTAGGCGGACTCAGGCCCTGGACACAGCACCCTGGGGACCCCTCAATGCAAGGGGCTGAGATGTGATTTTTCTACTAGCTTTCTGTTTGAAATAGATATTATTTTCTTTTGCTATACTGTCAGTGAATTAAAACTGGATGCATTTTCTTCTATTTCCTGATATCTTTTGAAAGATACACTACTGATTCTGTAAAGTACAGAAAACCAAAAATCAAGGAGAGATCCAGGTTTTGCGGGACTGGAAGCTTATGCAAGGGGAGGAAAAACCATCTAATTTTCACAAATTTCATTTTAAAAAAAGACAAATTCATTTGCCAAGGTCCCCTTCCAGGTCTTAGAGAGGGCTGAAAGGGTGGGGCCTAAGAGCTGGGGCCCCAGAGCTTCTAGGGCTGTATGGCCCAGAGGAAAGTCAGGCCCCCTGAAAACTCCTCTCCAAGCCTGTGTATGCTGCCTCTACCTTCTGGGATGTGAGTCCCTAAGGGTGACAGCTTTGTTTGGGTGTCTTCCCTGTGTGACCCCAGAGACTGCAATCTGGTCACATCATAGGTGTGAGATGAATAGAGAGGTTTGGGAGTGGTCAGCTTTCCTATTTCCCATTTGAGCTACAGTAGTGCCTCTTATGCCTTGAGATAGCCAGTGCCCCAGTCCATATCCAAGCTCCAGGTGTGGCTTCTGCACTGTACATTGGCACGGACTTGGAAACAAGAACTGGTTGGCTCCAGGAATACCTTCTATGAAGGTTGATTGATTGTGTCAATTTGAGTAAGAGAAGCTTAACTAAAATTGGTTTAGCAATTCCACACCCTAGAGTGCCGAAGACCCACCCTAGGGTGTAGAAGACCCACCCTAGGGTGTAGAAGACCCACCCTAGGGCATTTTGTCACCTGGATGGTGGAAAGGGAAAATGAAGAAGGATGGATCTGCTTGCTTCTTCAGGGAAGCTCCAGTCTGTGCTTTCAACCTGGATATCATCTGGCTTCCAGCACAGATCTTTCAGTCTGCTGGTGTAGACTCTTCAGCCTTCCATTGCAGACCCATTAGCCTCCTGATAGAGATTCATGTGGACACGACAGTGAGCGCTCCAGGTCTTTGACTGAATCCTTCAGTCTCCAGGGTGCAGACAAATCCTCTGGACTCTTCCTCATCCAACTATGTGGGTGGCTACTTTAAGCCAATTTTGTAATTATTATATATTTTTCTATCTTGTGTTATATCTGTTTTGCTAGTAAACAATGACTGGTGTAGATTTTGGTACTGAGAGTGGGGTCAGGAAGGCTTGCACCCAGATTCAGAAGAGGGCCTGGGAGGCCAGGCAGTGTGCTGCTGAGAGGGCAGTGTGTGAAGCTGTGACTGAAGCCAAAGGTGCAGTGGAGCCCCAAGGGTGAAGAAGCCAGGAATATGCATCAGTCAAGAAAAACTGCAAAGAGTGAACAAAATCAGCCAAAGAAAGAAGCCATGGGAGCTACAACCACCACACGTGTCACAGGAGTGGAACTACCCCAGCCCTTTGGAGTTCACATTTTGCCACAGATAGCTGGGATGCTAGAATTGGAATTGTGGGATATAATGTTTGGCCTGGTGGATTTTAGACTTGCTTTGGATCCATTTCTTTGTATCCCCCTGTTTGTAAATTTTGGAATGGTAAAGTCTGTCTTGTGCCATTGAATGGTGGAAGTGTTTAACCTTCTTTACATTGTACAGGGGTTTGCAGCCGAGTTTGTCTTAAATCTCAGAGACTTTGCACTTGAACTTTTCAGCAATGCTGCAACTGTTAGGACTTTGATAACTTCTGAAGGTGGACTAACAGCCTTTTGCAAAAGGGATGTGTATGGGTCTTTAAGTGGCCAGGGGCAGAATGTTGTGGCTTGTGTCTAGATGCCCCCTTAAAGCCTCATAGGTGGGGTGGCTTTTTTGGAGTTGGCTGGAGCTAGAGTGTATGACTGTAGAAATGATTCATGGTACAATGGTAGGATAGAGGGCAGTAGGATTAAGGGTGTGAATGTTACCTTCAGTAGTCTGGAAAAGATAGAAGGGGCAGAAAGATGTTGCCTGTTAAAGCCCTTTATTGCTTTTGCTACCTTCTACTCACCATGAACTGATGACCCTTTACCCTGTGCCACCCTGTCTTGGAGCCAGTCGATTATGAACTGAAACTTATGAACTGTAAGCTAAATAAACCCTTTTTCCTCTAACTTTGGGTGTTGAGTATTTTGTCTCAGCAACAAGAAAAGTACCTAAGGCACCCTCCATTGGTCATTTTACTGATACAGTGACATGTAAACATGTGTACCTACCCCACATGCATGCACTCACACAAGACAAGTCTTCACCCACACACAGATACACACACACAGATAGGTTCATGAAGTCATGGCTCTTCAGGTAATCCAAGTGTTGGGACACAGTTGTCTCTATAAGTAGGTACAACAAAGCAGAGCAGGACAACCCCACACTGATTTTCAACCTGGCATAATTTAGTCCCTTTCCTCTCTCCACGGACATTTGGCAAAGTCTGCAGGTATTTCTGGTTGTCACTACCTGGGTGGTGAAGAAGAAGAAATGGTACAACAAGCAGCTAGTGGAGAGAGGCCAAGGATCCTGCTAACTGATGCACAGGACAGTCCCTGCAGCAAAGAATTGAGCAAGTCCAATGACAGTGGTGTTAAAGGTGAGAAATCCTGGGGTTAAGGCTGTACCTAAACATTGTTTCTCTGTGGAGTTCACAGTGCTGCTGTTTTGTTTCAACCTCAGTGCGGTTACATTATGTCCAGGAGAAGTGGGAGGGGCATGCTGAGACCTCATGTTCCTCTTTTGCTCTCATGGCTGGGCAACAAGGTCTTCATTCCAGCCTTCCATCTGCCTGCCACTGTCCCTAGTGTGCTGCTGCTGCTACAGCTCTGCATCCTTTCTCCAGAACTCTCTGAGAACAGTCTCCCTTCAGACCCTGCCTGAAAGTGCCAAATCCACACACAAGCTGGTGACCAGCTTGCTGAGGGTTGACTCTCCCTACTCCTGTCTAGCCTGTATAGTATCTGAATCAATTAATTTCAGAATTAGTGTAGAATTATTTTGAATTCTGCAATACAAATAAAGGAATTGGACACTAAAATGACCATATCTCAGGACCTAAAAACTAATGATAAGTGACTAATGTTTCCAGCACTCGCTGCTTTCCTCTTGATCTTGTTATTTCTTGCTGCCCACCCTGCCCCCAGTGTCTTGTGCTCATCCCAGCGTTGGTCATTCCTACTATCTTGGCTGCTTGTTAATGCAAATTTGCAATGACCTGAGTTTCTGCTGTCACTGCCCAGGAAAGAACAGTAGTCACCTGAAACAGCCCAGGAAAGCACAGTGGTCACCTGATGTCCTTTGTTTAGAGAGGGGAGTGCCATTCCTGCTACATAATCCCAATTACGCACAATTAGCTGACTCAGGCCAATGCTGGCCACTTATCGACTACGCAGATGGTCACCTGGCCCCTGATTTTGTCATAGCAGAAACTAGTTTAATTTGGACCTAGAAAACTAAGGCATGGCCCCATATTTCCAGAAGGCTCAATACTTGCAGATAATCCTCTGGATATTTTAAGAGCCAAGCTAGAAGGTAACCCATTCTATGTTTCTCTTTTAGATTTTTAAATTAAAAATGTGTTTTACAAGTTAAATGATTTATTTTCATTTCTAGCATGCATCCAAGGAAGTAGACCAAAAGAAAAACTTGGGGAAACAAAATTCTCCACATTGTGGAACTCAGAAGTGCCTACAAAAAATTAGTCCTGCTGATTTAATTTGGAAACTTCAGAGGAGTTAGAAATTTAGTGAAATGAAAAAAAATTTGCTTAGTCCCAAACATATTAAACTAACTCAAACAAAATAACTCAATCGTCCTTGAGCTAAGATTTGCCATAATTTAGTCATGGTTTATGGAACCAACATTGAGTAAGAAAGTCAAAATGATTTCTTTCTCTGTAAAGTTTTGGAGTTTTGTTTATAAACACAGATTCTATCATAAAATATATCTTTTTTTTTTAACCAAGCTTGCAAAACATTAGGAATTCCTCCAAAATGGCAAATAATTTATTCTTGTTTACTATGTTTATAATCTACAGGGTGTCCATAAAATATTGTGGTCAGGAAAATGTTCAGTTATAAAAACAACTAATAATATCTATTTTCAAGCTTTATGGACATCTTTGATTATCACTGTCATATAGACCAGTGCAAATGAAAATCTAATTAACATTTCTTATGTTATATGCAAATATGTAGTTAAATTGAGAGCAAATATATCTTCCTTTACATAATAATGAATCCCATTTGTATAAATTTTCTGGAGGGTAGATCAAAATTTAAATGAATATGATAGAAGATGCCTTTGTAAAGTGAAAAATCTTTCTGAGAAATGAATTTAGCAGTTTTTGAAGTAGAGGCTTTCATAGATTGGATTTCTTTAAAGCAAAACACACAAGGATGACAGTAACAGTGACCATGAAGGTGAAGATGGTAATCCAGGTTGATTGAGCTCTGTTATAAAGCGGACATTCAGCTATTGACTGTACATGGTTCATCTCAGTGGAATCTTCTGTTTTTCCTGCCTGGATGAAGGCATCTTTAGATACCCAAAGCTTTACACAGCCAAGTTTCCTGTTGTACTTGATGTCTAGGCACGAGTGATATTATGAATGAAACAGCAGAGCAAGAAGAAGGCAGAAAAGCAAAAATCTGCTAGCTGTGTGACCTTGATTAGTTTACTCACACTTTCTAAGCTGCAGTCTCTTATTATCAAAGACCTAAGAAACTTGCTCTGGGCCTGAAAATTCTCCAATCAAATTACTATCAACCCCACTTATAAGAAAACTCCCTTTATTTTAACAAAGAATACAACTAACACTCTTTATCCCGTGACCTTAGATACGTAGAGTGTTTATCACAGTGAGAGCTGTGTGGTCTACCAGAAGGCTGAGCTGCACTGGTTGGAAATATTTGAAAGGAGTACTAGGTGCCACTTCTAAAAGTCTGACTTAGAATTTGAAAGTCAGTATGAACCAATATTTGATGATTTATACAACAACTATTTGTAAAATTTTCACATGCTCCACTTAGATCTAATTCCAGAGGGCAAAGCCAGTATCATATTCATGAGTGTTGTCATGGTATCTGCTGGGTAGGTAGATGTGGTCTAAGTATGTGCTGAACTAGAGACTAAATTGAAGTAATAATTAAATCTGGATTTATTGAGATGGAGTCACTATTTGGAGGGATTCTACATTAGAAAAGACATTTGTCCATATTTTGAACTTTGTTCCTCTGTACTTCCCATTTTTTTTTACCACCTACACCACACTTATTCTGGTCCAAACTATTTGATTCAGTTGAATATGAGCATATCCCATTTGGTAAATTGCCTAAGTTTATAGACTTCTTCAGGGGTGTGTGTGTGCATCCGTGTGTGTGTGTGTGTGTGTGTGTGTGTGTGTGTGTGTGCATTGGGAGGGCCTGTGTTCTGTACCAACGCCCACATATTTGGGTACATTTGTGTCTGCAGATGTATGTACTGTACCTTTCCAGTGAGCAATGCAATTTTCTTTCCTCAGCCATACATATCTTGAAAGCATCGGCTATATCATACTCTGCAGTTGAGTAAGTATTTTAGTGGAAAATTACAAAGATGTGCATATTTAGAAACCAAAGGTTGCCAACTGAGAGCAGAAGGAAAAAAAAGACTGCGTATCACTCAAAAGAGAGAGACCTAAGAATTGACTTCCCACCCAGCCCTTTTATTCATGCACTTATTTTGTAGCCAGCATATTCTGTCTGAGCACATGACTGCCCATTTTTAGTTGTCTTCCATGGCTCTCTCTTTTGTGACCCCCTGCCTTGTTCGTGCAGGTATCCCAAATGATGCAGTCTGCGTCATAGATGATTCAGCCGATTAGAGCCAAGAGATGCTTCTTGTCTTCATCCAGTCCTGGCAAGAGGAGAAAAGAAAGGAAGTTGGCTTCCTCTCAAAAGATGATTGGACAACAAGGGAGACTGCACTGACCTCTCTTCCTAGGTCCGAGGCCTTGAAGGTTAGCCACATAACCTACTGCAGAAGGCACAGCTGGCAGCAAATGCAGCCCTCAGAGGCACACATCCATCTTGAGGTGTGAATCACTGACCTCATCCCACCCTCACAGGCTCTCAGTTCTGATCCTATGTTAACAAGAATCGCACTGCCATTGTTATGGCTCAGAAAGGGATTTCTGATTCTGTTGAGTTTGGTTAAGTTTTATCTAGCACCTCCTTGGGAAGGTCTTTTATTTATTCTTTTGAATATATGAGATGCAATTCCAAATATTTCCAAGTTAAACTCCCTTCTATGCACAATCAAACCTAGAAAGAATCTGGATAGAAGAAAAGGAATAGCAAATGTTCTCTTTGTTCTAGAGCAAACCAATGATATTTGCATTCCCTGTGGAGGCACAGCCTAACAAATTGTTCTGTATCAATTACCTCCATGCAAAGGTCAGGAAAAGTCTCAAAGATCTAAATCTAGGATAAAAAGGATGTTCGCATTTCTCAACAGAGCAAGGTAGTTTCAATGACTTTGTTTACTGAATGTGGAATTCCCCCAGCAAATTCCCATATTGCAAAAAGCATACAAGAGTGAAAGTTTCATTCAGAAAAAGGTTTGGGGAGTAGAATTTTAAATATCTGAATTTAATGGAGCACTCATCAAAGCCCCCTTTAAAAATTTTTTGAGATGTCTATTTCTGAAATGAATGAATCAGTTCTCTGTCTTAGCGATGTGTTTTGTACTGGGCTCAAGTAACAGCCTGAGACTCTGCCCTGAGCTCTCTGTATCTTGGTGTTTGAATATAGCAAACTATGGTCCCAGAGGTGGATGAACTCCAGAGCCATTATGTTCATCCCTGAAACCTCATTTTTAAAATACAAACTTGGGCTGGGTATGCGGCTCAGTGGTAGAGAGCTTGGCTAGTAGCAAGAGGCCCAGGGTTTGGGCCCCAGCCCTGCTAAATAAGTAAGTAAAGAAATATAAAAATGCAAACCCAACTCTCATTTGTATTGCTTTTCTAAAAATTTCTAGTAAAATAAGAACTATGAAAACAAAATACCAGTTGTTGTAGGTGCTAGTAACTAAAGTTCTAATTAACTGAGACATTATCCTAAGGCAGGATCTGAGGGCAAAGTCTGTACTTTAATGGAAGAATGAAAATTTCAATTTTAAGTGGATGTTGAATATTAACCCTGACACTGGCTTGGACTGCAAGTTTCTCAACCTCAGCACTATTGACATTTGGGCCAGGCAATTCTTTGTTGTCGGGCCTGCCCCGTGTGTTGGGAGAGACTTGGGAGAATCCCTGGCCTCCACCTACAATATGCCAATGCTCTCTCTAAGCTCTGACTACCAAAAATGTCTCTGCTCCCAGCCAAATGTCTCCAAAGTGGCAAAATCAACTTGATTGACAATCACTATTCTCATCAAAGAAAAAAGTCATTTATTAGCCATTTCTATTCCACTTTAAAGAAAGTAAAATATATAACAGATTTCCATCATATAATGAAGTACTACACAAACATTAAAAATATGCTTTAAAGACACTTTATAGGTACAAGAACATGCTCATCCTATAATGTGAAATAATAAAAGACCAAAACATGAAAGTATATGTGCCATATATATGTGTATGTGTGCATAAGATATATATATATTTGAAAAAATTTATAATAATTTAAAAAGAACAATACAATGAAGACCATGGTTACCTATGGGTGGTCAGATAATATGGCTTACACTTTCTTACTTAACTTTTTTTCTATTTTCCCAACTGTCTAGCAGGAACATGTATTTTTATCATTTCGAAATGAAACACAGAGGAAGGACAATGAGCTTTGTATTGTGTATCCCCTATTCCTAATTTAATTTTCTTCCATACCCTGAAGGCACCATGGTGACTCCTTTTCTACCCTTAGGATGCTTTTTTTGATGAGTTACTTACCTCTCTTTCACTCTAGAGTCTTAAGTTTCCAAGGCCAGAATTCATGACCCTGTCTGCTTTACATCTTCTCTCCCCGCCTGGGCATATTCGTTTATTGACTCCTGCATTCATTCACTCGTTTCTCTGGCACTGTGCTAGGTACTGGGAATTTAGTGTGGAGAACAAGGCAGACAGACAGTGAACCGATACACAAATAATGCAAGGGGAAGACAGTTCCAGAGAGTAAAAGGATCTGGGAAGGCGAGAAAGCACAGGAGCAGACTGCGGCAGAAAGCACTACTTTAAACTGTGTGGCTGGGGAGACCTCTCTCTGAGGAAGAGACATTTGAGCAGACCAAAGAGCTGGACAGAGCCATGAGAACCAGCACAGCACATTCAAAAAGAAGGCCATCAAAGCAGGCTTTTTGCAAGCAAAGGGGTGTGGCAGGAGGCCAGGTTGGGGAGTTGGCAGAACCTGGTGGCGCAGCTGTCCTATAACCAGGCTTAGATTTAGGCATGCATGGAAGTGGCAGTGGTGAGTCAGAATCGTTCAGGTTAGGGCCTTGGAATTTGCATTCTAAAATGAGCCTTCAAGGTGATTCGGATGTATTGGAAATTTTGAGAGCCACAGTTCCAGGGTCTACGGCTTTCTTTCAAAACTGTGGGAGTTGTGGGAACAGAGGTGGTTAGTTAGTTGCTCCTTGGAAGGTGGGACACAAAGCAGCCACAGCAGTGTCTCTGGGAGCTTGTGAGAAGTGCATTGTCTCAGATACCTGCCCTGATGTGCAGAATCAGAATCTGCATTTCAAGAACAATGAAAGAGATTTGAATACACGTGAAAGTTTGAGAAGCGCTGATTTAAACCAATACATCATGCATCATAATAAAGCTTAGAGAAGATAAAAACAGTATGACTTTTAGTGATAAGAGAGCAACAACATACTGAATATATTGTCACTTTTCTCTGAGATAGGGAGCTACCATCAATAAGCTGAGTAAACTCTGTTCTAGGTTATGCCTGTATGTAGCTTCCTTGCGTGGAACTGCAGTGTCTGAACTGCAGTCTTGAACCTGGGCTTACAAAGGTTCATCAACTGGGCAATAGACAAGGAAACTTATTTTACCTTCAGAAGAAAGGTTTTTTTATATTTTAAGAAGCTAAGCATGACACTGGTATGCTCTGCTAGTATTTAATACTAGTATTTAATGCCAGTATTTTTAAAATGCGTGTCTTCCTCTGTTTTGTGCTGCTATAACAATACCTGATGCTGAGTGATGTATAAATAACAAGAAGGATGCTTGGCTCTGGATTGTATACCTGGAAAGTCCAAACAGCATGGCACTGACATCCGACAAGGGTCCCCTTGGCTGTGCCAAGACATGATAGAGAAGCAGAAAGGGAAACACTATCAGCAGAATAGGTTCACTGTGTGGAATGGCCTCACTTTATAACAACCCACTTCTGGGAGAACAAACCCTCTTCTTCCCGGACTACAGGAATCCCTTCTGAGGGCAGTGGCTCTAAGGCCTAGTCATCTTCCACTAGGCCCCATCTCTTAAAGATCTAGCCTCTCTTATTAACACTGGAAGTTTTGAGGGACATAGTCAAACCATATCCAAACTACAGCAGTGTGTAAAAATTAAAGAAATACAAGCAGTATGGAACAAGACTTTTATGATTAACCTTTAATAATCATGAGTCTTATTCATGTGTTCTGTTCCTCTGACCCATGATGCTTTGCACATCTCTTTGACTTAGTGTTGGTATCTATAGACTCTATTGTAAAATATCTCTGACTCTTTTTCCTCTCATTAACCTGTGGCTTTTCACTTTTTTATGCAACAGCTTTTGCTAATTAGGCTTGCCCTAGAGGACGGGTTTTGCTTCTCTTCTTTCAGTGATCAGAAGAAAAGACCATGCCGATATGTGAAATTTGGGTTTATTCTATAGCTCTCACTATTCAAACGTTTCTTTCAACTGACCCTGGCTCTTAACTTTATCTCTTTGTTCTTGGAAGCTGATAAACCATTCTTCCTAGAATTCAAGAATGAACACGGTGTTTTCTCCAAAACTGCAACATTCTGTTAAGGTAATCTAGAAAAGGTCCAAATTCTCTTGGCATGGTTCTTCTCCACCTTCACCGCTGCCTCGTTTTCTCTGATGATGGTCAAGCTCCGTGGCCCACAGGCATTCTCTGATTTACACCACACTATGAATGAAGACCTGGCAAAAGAGGCCACCTTTTTCCTCCAGGCCACCTTGCCTGGCAAGAGAGCTTCATGGGGAAGAGCAGTGGATGCTATTTTACTGAGGTTTAGGGTACAGCCTGGTACTGTCTTGGTTTTGCTCTTGTGAACAAGACTGTTCCTGTACCTCTGACTCCTGTAGCAGGAGGGCTTTCTGGTCCTCCAACACTTCTATAAGCAAAATCCTCAGAAAATGCAATCATTTACTTATCTCAGTGTTTGGCCATTGGTGTCTTGGTTCACTTCTTGTCTCACTGGGGGCACTGGTCTGTGTCCCCACAGTGCAGAATGTAAAAATCTCCATAGCAGTCATAGGTGTCATCTATCTCCCACAGTAATATTCCGCTTGGCTAGTGCAACAGCTCTTAGAAAAGTATCCATCTAAACCCCACAGATGGTACCCCCCCCAAAAAAATAGTAGATGATTGTCTTTATGGGCTGGGGATATAGCTCAGTGGAATAAGCGCTTGCCTAGCAAGCGCAGGGTCCTGAGTTCGATCCCCAGTACCGCAAAAATAAATAAATAAATAAATAAACCCCACAGGAATCACTTTCCCAAGCCATTTTATGGGAGTATAGGCAACCTAGGGCAGATATTTATTTTGGCTGTGGTCAGTGATTCCCAGCTCTCAGTGTCTGGTGCAGAGTAGGTGCTCACTAAACAACCGCTGGATGAATCAATGAACTCTACTCAGCCAAGCACAGCCCCAGGGCTGAGACAGCTTTCCTGAGCTTCTTTTCCCTTTGGAGATTACACTTCTGTGTCCTGTGTGTGGGCTTCTTGAACACTTCTCCGCACTGCAGGCTCACACAGTGGGCTCCACCACTTAGGCACCAGAAGTCAATCATGGCACTTACCAAACTGCCTCGCACTTCTACTGAGAAGTGCTGAGTAGTTTACTGTCTCAGTCCACTTTCTGTTGCCATGACTGCATACCTGAGACTGGGTAATTAACAAAGGCAACAGGTTATTTTTGGCTCATGATTCTGGGGGCTGGAAAAGTGCCCAGATCACCTCAGTATTAAGGGAGAAACTCATGGTGGAAAGAGCAAATTCACAGGAGACAAGAAAGTTGAGGAAGCTGAACTTGCTTTATAACAAATACTATCATGAAACCTAATGCATCCTGGAGGGAGCTACATTAATTGCTTCATAAGGGCAGATGCCTCATGGCTCAAACACCTCCCAAAGACTTTATCTCCTCTCAACACCGTTTCACTGGGGAAAATGCCTGAAAAGGAGTTTTTGATGGGTACATGCCATACTCACACCACAGCAGTTTTTTAGCCAACCATGTGATAAAGAAGGCAAAAAGGTAAAAGCAGAGGGAAAAATAAAAAGGAGGAATGAGAGGAAGAGTTTAGGTAAATGGTTAATTAGAAATTAAGGGCTAGCCATAATTCTGGTCATGGGGTAGCTCTGATATGCCTGTGACTGTGGCTTTGATCCCTAGCATTGCAAAAGCAAAAAAGAAGACATGCTTCTGTCTAGGTAACTCAACCTCCTTCCATGGTCATATGCAGTTCAGTTGTAGTTTCCTAGACCTCAGTTTCCTCATCTGTTTCCATCTGCTCTGCTCTGGGGCAGGATTAAAGCAAACAGTGAAAGTGCAAGTGCTTTAAGAAGAGTAGGGGATAAGGTGCAAGGATGATCAGAACTTCCTTTCCACTACTGAGGTTCAGCTTCAAGCCATCCTGTTTGGTCCCTCTTTCCTCAATGCCCCAGCAAGGACTAACTTTCTCCAGAAAACCTAGGGTTCCATTGGAACCTTCCTAATGGAGTCCTCCTGACATATCCTCATGCCAAGAATTGCCTTCTTGGCTATCTCTGGCTCTTTACCCTGAAGATCTCTGCAGCCTACCTTTCTCCCCATCTTTTCTTGCTGAGTTAAACTGTAGTTGCCCTTTTCACTAAAGCAGGGGCCCTCTCTCTCAGTCTCCTTTTCTTATCTGCAGAAAGTCAGATACTTGCAGAAGCTGGAAGACAAATAGGTGGGGAGATTGCTTGGGTGGAGACTGCAGAAAAATGGAGAGCAGGTTTGAAGGGTGACAGTCACACCATGGTGCTAGCCAGCTGTTCAAATGTGGGAAGGAGAGAATGCTTGATCACCTGACATAGGGAAAGCAGTCCAGAGACTGGAACTTTTATGTACGTTTTAAATGCAGGCAACACTTCCAAACTTGTTAACCAGGCTGCATGAGCCAACCGAAACAGTTGGGAGGGTGAGTGGTCAGACGCAGTCTGGGCTGGAGGGCTCTGGCACTTTCTGAGCTCTGAGAGTCACTGCTTTTCTGGGGTGTGGAATCTGCTCAAAAATCCAATGCTGCTTCCTGTCTTCCTTCCCTATGCAGGTCCTCAATGTGTGTCACCTGCACTACTGAGGTATCCTCCTCCTGCCCAGGGAACTTCTTTGGAAATAGGGTCACTGCAGATGTCAGGTTAAGGTGAGATCTGCAGACTAAACAATGCAACCCTTAGAAGAAGAGACACTGAGATGACGTGATGATGCTCAGGGAAGTCATCTGTGACAGTGATGGTGCAGACCAAAGAGTTGAGTCTGCAAACCCAGGAACGCCAAGGCTGAAAACATGTTCTCTGCTACAGAGAGGGTGCAGCTCTACTGACCGCTCAATTTAGGACTTCCAGTCTCCAAGTCTGGGTGGGGAGACATTCTGTTGTTGTGAATTGTTACGTTGTGAAATTGTTACTGCTTGTGAATTGTTAAGTTGGCCCATCAACAGTGGACATAGCTATAGATTGAGCATAGTTTGTCCTCCACAAAACTCCAGTTGAAATTTGATTGCCGTGGTGGTGGTGTTGAGAGATGAGGTTTTAAAGAGGGGATTAGGTCATTTAGGTAGAAAATGCTTTTCTCTCAGGAGTGGACTCAGTCTCAAGAGAAGGTGCTGGTATAAAATGAGACCATCTCTCATGCTTTGTGTCTTCTGCATGCATCCACCTGCCCATCCACTTTCCTAAATACACTTTCCTTTGTAAATATACAGTCTGGGGGCTGCAGGCATGGCTCAGGGTAGCACACTCATCTAGCATGTGCGTTTCCCTGGGGGCCATCCCCAGTACCACCTGCTCTATAACAGAATACCAGCCTCAGGCTTTCTGTTATAGCAACAGAAGAAAGGTTATGGACACCAAGAGACAAAGCAGAGCATCCAATCTTCTGATCCCTTCTTACCTCCTCCATAGCACATTTATGCCATGAAAACCTGAATCCCTCTCACATGTCCTAATTTCCATGTCTTCTCTAAACAATTCCTTGATTTTCCAGGAATTTTCAAGTCTAGCTTTGTGCAGGTAAGAAAATGTGAATTGTATTGATTCTTTTTACAAAGAGACAAAAATATACCAGCTGCTCACACCTGCAAACAATTTCTTCACAGAGACAGTTTAGATGCCACTTCTCCCCCTTGCTGAAGACTTTACAACTTGGAGTCTGCAAAAAAGGAAAAGGAAAAACAGTTTATTTTCCCATAAGAGAGGAAAGAGATGGGGGTGGGGTTAGGCCTCTCTTCTAGGTGGGTGGATAATTTCCGCTATGGAAAAGAGACAATTTATTCACAGAACAGAAAGAAAGTCTGTGTAGGATAGATAATGACCGGCACATGCATAAAGCATCTCTTGCCCCCTGAAGGAAGATACTGGCATTAGTGCAGGAACTTGCCATTAATGTGGCTCCCTGCTATTTCCATTTGCCCTGCGCTTGGCCATGAAGGACTCCGAGCAGGAGGGTTCTCTTGGCAGATGGGAAAACAGAAAATGCATCACTTGCCTATTTCCCTAAGACTTCTTTTTTCTCTGGAGACCTAGCAAAAGTAGGGAGAGGGAAGATTAGAATGGGAAAGATACAGAGACCAACTCACTTCCTCATTCTGGTCCTGGGGTCTAGTTGTTGATTTCTTGGGAGGTTTTGTGACAGAGCCAAAGCGTAGCATAGTCATTAAGAACTGCGTGCACTCTGGAGCCAGGTAGTCTGGCTTCAAATTCTTGTTGCTTATCAGATGTATGACCTTAGACATTTAGTTTAACTTCTCTGTGCCTTAGTTTACTTTTCCATCAAATGGGTTTAATGATAGTATCTACCTCATGTGGTTGTTGTTACAGAGATTAAATGAATTAATTCAAGTAAAGCATCTGGAACAATGTTTGACATTTTGGAAGTTGTTAAATACATCTTGTCAAGATGAGGTTACTTAGTCCCAGGGATGCTAAGAAGCCACATGGAAGCTTGATGGTTTAAAACAACCATCAGTGACTACTACCAAGCTGTGGGCAGGCTCTGTGTGGCTGGGCTCATGGAGGTGGGTGGGAGCTGGGCTGACCCAGGTTGGGCTTGGCTGAGGACAGCTCTTCTCCAAGGAACTGTTATTCTTTTCCTGAGCTGGCAGATGCTTCTCATGGTAGCAACAGAGGTGAAAAAGCACAGGTAGAGATGCTCAGGTACCTGGAGGCCCAGCCTTGGAACTGGTACACATCACACCTACTTATTTTTCTGGCTGGAGCAAATTTCTCGGTCCAACCCACAGGGCAGGCAACGTCACTTGTCCGTAATGGGAAGGTCCTGCCAGTTAACTGGTAAGGGGTATGGAGGGCGAGAACTGCTATGGCAACTCTTTTGATGATTATTTGAATAAGAAATATTAGACTGAGAATCAGGTTGAAAAACTCATACTCTTGGGCAAGTCAGTTTTGCAGCTGGCTTAAGAAGGCAAAAATCTCAGTAAGTCAAGTCCCAGTTCTTTATACCCAAAGAAGTTCATTGCTGAGCACAGTTGGGAGATTTAGGTAACTGTGTGTTACCTTTCTTAAAGTCTTCAGGTAACCTTCTTTCTGAGCCGTGTTTCTTTCTTTTGTAATACTGGGGATCAAATCCAAGGCCTTGTGCATGCCAGGCAAGCTCTGTACCACTGAGCTGTACCTCCAGCCCCTGCATGGTGCTTCTAATGGGACTCTTCCAGGAGTGATTTCTTAGGACTTTATATTAGGCTGTGGTAAACCTCACAGTGAGGATAGTGATGAAAGATGCTTAGAAATGGCAGGATTTGGGAGGGGTGTTATCATAGTTACCCAAGAACTGGGCCCAGTTACCAATAGGGGAGGGATCTTAAAGACACAGTGCAGCTTGCTGCAGTAATTAAGCTTTCCCACTCACAGTTTTTATTTCCTCTTTTGCATTAGTGTGTGTTTAAGGAGAAATCCCCTTCATGACAAAATGCTATTAAAATCCTCCATGTGGAAGCAGCCCAGGAAAGGAGAACACACACAAGCTGGCACCAGGAGCCCAGCTGCTGGTCTCTCTTTCCCTGCAGAAGCCACTACTAGAAAACTACAGAATGGATACGTGACAGCAAAGAGAACTGGGGGACCAGTGCTGTTTACCTGTGCCTTTATTACTGCTCTGTCTGTCCCTGATTCTGGCTGCCACCCCTCTCACTAAAGCCTCTAATTCCACGTCTCTGCTGGGAAACAGTAAAATCGTATTTTTTCAGGGCTTTGGTCAGTGACAATTCAGGCTAAGAAGCACACTTACCATTGTGGCCATGTATACATATGTACACAATTGAAACAAAAGCTTAACAAGACACTACTGACCTTTACTACCTGTGATACACTCTGGCTTGGTCTATTCTATTACACTAAAGCATTACTGGTTATGGTCTACTGTGCTAACCTAATAATGCACTAATGAGTCACAGTCCAGTCTGAAAAACTCCAGGCCAGTTCAAAGGTGTGTGTTGACAGGTAAGGAGGTAGGGAGAGGGTTTCAATAAAACTCTTTAAGACCCACAGACCTCACACGTGGGTAATGAAAGAGGCAGCTGGTCAGAAGAGAATGAAGAAAGGATGTAGCTGAGTGAAACAGCCCAATGTGCTTGTCCTGTTTTGATGTGGGGCATGTCACCTGTGTGAGACATACTGTAAGGCTTTCTCCTGTACATGATAAGAAGACTGTTGGAGAGAACTGAATGTAGTGTTTTTTTCCATTCTTTCTAGAATAAACATACTTAAACTTTAGAAACAGAGTTCACTTGTTAAATTATTAAATAAGTGGTAGCATGCAGGAGATGCTCCAATAATGGGAACATTGTGAAAGTGGCCAGAATCTAAAAGAAGCTGCTGGGAATCAATGATGGAGGTCTAACCTCTTCAGCACAGGTGGGAGCACTGCACCAACAGGCAGACAAGGACTCCCACATGCCCGAAGCTGGTGATGGCTCTAGATTCCCTGATTTCTAAGCATTGCTCCTCTGCTCTCCAGACCTCAGTTTTGGCATCTGTCAAATGGATTGTTATGAATAACAAGTAGCTTGGGACATAAGGAATGGCTCCTAACTCAGGATACAGAAGCAGTTTACAGATTGACTAGGAAGGTATTCCATTTCCTACCCCTTGCATCAAGAGTGGGGGCTGCCGTGCTTACAAGTTCATCAAGGTTGACAGATGATTGGGCCTCGTACTGAATGTAGCTATGATTAAAACATGTGGCTCCTGGACTCTTGGTGTCTGGGTACCAATGGACTATATCAGGATTTAGCTGTGCTCAGAGAGAGGCTGGATGAGATCCTGCTCTGGGTCTAACAAAGAAAGACTGACTTCTATGCAGCCTCCAACTCTGTAACTTGTATGTCTTCAAAGCCATCCATGAAACATAAGGAAAACTCTGATCCTGGGATTGCCCTCTGTGAGGTCAACCGCCACGGGCCCCACACAGAAGATGGCCTGTTCCCGGTGGTGTTTATAAAGGCCCCTCACATTCCCCACTGTGTCATCCTG
The DNA here is from genome assembly GCA_004027595.1 of Dinomys branickii. Lineage (NCBI taxonomy): Eukaryota > Metazoa > Chordata > Mammalia > Rodentia > Dinomyidae > Dinomys > Dinomys branickii. Next base: position 133,835 of record PVLD010000368.1, on the reverse strand, counting down.
GCTTCTTAGAGGGCCAGAGCCAAGCTGACATGAAGTCCATGAGTCTTTGTTCAACTGGAGATCTGATGGACACAGAAACACAGGAGAAGCCAAATCATATGTTTAAACAGTTAAGAGGAAACCAGACTCAGCAAGGAACTATAACCCTGGATTTAGCCTGGGTGAATTTTCCTTCTCTGGGATTTCCTGTCCCTTTTCTGGGTTTCTATCTATTGAATGTTCCTTGGTAGTTGGTTTACGGCCATCAACTCTGTGGTGAAAGAAAGCCTCACACAGGACTTGGGCTTAGCTGCTAAAATATCAGCCACTGCCGAACTGTGTGGATCTAGAGCCAGGCTCCTGTGACACAATCTCCCAGCCTCTGTCAATCTCCCCTGACAGTGGAGAGAGAGACCATACTTTAAGACTGGGCTTAAATGAGCATCCACACAGTAAGGCCAGAAGCTACCCCAACAACTGCCTTTGGGGGCGGGGCTCAGGTGACAGGGGGCTTAGTGAGCAAACAGAAAACAGATAGATCCTTAAGGAATGTACAATAAGTGAACCCAAAAGCCAACCTCCTGCAATGTTCTCAGACTGCAGTTAAAATTTAACAATTTTTTAATGTAAATCATCTGGCATACTCAGTTGCATGGGTGGGGGGGGTGGCAGCCAGGGGACAATGGGTTAGGATTAGATAATTTACTTAGTGCTAAAATTCCAGGAAGTTTGTGTTGATTTGGGCCTGGATCTTGTTACTTTTTAGCTCAAGTCTAAATCTTTATCATCCTATTACAGTTGAGAGGACTTTTTAAAAAACTCAGTCATTTTTACAGTTGTGATTTTTACCCCCTTTCATCAGATAGAGCTGGTTAGATTAGCAGCTTTTAGTACTGAGATGAAAATATTGGTAGGGCCCAGTGGGTCCTGTTTTGTTTATTCTAACAGAGTGGCTTTGATCTAAACATATTTCCTGGGGTCTGGATGAGATGACCTAATTCCTGCCTTATCCTTCTCCACTCTTCTGTGGATCTCAGATTGTGCTCTACTGTGGAGCCCTTTGAAATTCAGTTTACGTTTTCCCCCACTTTGTGAGCCTCCCCGACATTTGTTTCATTTGCGGTGGAGTGTGTAACTCCCCGTAAAGAACCCATGGCTTTATTTTTCTAACAGGACTTCTAAGTTTTAACAGACTGGGCGCTTCCCCCCTCCCCCCCCTTTTAAAAAAGTTCTTTCATTCTTGACATGCACAACATGCCAAAAACAATAAGCAAATACTCTACTGCTAGAAATTTATGTCAACTGAAAATCATTTAGGATTTTCTGTTTGAATGCCCTTTTTTTATTAATAATTTAAGAAGTTTACCTTCGCCCCAGCCCGTATCCCCCGAAAGCTGAAAGAATGAACCTGGCCTGTGAAGACTGGGTGTAAAAGCCCAGAGCTCAGTTGGCTTCCGTTATCGCCAGTGGGTCGGCAAAGATGCTCCCACGCTTACCTATCGGCCTCCTACCCAGGTCTCTGGGGCGGCGCGGGTCTCTTTCGTTCTCCTTTTGTTTTCTCCCTGGGTCCCTGCCAATCACCGAATTGCTCCCTAAGAATATTTTTCAGAGAGGGAAACCCGTGCTGGGGGTGGGAGGGGAAGCAGTTGAGATGGGGGTGGGGGATAAAGGGCTACAGAAGGAAAGTCAGAGGAAGAGAAGAAGCTGACCACAGTGGCCCAGGCAGAGGAGGAGAACAAAGCAACACACACACACACACACACACACACACACACACACACAACCGCAACAACAAAAAAGAAAAGGAATAAATCTAGAGAAGTTTCTCCGATTTGTAAATTTGGGCTGATAGAAATTACTGCACTTTTCTGTGTCTTTTACAATTCACATTAAAAAATTCAGAAAATGTCACTAAAGTGAGTATTTTTAGCTAAACAATTTTGCGAACTTAGTTGTTACTCCTCTCTGCCGCAACTCTTGTTCAGCGAGTTTGGTTCTCCGGACAATTCCAAAGCGACCGCCACGCACCTCCAGCTTCAGGAGATAAGAGCGCCCCGGAGAGCGTCGGCCGAGGAAGGGGAGGCGAGGTGGGGGTAGGTGCGCGCCCACCGCTGCCTGAAACCAGGCCTGTGGCTTTAGACGCGTAAATCCCTTTCTCCTTTGCTGGGCTGAGCACAGGGCCGAGGGTATTCATCACACTGAGAAGCAGGGCCGAGGGCACTTTCTTGTTTTGGAAACAGATAAAAAGGGGAATGGGCAGGTAATGATCAATAGATTAGAAAGTCAATCGATACCCAGATAGGCAGGGATAGAAGAGGCAGAGGGCAGAAACCGAGATCACGACCTCTCCCTAAGGGTTTCGGTAGCTTTCGAAAATCTGTCTATAAAGGAAGAGGTAATTCTGCTCATTTTAACACACTTTCAGAAAACGCTAGAAAGGAGAGGGCAGAGAAAAATGTGCCCGGCTCCCCGCCCCCCGCCCCCGCCCCCCGCCGCGCGGAAACGGACTCGAAGCCCCGGGCGCCCTGCCTGACCCTGCACCCCGCCCGACGTGCGCGCGGGAGCCCGGGGACAGGGGCGGGGACCCGGCTGCGGCCGCCGCGGCCAGCTGCTGGCGCGCGCTCGGGACGGCGGGTGTGCAGGGCGCTGCCGCAGCCCGCCCCTCGCGGTGGCCCTGCCCGCGCTCGCCCCAAGTCCCCGGGCTTCTTCCTGGAGCGGGAGCAGCGCACAGGCCCTCCGAGCGCGCAGCCCCGGGCACCGCCCGCGTCCCCTCTCGCCACTCCCAGTCCGGGGAAGGTGACGGGCGTCTCCCGCGGAACCACCCTATTTGGCTCGCGTAGAACCAGAGCTTCTGGCCGGAATTCCGGCCTTCTCTCCTTGTCCACACTTTTGGGAAAAGAATCTTTCTTGGAGCAGCGAGAACCGAGCGGAGAGGCGAATTCGAAAAATTTCACCCTCCACATTTTCGGGTGCTGAGATGTCGGGACGGGTCTGCGTCTCTACGCCCCGCACACTCCCGTCCCCGCCCTCTCCTGGTTTTGGCGACCACCCCTACTCCTCCACGGACGGGCTTGGGCTCAGCCCTCCTTCCGAGACACCCGGCCCGGTCGCAAGGCTGAGCTGATGCTTCGGGCGCCCCTCTGCTCCCCAGCCTGCCGACCCTGTGGCATTCAAGTCTCCGGTCTCAGGACCTGCAGTGGCCACGGTGTGGTGGAAACTTTCGCCGGAAGGTGGCCCAACGCTTTCGGTTAATTCACCATGACGTGGGTGCAGCCATCGTCTGAGACCACAGCTCGACATCTCCTTGAAAACAAAGTCAACAAAGCCTTGTGGACTCACTTCTACCCCATCCTACTGCTGAACCCCCAAACCGTGCGCAAAACCTATTTCCCCCTAGAACAAAGGGAGAGGGGAAGAAGAATCAAACCGAATTCTGATGATGAAGTATTGAAGTTGACTTTACATCTCCTTTATAATAGACCTTTTCTTTTAAATATGCGTGTGCTTTTAAATGCCTAAAAGACTAATTAAATAAAGAACATGTTGACCTCGCTGGGTTGAGGCCCAGTTTCTGAGTCAGATTATATAACCCTGCTGCACCGGGAATTCTCCAGCAATGAGGCTCTCAGCCGCAAAAAAAAAAAAAAAAAAAAAAAAAAAAAAAAAAAAAAAAAAAAAAAAAAAAAAAAAAAAAAAAAAAAAAAAAAAAAAAAAAAAAAAAAAAAAAAAAAAAAAAAAAAAAAAAAAAAAAAAACCAACATAAAACGGCCACTGAATCCAGTGAAATGAAACCAGAAGAGTTAAAGCTGAAATCTAAAGCCAAATATCCTGCTTAAGAAAACTTACCTGTCAGGACGAAATCTCCAATGACAACTTTATATTTTTTTCTCTGGGGTAGGGGTGGTTGAGGGACGGTAGAGTAACATTCCCAAACAAGTAGTGGACATTGGGAAAATATCTAAGGCCTCAACATTTCCAAATGAAAGGAAACATAGGCCCATGCAAACCCGTTTCTGTTACACCTTTTACAGTTTCTTATTTAGAGAGATACTCACTCACATACACAATTCACTGGTGCCTGGGGAAATGTTAAAATACATTTAGGGGCCTGACTAAGTAGGAATGCACTCTAAAAACACAGACACAGTATGTTGTTTTATCTGTTGCAAAAAAATGTATTTGATTACTTGAGTAAAATTACAGTATCTCTGTTGTTAGTATTAAATGTTAAAGAAATTGGACCCCCCCTTCCTTTCAACTTTCCAAGAAAGTGCATGTAACAGTCCAATTTGTTTTTTCTTCCATACCTAATACAAAATAAACAAACACTATACCTGCTCTCTTGATCAAGAAGAACCATCTGCTCTTGTAAGGAAGGTATGTACATTTTAATGAAAGTGATATTTCTTATTGTATATACAAGAGCATCTACATTTTCTCCACTGAAGGTTGTTCAAGATGCTATACTTAGCAGCATTGTGAAATTCCAGCACACATTTTCTATTGTGAATATACCTACAAGGCAAAATGTTACGTCTCAGTTTCAACTACCAAAACAACACTTGTTTTTTTCTCTAAAGAATTCTGCGTGCTTATTACTGTACAGAAACTTATTAACATTGAGAATGACTCAAGTAAAAAGCACAATACAAATAGCAGTTCAAATCGGAAATGGTTAAATCTACAAAACAAAAAGCAGGTTGAATTTTAGAATAAAAATGAAAACCAAAAACCCAAACCTTTCAAAGAACCACACTGTTCAGTCTGTACTTTCAGTCCTTTCCTTAAATCTGTTTTGAAAGATTAGACAATGTGTTTGCTGATAAAATTTTCCAGCAGGATCAAAGTGTACATTTATATACAGACTTTATTAGAGATCTAATGCATCACGGAGGCATTGCATCAACACCAGGTTCATATTAAACTGGATATAGAAAATAAGTTAATGCCAGATTAAGACCGCCTAGCAGGGCAACTTGCAATTGCCATAAATGTTACAGCAAGTTTACAGCACTCTAGTCAATTAGTATTTAGTCCAAAATACAGAAGACCAAAGTTAACGCTTGCATTCTGTTTGCAAAGCAAGGTTATATCACTAATAAATAAGCTTTCTTAGAACTCTAGAAGTTGAACAAAGTACAAAAGAATGTCTTCATAACGTTGGAGTTCATAGACGTGGGGGATTGGAAGGTAGGGGACGGGACGAGACAGGAGCAGGAGCAGGAGCAGGAGCAGGAGGCAACCTAGGTGCATTCTGAACAGGAATGCTACGTCTCAAGCGTGTGGCTGCTCTAACTTGTCACGATCTCTTTGCTGTCCTCCACGAAGCGGGTGAAGCGGAAGTTGGTGCCGTTCTCACTGCTTGCCATTTTCTCTAGGCCGGCCAGAGGAGCACTGGGCTCTGAGTTCTGGAGCTTCTCCAGGTTTCCCGTCAGCCCACTAATAGGTGAGCTGCTCCCGCTGCCTAGGCTTCCAGGAATTGGAGGGATGCCACCATTCTGAATGACAGAGATCTCGTTGGCCTTCATTGCCAGCCCATTGGAGAGCGCAGCTGCATACTGATTCCAGAAACTGGAAGGATCTCCACTTCCTGACCTCGTGGCCAAATCCTTCTGGAACATTTCTGGGAACTTGACAGGATTGCCTCCGAGAAATGTCATGGGGCCATCTACGGAAAGCCGGCGGCCCCGGCGTGCAGGGGTGCTATTCCACATGTGGGTGCCCATGTGTACCTGAGGTCAGGGTGGGGGAGGGGAGAGGGGATAAAAGGGGGAAAAAACAAGACAGGAGCTTAATAGTTGAATATCTCAACTCATACCCTAACATCCCACAAGGTTAGTGGCCCAAATGTCTACTCTTATTATGTGACAGACAGGGGAAAAGGTAAGGAGAACCATCCACTCCTGCGGATTAGTAATAACCTGTTTGTTCTTTGCAGCCCTGGGACATCTCTCGTCTTCCCAGGCAAAGATGCCTTACTTACTCTTTTTTTATTACCCATATTTGGCTTATAATGGCCTAAAGCAAGCCAGTCAGTCGCAGATAGCTCCTTTCAAGGTTAGAATTGTTGTGTCCCCTCTCATTGCAATGGTAAGTATTATATCTGACACCCTTTACCCTATAAACGCCCTTTGCGGACGGGAAGAAAGTACCCCTCACTGATTGCCCATTGGAGGGCCTGCGTAAGGAGAGAAAAACCAGAAAGTAATTATTCATCTCACATTACTGGCAGCGATCTCCAGAGAAATACTCTGTCAACAGAAAAATGTACACAGTTAAGAGTGCTCAACTATTGCTCTAGAACGTGAGCATATTTGCTTTATTTCTAACACGTATCTGTAGGAAATGTTGTATAATCAATTATCATAATGCCCATTAGCAGAGCAGTGACGTTACTATTTCTAGAAAAATAAACCATGCTGGACCACATAGTTATGAAAAATTGCTGTGTATGCTGTTGTTATTAAGTGATATGGGCAGCACACAGGCCACATGGATCTCTTTAATCAATACCCCATGGCAATGCCAGGCTGTCTTATTTGGTAGGTAAAGCAATTCATTTGGTGCACTTAGCAAGACAACAGAGAGGGGCCGCTGCTTCGCTTAGGTACCAAATCACTCAAGGCGCCTGACATGCAGCCAGCTGCAGGCCACTCTCTCCTGCCTTCCATGATCTTGAACCTCACAGGCACCCTCACTTCTCCCAGGTCAGCCATGTGCAGCTGTGCCCTTTGGAGACCCCTGTCTCTGAGTTTGTGAGTGGATGACTCCAGAAACATGCACTTCAGATAATGACTGGCCACTGAAGGGGCTGATGGGGAGAGGTGCAGATGAAGTGGGTACCTTAAGATTGCCTTTTGTTGTGAATGCTCTTCCACAAATAGTGCAAGCAAAGGGCTTCTCTCCAGTGTGAGTTCTCTCGTGGATCTGAAGGGCACTCGATGAGGAGAAGGTTTTGCCACATGTGTTGCAATAGTGCTGTTTGGGAGTTCTCCGGGGCAGAGCTGGGAGCAGAACTGGGGATGTGGCAGAGGATGACAGAGGCCCAGGAGGGATGTGACTGGTGGGGGTGTCCTTACTGTCCTGAGGAGAAACATGCACAAAGCCGTTGACCTCTGTTTTGATGAGAGACGACAAGGAGTTGGCGGGAATCACCGCCGAGTTCTGATTAGGGCCAAGGTTGGAGCTGGGCTCAAAGAGCTGTGATGGCAGATCCCGCATCTGATGTGTCAACATGTGCTGTTTCAAATTACCCTTTGTGGAAAAGCCACGATTGCAAACTGTGCAAATAAATGGTCTCTCTTTGGTATGACTTCTATAGTGAATGTCCAAGGCACTCTGACAAGCAAAGGTTTTGCCACAAATGTCGCAAGCAGTATTTTTAAATTTACCCCGGTCTCTGAAAGGGAAGAGGATTCCCAAAGAATCCTCTTTGATGATTTTCTCTGCATGACTAGATGTTAAATCCAAAGCCCCCCCATTCACTGGGGTAGGAGACAAACCATTGGCAAACTCACTTGGTCCCGCTCTCAGTGGCTTCTCCTCCATGCTGGGTGACTTGTGGAATTCCTGGGTGCTGTTGGATGGGGACAGAGCCTGCATGGAAGAGGTAGACTCTGAGATGGCCGGGCTGCCGGCACTTTGGCTTTCCATGTCGCCACCCACTGAGGACGAATCATTGGTCAGCACATCCCCCTCGATGGACCCGTTCTCCATAGACTTCAGGCTGGCCTGAAGCTGCTCTGCCAGGCCAGCATTGATCATCTTCATCTGATTTTCCAAAGCGGCAATGCTGGACATCTCAAGGGGCAAGGGTGAAGAAGACAAGCTGTCTTGGGATGCATCCACTGACCTGGGTGTGTCTGGGATGCTGCCTTCGGGACAGTCTTCCATGTTTTCATCAGAGAAGTTGTCTAGGTCATCAAAATTTTTCTCATCAAAGGAGCCTGTGTCGGACTCCATGGACTCGGAGTAGCTGTCAGGGACAGGGGTGTTGGGGATCTGGCCTCCCATGTGCATCCGGATGTGTTGCTGCAGGACAACGGCATTTGTGAACTTCTTCTGGCAAATGGGACAAGAATGCTGGACTCTGAGTGGGGGCATGGCCCGGTGAACGCTGTAGTGGGTTTTAAGATTCCCTTTTGTGGTAAAAGCTCGGCCACAGATCTTGCACTTAAAGGGCCTCTCCCCAGTGTGTGTCCGGTAGTGCATTTTCAAGGCGCTCTGACAGCTCAGGACCCGGTGGCAGATGATACACTCGTTGGGGTCAGTGGCCTTTTTGTCAATGTTTTCTACCAGTTGTTGTAGCTTGGATGTCTCTGATGCCTGGGCTGCATCCAAGAGCCCCCCAAAGGGAAACTTGGCCTTGAACTGCTCAGACATGAGTGGCAGTAAAGGGTTGGAGAAGGTGGTGGAACCTCCTGGAGCGCATTCGGCTGCTGGAGAGCTCAGGGTGCTGTTGCCTGCTGTTGCAGCCGAGTTGGTGGCCACATTACTCTCTTCGCTTTTGCCACTGGAGGGTGGCAGAGCAGACACATCTGCTTCCTCAGGGAGCCCACTCAGGTTTCTTGTGGCTGGATCGGACACCCCAGAGTCACTTTTGACTGAGCTGGGGGGGCTGGCCGCAGAATGGCTGATGGGGATGGGGGCTGGCTCTTCAGTCTTAATGAAGGGGGTGAGGCTTGGGAGGGTCGGGGGTAACGGGAGGCCAACAGAAGTAGTCAGCGTGGGCAGGACTGGCTTGGTGTCCAGCCAGCTGGTGACTGGCTTCTCTGGAGGGATGGACATGCCATACGGGATGCCAGTACTAGTGGGGATGTTGTCCAAATGCTCGGGCACGGGATAGGGATTCATCTGGATGTGAGGATACTTCTCTTTGTGGCGCTGAAAGTGGACTTTCAAGTTCCCCTTGGTGGAGAACCTGTTTCCACAGATGTTGCACTTGAATGGCCTCTCTCCGGTATGGGAGCGCAAGTGGATCTGCAAGGCACTGTCGCTCCCAAAGACCTTTGCGCAGAACCTACACTTGTGTTTGAAGAATGCCTCATCTGAAGTACTTTTTGCTTCGAAGGCAGTGACATTTGGTGGCTTGCTTTTTCTTTGCTGGGCCAAGGCAGACAAGGAGTTTAAATCCTCTGCAGTTGTTCCGATGTTGGGCAAAGGGCTGGGGAAAACCGAGTTAGCAGGGGTGGGCTGAGGTAGAAGTGGATTAGATGCAGGACTTAACAAACTGCTTATTGCAAAAGCTGGTGAGGACGATGCTGAGACTGCTGGGTTGCTGACATGGCTTGTGCCAGCACTCGAAGCCACTTTTTCTGAGGACGGGGTGGTAACTGCTGCTGCCAATATGTTCATGTTGGGAGAAGTGCCACTGCTGGATGGAATGACGGTGTTGCCAGAACTGCTCTGAGGTAGCTGGATTGGGGGTAGCTGTTTCACACTGCTAATGCTGGCAGATTGGCTAGCGAGGCTCTGTGCTAATCCAGCTGCTGCTGCCAGCTGCTGAGATAAATGGGAACTTAGCGTGGACAAGGGGTTGGCAGATGTTCGTAAAGTACCTTGAGAAGGACTAGAAGATGCTGGCAAGTCTGTGTTCTGAGAAGCCAACAGTAATATTTGGTGCCGAATCTGTTCAATCAGTTGCAGTTGGTGGATCTGCTGCTGCTGCAGCGCTAAGAGTTGCTCCATGAGGGCTGGAACGGCCAGCTTGCCTCCGGAGGCCCCACTGCACCTCGCTTCCTGGGAGAACTGGGCCACCGCCACCTTGGTGCTCTGGAGGTTCTCAATGATGACGTTGCTATTGATCACGGAGAAGTTGCCCAGCGTCGTCAGGTCCCCGAGTTGAGGTAGAGAAGTTGTGATCGCTGAGGTACCTGTGGAGGAGCTGTTCTCACAGCTCGGGGTGGCGCTACTGGCGGTGCCGCTAGACGTCCCACTGCCGCTGCTGGGGGCAGCAGGGGCCTCCATCTCCATGGACTCCTCCCTGCCAAGTCCCTTGTGTTCTGAAAGGTCACTGCAGTCTACTTGATCTGTTTTGTTCACTGTGTCTTTCATTTGTTCATCAGGATTATCGGGAGGGGGACTGGGTGAGAAGGTTTCAGGTGGGGAGGCTGGATTTTCACTGACGATCAAAACTAATTGATTTTTAGTGCAGTTCTTCTTGTGAAGCAGAAGATCTGATAACTCAAAGAACTCAGCACAGCACCGGCCACAGACGTGGGCATCCTTGCTTTTGGTGGGGCGATTTGGTTGACCCTTCTCTGTGTCTCCTACAAACATCAAAAGGCTCAGGGTTAGAAAGGAACCAGAATACATGTCATCTATGATTTAAAAAAAAAAAGTTAATCAACTGTTTCCTAACTGCAAAACTCAAAACTACAGTACCTGAAAATCCAATCACTATTACCTAGGAATGCTCACAATTAACTTTTAAGGGCGTGCGGGAATTTCCATCCATCTGGTATCTCACGTAGTCATGGCGCTCAGATAATTCATCTAAACATAAAATACTATGAATGGAAGAAGACATTGGTACATAATGAAATTCCATAGCAAAATATTGATTTCCAATATTTTATACACCTGATTTGTCTACTTGTCCAGAGAAGGTCCAGCAACCATTCTGAGGACTTATTAAGCTCTTGAGTTTCTGTCAACCTTATTCATTTTCAACCGATTCAAAGATATCTGTGACAGTTTGTTCTGTCCCTAAACTAATTTGTAGTCATTCAGCTTCCAATCAGTTGTTGACAAGGGGGAAAAAAATGCGTATCACCCAGCTGTGGACTGACAACTTGAAAATCACCTCAAGCCCCCACCCCAAACCTGAGCTAAGTCTGATCCGTGACAAACACACTTTAGTCACATCAGTAACAAATCCTCAAGATTCACTTGAATACAAAAGGGAAAGCAACACACACAATGCAGAGAAACACAATGACCATAATCCCTTACAAGGCCTGCCTAGCACCTATGTATCACATCATGGCATGTTTATTTTTAAAATTAAAGAATGCAACCCTAGTTCCCATTCCACTAATCAAGGGATATATTCCAAATGCTCCAAATGACAGCAACATGCCTCTAAATATTTTATCAAAAGTGCTCTTTATATAAAATGAGTGTATGACTTACATTTCTGACTAAAACTCAACTTAGAAAAAGGATGTGCAGCTAAGGGGAAGTGCTCCCCTTCCCCTAAGAAATCATGTTTGGTGTAGAATTTGGAAATGCTTTGCAATTCTCCTTCTCTGAATGCCTTTAAAAACAGTTTGCTCTTAACTGTTATCAATTGTTTAACAGATTGTCCTGAACCTTTTCTTATAAAAATCCTTTTATTTCATGTTTGTTTCCACTGGTTGCTCAGATGTCTTCTCACTAAGATCCATTTGTAAATTAAACATAAAAATCTCCAACTGCAGGCTAACATCCTATTCAAAGACAGGATGGCGTCCCATTGTTTGCTCAGCATGGGACACCAACTTCTGCTGTACAAATGGTGTGTGGTCATCTTCGAAGCTATGAAAAAAAAACTGTTTAATTCAAGGATTACCTCCCTGTATGCTTTTCTGCAGGACTGAATCGGATAATAGGTAGTTTCCATGACTTCCAGACAGAATCTCCCAGAAAACTTGCAGGCCAAAAAAAAGTAACTGCAGATATGAATGCATGCAAAATCAAAATCTTGCGGTTTTTTTTCCCCGAAAACTTAAAAGTCCACTCAACAGAGCCAGGCATTTGCCTGTTTGGACTGAGGCTCTAAAGACCTTCTGTAGCTTTGCATTTCAAGAAAATATAATTAACACTGAAATATTAACTGCTGAAAATTCCTTAACTCTATCTGCTTAGAGTGTTGCTGAAGTCGATTAGAACCCCTGGCAAAGTATACCAAATATACGCATACTATTACAGGCAGTGTTATTTTAGCAGCAAAGTTATCCTCAGTAAGCTAGCTTTCCCAATACTCATCTTTTATCTCTACTAGGTTATAGTACAAAATGCATTAACAACACCAAACAAATCGTAGCTGTAGCAGAAAGTACCAACAATGACCCAGTTTTAATTTAATGTTTAATCATCCTAATTGGCACCAGATTCCTATGCACATTTAAGGTACTGTTTTAAGTACTTTCTGTCTCTCCTCCTGCCTTAATATAAACAAAATATTAAATGAAATTCACTAAAGTTATGTTGCTTAACTTGGGACAAAAATAATGTGACAAAAATTCTGTTTAAAGCTTCTTATTTTGACAACCAATTTTAAATGATACATCCATTTCAGATGCTTATTTTAAACTAGGAAATGCAATTCCTAATATATTCAACAGAAATGTTATTTCTTTCTCTTTGCACATTTCCATATGTAATGGTTATGTTTCCATCTACTTTTACAGCCAATTATGAAGGAACAAAAGCTATTCTGTTTGTTCACACATTTTCAACAAAATGCATTAAAACTATTATGTCAGCATGTTCTATTAAGCTCTGCATTCAGTGGAAAATACTTTTCAACCAGCTCACATTTATCAAAACATAAAGCCACTTTAAAACACAGTTTTGCTTGGTCAGCTGGGCTTAGACAAATAATGACAGATTCAGAACTAAATAACTAGCGTGGGGAATCAGAAAACTGACTTCATCAATTGTACACATTACAATGTAGTTGCTTCAAATATTTAGCACATCTGTGCTCATGATTATTTTAATTCTTGATAACTTCCAAACATCTGATATTCTCATAATGTACAGAGAAAATAAAAGATAGGTTACTTTATAGGATCTAGCTAGTTATTACTTTCCTGTGCTCGAATTCTGTATTTGTACTGCTTCAAGACTCATTTGAGAATTTTTTGAGTTTTTCAACCTGAACATTTTTATATTTAGGATTGTGCTAACTAGATGAAAAATATAGGTGTTTAAAAATAAATGCCTTTTGCTTGCAAGAGACTATGTTTAAAAAATTGCCTATATTTTAGCTTAGATTTTCCAAAACATTTTAATAAGCTGACATTTGATCTTACTGTATAGTTAACTAATTTCCTGGTGTTTATGAACACCCTAACCCCCGAAAAAAATCCTGGTATTTATTTTGTTGTATTTCAAAAGCAGGTGTCGCTACACTGTAATAATTCGTAACTTTAAATCTATCTGCACTCTAAACAGAACGCCAATGAAATAGCTTAAAAAGAAAGACAAAACATGAGAACTAGTGTGAATCTTTAACTACCACAAGGAATATTTTAAGTTGTAATAAAATACACACACATACACACACACACAACACACATACACACACACATACAGGAACATGTTCTAATGTTCTAATTCATTTTTCCGATCCAAACCTCTACTACCTTGTATCTCTCTCAATAATCTGTTACACAGGATTGCAACTGGTGACCTCATTATAGTAAATACAGTTGCCTTGTCCCTTGTATCATGGTGAAAATAATACTGCAGCTTATTTTCTATGGATTTAACATACAAATTAATTTTGTAATTCTAGTCCGCTAGGAAAACTGAAACAGCAGTGGTTTTCTAGGTATGTACACACAGAAAAGATGTTTGGAATTTGCTAGTTTTTTTTTTTTTTTTCTCTTTCCTTTTCTTTTTGGGAAGTAGGTGATCTTATACCACCACCAAATTTGTACTGAAATTCCAAATGTTTCTGTTCTTGTTTTACTATTTAGGCACTTGATGCCGAACTCAACTTTGTCAGTTTTTCATCACCTGAGCCAAACACTGCAGAATTGGAAGCAGAAAATTGAAGTGTTCCAACAGATCATCTATTGAGAAAATAAAAATAAAACTATGCTCCACACAGAAAGGCTTAGCCAGCCAGGAAAAAAAACAAAAACAAAAACCTCCCAAACCAGAAAACAACCACCCAACTCTACCAGATTTAGTTTTCTTTTTTGGAGCTACTCAGAAAGACACATCACTGCATTTCCCACTACCTAAAGATTGCACTGACATTTTAAAATAGAACCACTCACAATAGTGAGTTTGGGGACCATAATTTTAACAGGCTGCTCCTTTTCGTGGACCTATCTGGAAAGGCTATCACAAACATATTTGATTGATTGAACCTTTATCTTTCAGTCTCCCCACAGACTGAGGAAAGGCTGAATCTGAACGTTCAACTTAAGATTCCAAAGAAATTGTAAACACTACAACATATGCTGTGCATATTTTCTGTGATGTCTAAAGTTTTCTCTGTGCAGTATGCAACCAAGTGACAAATTGGCTGCCTTCAAGTTCACTCAGTGTGCTCACCAGGATTAGTGTGTTCTCCCGTGGAAGAATACAACAGAAACCTCTGAAAAAGTAACACAGACAAGACACTCATTTAAAGTAGTGATCTGGGCCCACCTAATGCACACAATAAATAAAAGGGGGAAAATGTCTTTCCCATGGATGAATCAAACTGAACACTAGATGGGGTTCCAGTTGCAAAGGTTTGTTCAAAAACTTCTTTGTGGCTTTCTTATTCTAGTGACGCGTAAAAGAGAGATTCCTTAAGGCGAGATCTAAACTCTGACTACATAAACATTGGCAAAGGCACAAGAAACTAAATCCCTGTTGTTTGAGGGCAAAGCTGAGCTATGGGAACTACCTGTCAATCTTCCCCTTTGGGGGTCTGGCATCTGAGGGTGACAGGGGAATAAGGTTAGGAAAAGAAGCCAAGCTGATAAGGTGAAACTAAAATAAACTACTAACTTCCTGCTAAGTGACTAGCAAGACTCAATTTGGGGGTCACTGGGAAGATACTGAAGGACATATTATGATCTGGACCTTGTCACCTTTGCATGGGAGGAGACTAGCAAAGGTTAAAACAGCTCGACACATCTAGGTTTCCTAAAGCCTGGCACACACACTTTTTTCTTCTGGGGGAGGGGTGTAATTTACCATCTCTCACTAAACTGCTGAAGGATTGGAGGTTTGATTATCTAAGGGCTTCTCTGCACCAGAATATGTTTTAGAAAAACTTAGTTTAGGCTGTAGAATTTGTTCCGGTTACTACACAGAGTTTGGTTTTAACAATTTCAAAACATGTAACCTGTCTGCCTGTTTCTTCGCCGATTTCAGTAAGTACTCCACAATAAAAATGCAGATTTTTGCCTTTTTAAGGAGTCTGTTGATAAAGATAACTCCATACCTCCAAACTTGAAGGAAAATAAATCTAACCCCCAAAGAGCTACCTATAATTTGGTACATGTGCTTATGAACCATAATAGAAACTTGATGTAAAATAAACCACCAAACAGTCAGTATCACAAATTCACTTTCACACATTCTGTCTCATGCCCAGCTAGACTTCACTTGTTTCTGTGTTGTTTTTAACATTTTAGGAAGTATCTTGCAGCCTGAAGCAAATCTCTAAAAAAAACAGTTTGCATTTTCTCATCCAGAATCTTCCATTATGCCAAACTTAAAATAGGCCTGATTAAACATGAATTCTTTCCAACTGCCTTATCTTGCAGGTGTCGGTTTTTCAAAAAAAAGCAATTAATTATAGTTCTCTCTAACCTTTTGGGCCCAGAAATCAATGTGTTGCCATTAAGCTGCTCACAATGAGTAAATTACTTTGGTAAAAAACAGAATTTCATTATTGATATAAATAAGAAGGATTTTCATGATATTTCATGTAAGAGTCAAGGTTTTATCTGCAATTCATGTTTTTACTTTTCAGTAGTACCTTTTCTTTAAAACTCAAGAACAAAAATATTTAATAAACTGATGGAATCTGAGTAGACCCTCCATATAGTTACAAAAGTCTTAAATATACCACCAAAGGGGAAAAAAGCACGTGAACACACACACACACACACACACACACACACACCTGAAATCTAAATCCTTATGAAAGAACCCACATATAAAATCATTAGAGTTTCATATTCTCTTTCCTTAGAATTATCTTGGTAAATAATCTTCCTCATGGCAGTTATCTTTGTAGAAGTAATTTAAGACTTGTTGAATATCATTTATTCAATATGAGACAAGTTATATGTGCCATAATCTTGATTTCTTAAGAAACTGAAAGATTATCAAATTTATTTTGCAGTGTTTTGGCAGCAGGGCTGCACTAAAGTAGAATAAAATATCAGCGTTCTAAGGTGGACTAGATAATCTTATTTTCTTGAACTTGTTCAGATGAAGCTCTCCCTATGCACTGCTCAGCATGGCTTGGCCTTTCTTTGTGAGCGCATTCACACTCAAACACACGCATGCACACACACAACAAAGCAGAGAGCCATCCTTCAGGTCTACTGTACTGGGGTCTACAAACTTTTCTAGCCCCTACTCTAGGTAGAAGTCATAAAATTGGAGGTCCCAGTATATGAGGAGAACATCAATTCCATTTAATTTGGTAATGTTCGCTCTATTTTTAAGAACATGTCAAGTCAGCAGAAAAACCAAGCACAGTGTTTGAATAGAGGCTTGCCTTCTAAAAGTTTAACAACCTTGCTATGTGTAACAAAACCAAACCAAACACTAGCAACTGTTAAAGTAATGGTTCAGTACAGAGAGAAGGATGGAGAGTGCTGATTTCAATGCGGAAAAGGTGACTTTTTAAAAGTAACCTTGAGCTATGTCATGAACTTTCAACTGCATTTATCTCACAACTATACCCAAATAAAAAGAACTTGGGTATGTTAGGCCCTCTTGTATGTCAGGCGCTGGGACAGATTACTTGTGTACTATTATTATTACAACACACTAAATCCTGTAACCCTATTACAAAATCTACCCTCTAGGCAACTTCTCCCAAACTTATTGTTCAACCATGTAAAAACAGTCATAATCTAAAATCATTACTACTGAAGAAAGAGAGGAGTGGGTGGGGAGAGGTGAGGAAAGGGGCCGGGAGGGGGTGTTTCCTAGGGTGCTCCCAACAGTTTACTGCTTCTCACCACAATGAACTAGCTTTTAGAAAGAAAAATAAAGAAAGGAAGATAAAAAAATTAAGAGAAAGGAAACTTGACTCAGTTACTTAACTTAGCTCAAAGCTCAAATAAACTAAAAAATAGTACTAATAAATAATAATGGTAAGAGGTAGTGAACTCCTTTTATGCTATCGCTTTATGAGAAGTCTTAACTATTAAAAATTCCAGATCCAGAAGGCACACAAGGCACAGCACTAGCAAGCATCATTTCTTCAGATGTCCGAGGGGTTTTTTTTGGAAGAAAAACGCGAGAAAAAATATATCTGTAAATATATCTGTATATATTTACAAAATTGACTAACAAATTTTCTCTCTCAGGTTTGCTTTTAAGCATACACACTGTTAACTTCAACAGTATTACAGTGCTAAAGTTTCACCAGAAACTTTAGGAAAGATGGTTGTGGAGGCGAGAAGTGTAAAAATCCAGCAGAGAAAACCCAGAAAAATACTCCGTGGTTGTTGCGGCCTTGGGTAATTTCACTTCGGCTTGCCCCACGCACCCGTGTTCCTTTAAGGGGTAAGTGGGTTGTCAGGGCTTCTTTGCAGCGGACTGTGAACTCCCAGAGATTCGGGGTAAGGCTTCAAGCTTGAGAAAGTACTTGGAAGGACCAAATACTGTATTGTAAACAGTTTTTCTGAATCGGTCTTAGGTCTCCTACTTTTTTTTTTTTAACAGGGATCCCACAGTACGAATCCCCTCTCTCGGCACCTGAGTAAGGGAGGTAAGGGTGCCTTCGCTTCGCTGTCGGGCTCTGTTCGCGGCCCCAGCCCTACTCAGCGCCAGGCCTCTGGGGAAGAAGCCCCGAGACCAGGCCGTGGGGCCGGGCGGCTGCAGAGCTCGGTGTACAGAGGTGCCTATCTCAGGGCACGCTGCGGAGCTCTGGGGGGTGGGGAGGGTCCAGCTTCAGTCCCCATTTCCCTTAAGTGCCCTCCCTGGAACACGAGCATCTCGACAGGCATCCAGATCTATGGAAACCCCGCCAGGGTCGCCCCTAGTCCTTCCGCAGCCGAGAGTGGAGCATGTGCGAGATGACCCGAGCCCAGGCGCCGCTCCACCGCCTCGGGCGCTGGGCCTGGGAACTCCCAGGCTCGCACGGAGTAAACTACCTTCAGAGATAAGGACTGCCCGAAGGTGTCCTCCTTCCGCGTCCCCAGCTCCCTGCCTGGATCGCTCCGACACTCCACTGTAGCTACAACACACAAACTTTGTTCTGGATTTGACCAATCCTTTCGGGACCCCGGGGTGGTCGCCTCCACTGGGGAAAGCGCCGGCCTCTGTTGTAGGGATTTTCTCTACAAGGCTATCCCGTCCCCAGCACTGAAAAACGACCCTACAATTCTTTACCCCCTCCGACCATTCTGGAGGCATGGAGCACCGGATCTGCACAGAGCGCATACCAAATCTCAAGATTTTGGGGAACTAGGAGTGCATGAACCGCGAGAAAAGATGCTGGATAAACTTAGGGAGTCGCAACCCGACACTTCCCCCACTCCGGCTTGCACTGTCTCTGCAGCAACCGGCAGCAGAATATTCCACCCCCGCGGCGACCCCAGGGCGTCGCGCCCCGACCCAGGTTTACACCTTCTTACCGCCCCGAGTCCCCTAAGGCACCCTATTTCGCTCTGCGGGTCGAGGGAAAGTGTTAGCGTAGTGGAAGGAGGCACGGCAAGCTCCCCATGCGCTCGGAGTTCAGCCCTCAGCACCAAGTAAACTTCCTTCCCGCTCTGCTAGCAACAGGGCCGGGGCTGCGAGGCCGGGCCGGCGGAGAGGCCGAGCCCGGGGCCCGCGATGCGGCGCGGCGCGGCACGGCGCGGGAGCACGACGCCTCTATCCGCACACGCGCCCCTAGGGGCGCCCGGGCCCTGGAGGCAGCGCCGCGTGCCCTGGCCTCGGCTCCCGGGAGAAGCTGGGACCAAGGAGCAAGGCCGGCATTCGCTCCCTCGGCTCCAGGACACAGCAACTCCGGAAAGATCCTGACGTGAGATGTGCCTGCTTTCCCCTAGGCTAGGGAACCGGGAAGCCCAACCAGGGAAAATTAAGAATTAAAAAAAAAAATACGCCGAGTGGAAAAGGGCAGCGCGGACGCAGCGGCGGTGGGGCAGCAGGCGCGGGGCCCGACCGCGTGTGCGTGGGTCCGAGTGTGCGCGAGTGTGAGTGCGTGTGTGTCTGTGTGTCCGCGGCGCGAGCCGGAGCACTCACCATCTCGCCGGGGGAGCGAGGCCACTTCGGGGTCGGATTGGAAATGTTGAGGCTTCGCTTGCTTCCTCCGCGACATGCTGGCTCAAACATCAGCTGGGGCAGAATAAAAAATTACTAAAAAAAAATCTTCTCAAAATTACGGAAATCGAGCGGCGGCGGCGGCGGCGGCTCCCCCCGCCCGCCGGCCCGCCCGCCCCCTCCCCGGCTCCCCGGCCCCGGGCGCAGCGCGCATGTGTCCTTCTATAATTATGATTATCAATAATGCATTGCGATTAATCATAGAGGGGCTCTTTGAAAGGCGATTGGCACCGGGCCAGCGCTATTCAAACCCGCTCGCCTTAATCAATTAGTTCGTGATTTGCTGCAGACCCCTGTCTCTCCGCGCGCTGGCCCAATAAGCCGGCCGCGGGGCTGGCTCTGCACGCCGCGCCGCCAGACACTGGGTCAACCCTCTTCGCGACCGCCCGGGACTCCGCGGCCCGGCCGCCGGGGGCCTCCTCCTCGCCACTGCGTGCCCGGCGCCCGGGCCGGAGTCCCCCCCCACGCCCCGGCTCGCTCCCTCCTCTCTCCCCCGCCCCCATCCCGGGCTGGGCCGACCCAAATTAGCATGCCCTCCCCGGAATGGAGCTGCCCGGGGCGGGGGGTGGGGACCCGGGCGCGGGCGCGCGGTAACTTCCCAACTCCGGCGCGTCGCGCGCCGGCCCGCGGGGGGAGGGAGTCCCGTGGCGGGATTTGGGGACTGGGGTGGGGGAGGACGTCCCGTTTCGTGAGTGTTTCTTCGTTTAAGAGCTACTAGAAAGCAGCCCACCCTCATTAAAAAAAATAAGCGAGTGGGGAAGAGCCAGCCCCACGCCGGTCCGCCTCCCGCCCGCGGCTCGGCCTCCCTCCCGCGCGCAGCCTGGCTTGGCGTTCTTCGCCCCGAGTTCTCCATCCCCTGGATCCCGGGCTCGCGGGGAAGAGGACCGAGGAAAGGTTTGGGAACGTGACGGGTTTGGGGCTGGGGGAGGGGCAGCTCTCGCCACCCCTGTTCTCCCCTTCCCCAGGGGCCGCGATCCTCCTGCTGCCTCGCTCCCTTCTCTACCTTGGACATTCCCAGGACAATTAGGGCTGAAGTTTTCGGGAGAAGAGCCCCGAGCCCGTGGGATAAGGGGGCGGCCCGGCTCCGCCCAGGACCCCCTCCCGAACGCCCCCCCCCCGCCTGCCCCGGTTGGCTGTAGGGCGCGTCACTCCGCCGGGAGGCGTTGGCGACGGTGGCGCCGCCGAGCCCCGGGCGGGTGGAGAGCGAGATTCGCCCCGGCTCTGAGTTCAGCTCCGGCCGGGGAGGGGGAGGGGAAGGGCCGCCGCTTACTCTGCGGCGCAGCGCGTCCGGGGCCCTGTGAAGGTGCGGCTGAGCCAAGTGGGCCCGGGGCAAGGCCTCTCCCACGGACCCTGGGCGCCCCGCCCCGGGGAAGGGGTCCGCGCCGCAGCCTCTAGGAACGAGGTGGCGGCTCTGAGCCCGGAGTGAGTGAGTGGCGGGGGCGGGGGTCCCTGCCTGCTGGTCCTTATCTGCGCTGAACCTCGCCTACACTTTTCCGGCACTTGCCAGCGCGGCGCCCAAACTTTTCGCTCTATCTCCATCTCCCCAAGCTGGGATGCAGCCTCCCTACCCGCGCCCTCGAGTCGGAGCCCGGGCCCCGCACTCCCTCTGCCGGGCTCAGGCGCCCGCGAACCTGAGGCTCGGCGCTGTGCGCAGCCTCGCTCTTCCCTCGCGCCCTTGGTCTTCTCGCTCCAAGGCTCCCGAAGTCCTGCGCCCGAAGGACTAAATTAGTCTAAACTTCGGCCGCGTGCTGGGGGAGGAGCGGAGGTGCAGATACACAATCCTTGCACTATCTCGAGATCGGGAAAGGAGAGGGCTCATGAGGACGCCCCAATTCGGGAGCGCCCTCGAGTCTGGATCGAGCCACTGTCAGTATGCGCGAAGTGGACACCCACCACTCTAGCAGAACTTTGGGAATTCTGGACCCCAGACCTCCCTCCTGTGAATGACACTTTTCTCTGCGCTTCTTCCGTTCTCTTTTTAAAGTCTCAATGTTTTCTTCGGGTGAATGTTTGTTTTCCATCTGCTGACTTTCTCCCCTTTGTGTAACTTCTCCCTTCTGTTCTCGCACTTCGCCCTTTCTGGCTTTTCTCCCTCGTAGTTTTTTGCCCTTGCCCGTTTTCAGCTCCCTCCCCCCCACCCCCGCCGCCTTGCTTCTGCTTTTCCTCAGGCCCTGCTGGGTACAGTAGATTTTGATGAAAAGACAAACGAAGCTATCAGTGGGGCTGATGTTGAAGAATGAAGATAATAATGTTTCCATAGGTGGTGCTGCAAATGCCATTATTTCTCCTTGAATATTTAAAGAGATCCCTCGGCAAAGATGGATCAGCGCGCTCCTGGGGTGCGAGCCACTCGCTTCCCCCAGACCCCCGGGAACGCATACGGGAGCATGTGTAAATCCCGCACCCAGCCCTACCCCGCAAACAGGCGTCCTCAAAAGCACACCAACCCCGCACTCCTCCAGGTCCGCAGCGCTCCCCTGTGCACTTGCACGCTCCCTGCCCTGACTGTGCCTGCCTTTGGAGCCGCCCTCATCTGTCTCTAACATTCTTGGCTTCTGCGAGTCCAGGCTTCCGGGCCACTGCGTGTCGCCAGGAACCGAGTGGAGTTGGCGTCCCGCAAATCCTTTCTCTGGGTACACGCCGCGGGCGCCGCGGAAGCTCCCGGGAATAGCTTCACACGTGTTCATTCCTGGCCCTATGTGTGATTAAGATGAAGTGGGGGTGGCTTCCTCCCCCGAAATAGCACAACAAACAAACAAACGAAAAGAACACGTAAAATCTGTATCGCGCTGTTCACCTAAAAGTGGGTGAGCAGAGACGAATTATTGGGGGGAATCCAAACTTTGATAACTTTTTTCGTTTTTCTGGGTCCTCGACGGCGTAGAGGATGGCGCCTCGCGCTGCGCGCGGCGTCCCGCACTAATTTCTTGTTTGTTTTCTTTCCCTGTGTGGCGGAGAGAGCGGAGAAGGGGGGTGGAGGAGAGGGTGATGGGAGGAAGGGGACGGTTGGAATGGCGGGGAGAGGAGAATTGGTCTTTATTGTTGGTGGCAATACATCAATTACGGGCCATTGTCTCGGTCCCAAGTTCTGTGGTTCGCTGATGCGGGCTTCCCGGTGTCAGGGAGCTGGCGAGGCTCCGCGTGCCGGGATGTAAAGAAATAATTAAATCAATAAAACCGGAGACAGTGCGGGTTCGTTTTTATTTCTGAGCGGGTGGAAGGAGGTGGGAGTGCGAGAGAGGTGCCGCAGCCGGAGCCCTCCGGACACCGGCTCAGCCCTGGAGCCCCGAGGGGGTCGCGCCCTCCCCGTCACGGCTGGGGCAGCTGCTGGGGGAAGCGGGTTTCGGAGGTTCGGAATTGTCGGCTCCTTAAGAGGCTCGGGTTCTGAGGGGCTGACCCGGGATGGGGAATGGGAGTGGCCCGAAGCCGGGCAGCAGCTGCGCCAGGGTCGCGACCTCGGGGACCTGGAGGAATCGCACCCGGGGGAGGCGCTTGGCAGTTCATTTGGGAGTTTGATGCTTGTTTCTACCAGTGTGTCTCTCCAGTTACCCCAACATCTAGATTCCTCGCTGGTTGGCGGGACTGGGACGCTGTGACCCCAGGCCGCGGGCCATGGTTGTGTCCCCAGCGATGGGGTTTGAGGGCTTCTTGGTTCAATCTCCATTCCTGGAAAGAGGCGGTTTGGAGGCCCATTGCAGGGCCTGGTTCCTCCACTCACAACACTCACTGATTCAGGCCCAGCCTGACCCCGCGTCTGGAGTGAGGCCTTGCCTGGGCCCCAGACCCTTTTTCCACTTCGGCCTGACTAGATTGGGTTCTTTACGCCAGAACTGGAGGACGCCCCTAGGCGCCCAGCCCGCGCCCCTGCTTCCTAAGTTCCGGGCCCCAAGCCTCGCTGGCTTCTAAGAGAGGCTAGGTAAGGGCAGTAGGGGAGGTTTCGTTTTCCTTCGCTCAGCAAAAAGCGGCAAAAAGGCGGCAGCGGCGCCCCGGGGGCAGGGGAAGAGCCACACCGATGGTATCAACATTATTGATGGGGAAACGTTCGGGCCGGAGCCCGGAGATCAGGTTCCCAGTCCCTCCCCTCCCCGGAGGTGGGTGGGACGCAGCGGGTGGTGATCGCCGTGTGTGTTTGGGAATGGGGCGCCTGGATGCGCCCGCATGCATTAACCACCCGGGGTTTATTTGTATTTTCCCAGTCTGGAAATCGGGGGTGGGGGTGGGGGGGACGGGTGGAGAGAAGGGTTGAGATGGCTTGTGCTCTAGTCCTTAGGGCTGTTTCCTGGGGTTTGGGGTTAGAGTGCTGGGAGGCGAGGAAGGCAGAAAAATGACACAAAGTACAGACCAAGTTTAGAAAGTCCTCCGTAGGCTTGGTTGTTTCCCGATCTCTGGGACTATGCTTCCCAGGGAGTTTTAGAACTTTTCCCCTAGCTCATTTGCCGTCGCTCAAAATCCTAACTAACCTCCCCTCCGACCCACAGAGCAGCATCGAACCTGAGGCCTGAGGGAGCAGGTTTCGGTAGGTGTCCCCGCCCTTGGCCGACTCTACCCAGTTCACTCTTGGCGCTGTCTCTCCAGCAGCTGAGTCCTGGCGGCGCAAAGGCACAGTTTTGGGGGCCCTCCTGCCGCTCACCGCCGAGGGCTATCTCCAGACGGGCGCCGGGTGCTGCGTGGGCACCAAGCTCTCGGCGCCGGCTCGCGCGGGCTCGGGCGGGAAATTCAGCTGTGGCTAGCGGAGGGCGGGCTGCGTAAGCACCCACCCGCACCCCAGCCAAAGATCCGACCTCGCCTGCCTGCGGCAAACTCCGTCTTTCTTCCCTTATGGGGCCATTCCTATAACGGCATGGCATTCAGAGACGGATTTGGCTAGCGGCTTCCTAGTGCCTGCAATTTTTACTTTCCGTCCACATCGAGCGTCTTGCCCTTGAATTCACTGCTCCCGCATGCAACAGTGCCTCGCTAAGGGGTCTCTGGGTATAAAAATTCTTCCCAAAGGAAATGTCCCGAGGCAGAGAAAGTGAAAAAGACTAATCGAATTTATAAAAGAAAACTTTTGCTTCCTTTTGGTTAAATCCCTTTGCGGTTTTCTGAGTGAAAAAAATTCAGCACCAAGCAATATAGTGTAGCTAATTCTTAGAACTTAGTACATACTAGTAGGGTGATAAGAAAGCCCAGCAGGGTGCAAGGATTCCTAACTGGCTCAAGAAGTAGAATCTTAGCAGCCAGCGAATGTGATTAGTTCTCATTAGCGTCTTCAGCTGGGTCTAGGTGTGAGCTCTGTGGGGTCCTGTGCTCCACTGTGCTCAGTATTTGGAGGTGACAGGGGTCTTCCAGGAAGCCCGTTTCCATTCATAAAGAACATCCTCTCAGTTGACTCCCTCTGGGACTCCGGAGGTACACTAATTTAACAAATATCTTACAACAACTTAAAAAAAAACCCACTGTGCTGTTATTTTTTCAGCAAAACCTCCATTTTTAAAGAATAGATCACAGATTTTGAGAGATATGCACCTTGGTTGTATAACAAGGCTGTGTGCGGGGAAACCTTTCCTGGCAGAGATAGCTTGTCCCCATCAGTTTTCATAGGGCAAAGCCTTGTTTGGTTTCAGTTTGGTAGGAAAATGAAATGGAAAGGTCTGGTTTAAAACACAGGAGGTGCTGCGGGGCCCGACTGTCACTCACACTGGTGGTAATTTACAAATCTCACAAATCTCAGCTGAGCTATGACTGTCATAGGGAGTATTTCTCTGTGTTTCTCTCTGCTGACTTGTGGAGGAACTTTCTTTCACTGCTCTTCTAAGTGGGAGAAGATTTTCTTCCTGAGACTCTAGTCTGGGTCAGAGTTGTAGCTTTGACTTATCCACATATTGAATTTGAATCAATCAGTCCTACGCAACCTTTTCAGTCCCAACATGCAGTCTTCTGTTTTCAGCTCTGTAATAGAAGGGCACAAGGGGGTATATAATAGGTTGGGTATGTAGCCCACCCACCTTTTGTCATCTCCCTTTCCCAGATTGACTAAATTTTCTTAATCATTGCACTAACATTTTTTCTCCCAAATTTTATCCTTTCCATAGTAGCAGCACTGTTCAACTTAATATCCAGTTTATGGAGTTGCAAATTTACAAGACTAGTATCTCCCGCTTCAAACCTCCATCTCCCTGCTTTCATGTCCCCTCTCAAACAGAAGCCATGATCTCTTAAATTGCAGTCCTGAAACCATCCAAACTCACACTGCTGTCAGGCAATAGCTCCAACCTTTTCCTCCTCTCCAAGTTGATGACATCAATGACTCTTGTTCCATCCCAGCTCCCACTCTGTCGCCATGGTTTCCCTGCTTCCCGGGGACCCCTGGGCACATTTGGTAGTCAAACACTGTGCTTGAGAAAGAAGCTTTCCTCAGGAGCTGGCTTAGGCTGTAACGCAGGAGGCTTCTGCAAGGACTTCGCCCTGGCCGTTGGGGAGGCTGTCAGGGACGCTCAGGAACAGAACATGGGGCTGTGCCAGCACATTTTTCCTTCTGCAACCAAAACAACATGATTTCAGGAGAGGTGAGCTGGAACTCGTGTTTTCTAGGACTGTAGGACTGTTTTTTTCCCCTTTGCTTTCTTTCCTGGATCTCACAACACCTCTAGTTTAAGGGAATAGTGCTGAACAGACCAGTGCCTAGTATCTGACTTCCCCCAACAGCCTCTCTTAGGCTGATCCCAAATACTTACAGGGACCAGCTTTCTCCCACATGTGCTATTAAGACATTGGTACTGAGGTTCATACCCTGGCAGTGTCATTTTACAGTGCCTCAGGTTTCCACGCTCATGCAGTGTGTAGTCTTGTTCACATTAATATCACTACCTTCCACTTCCTGCTCCATTAAATGCAGCTAGTGGAGGAAAAGGATCGTGCTCACCAACATCTAGTAGGAGTCAGCTTTGCCTCCTAACAGCAGTGTGACTTCCATATGCCTCCAACAGTTTCTTCATCTGTTAAATGGAGATAATAATAGTCCTTATTTCATAGGGTTCTGGAGGGTTAAAAGAGTTAATATGTATGAAGAGTTTAGAATAGTGGCTGGCATGTAATTAGCACAATGTCAGTGTTAACTATTATTATCATTACTTTACAGGGTTGTTGTGAGGATCAAATGATATAATATGGTTAAAATATCATTCTCTATTCATCCAGTCATCCATTCACTTTACAGAGTCATGTGCTAAGCACTGGGAATAGAACTGTGAAACAAACACCGGCTTTTCTTTACTGCTTACAAGCAATTAATCAAATTGGTTATTTCCCGGCATTGTATTGTTGCCTGGCTCAGTGTTAGGGGAAAAGGAACAGTATAATGGGAAGAGTAAAAATGGTGCTTGATCACAGGGAATCTCTAACATTCTCATGAGAAGCCCCAACTCAAAGAAATTTGAGGCTAGAGCAGGTCATGTATGAACCAAAGTACAGTTGTGCATGTGAGTCATTTGTGGTCCATCTTTACGCTTCTGGAAGGTTTCTAAGCATTAGTGGACTTGTAACTGCCCTGCTGTTCCGGTGCCAGCCTGTATTCACTTGGGTGTTTCATGTGGCTCTATTATGTAGACACCTCTGAGTTATGCACAAAACAAAATCAAACAATAAAACAGGTGCTGTTTTTATTTGTGCTCCTGAAAAGTCTAAACCTCTTACAGTGTCTTATAGGCCTTGCTTCTCTGGCTGTTTCGCTTCCTATTTTGTTAGATTGTGCAAATCCGCCCTGCTCCTTACAATGGAGCATTCTAACCTACCTACCTGTCTCGGCCCACACGTATCTGGTCTGGATTCGGGCTCTCTGATAATTGCTGCATCTCCCAATTCCTTTTGAGTATTGTAACCATGTTGTGACCAAATGTAATCTAACATTTACAGGTGGAACGCTAAGTACCCTTCTGGAAACCCTCTCTTCTGTGCATTGAGATTAAAACACTTTTTATGGTTGGAACCTGGAAAACAAATGAAAGTCTGACCAAAATACCCCTTAGCAGTGGAGGTGTGTGAACTACGAGAGTTGAGCACACATGTGCCCCGTGCTGCGTGTGGTGCTGGCTTCCCTGGGAGGTGTCTGACAGCACATGTCCTTTCAGCGCTCGCAGATGTCAGCGAGTAGAGGGTGAAGTCTCCTTTTCCCCTGGTGCCGAGGGAGCAGACTTGATTGAATCTGTCCCTGTCCTTCTCCACAAAAATAGTGCCCGGGGGCCATGAGGGCTCTATTTAGAGGCTCTTAGGAGCCTGGCAGTATGTAAATTATGCGTGAGTGTCCTTCACGGTTCCCTGTGGCCATGATCGGAGGGATTTAAACATGATTTAGCATTTCTGATGATTTCTGGCCTGTAGCAGCGGCCCGTGTAGCGAGGACGGCCTAGGCTGCTTTCTCTCACTGTGACACTAAGTGGTTTCTATGTCACAGCTGCTCCTTCAGGTCCAGCCTCTGACTTGATCTATGAGCAAAGCCCAGGGCTGGTGGGTGGCCTTCTAAATATCCTTATCATATTAGGGAGTTCTGAGATTTTTCCCAAACCAAAGGTTTTATAACTTAAAAAAATACAGTTCAGTCTTCTTTTCATTCATTTATCCTTCATGTAACCGTTCATATATTTATTGAGCATCTATTACATTCCGATGGGTATTTTAGACCTGAAGGCTTTAATGGTGAGCAAGACAGACAAGTCCCTGACTACTGGAGTCTACATTCTAAAGGAGGGGTAGACAAAAACAAGGCAAAGGGAATTAATACATTTAGACAGTGATAAATACTTAGAGAACATCCATTTTTGTAATGTGGTAGAGAGCAACATGTTTGGGGACACAGGATGCATTATCAGGGGGACCTTAGCAGGTCTCTGAGGAAATTATTGAGATGTGGATGAAGAGAAGGCTTCAGTTATGCCAAGATTTGAGGAGTATTCTGGGCCAAGCAAAGCGTAAGTGCAACAGTCCTGAGGTAGGAAGGAATGCTGAGAAGTTTATTTTTCTTTTGTCACTCTTCCTTCTTGTTATCGTACTTTCAGGAGGATTAGGGAAATTAAATTTCCCTTTTAAAAATGTACTTTTCAATTTCATAGATAAGGCAGATTGTAAAATATCTCTATTGGAATACTACTCTGCAATACAAAAAGAATAAACCACTGATATTTGTTAATGATATGAATGACTCTCAAACATATTATGCTTAGGTAAAAATACAGAACAAAAAGAGTACATACGGTGTAATTCCGTTTACATAAAATGCCCTAAAATGTAGACTAAGCCTCAGGGACAGAAAGCATTAGTCATTTAGTACTTGTTCTAAAAGGCAGAGGAACGGAAGAGAGGCAGGGACATTGTCTACGGACACAATGAAACTTCGGGGGGGCGATAGAAATATCTGTTAACTTGATTATAGCAATAGTTTTACAGTTATATTGACTTGACTGTAGCAATTTTTTTCTGATCACCCCAAACATGATCAAATTGTACACTTTACATGTGTGTTCAAATTAACAGGTTTGGTTTCCTATTAAAAGACAATTTGAAATACATATTATTAATGGAGAAAGGGAAATTGCCACTGCTGTATTTCAGATTACACCCTGAAGGTCCTCAGGGGCTGGGTCATGTTTGATCTAGGGACAAGCACTGGCTAGGATATGGATGGGACTTGGTTGGCACTGGGACACCTGTATTGACCCTGGAGAGACATACAGTTTTCCTGTGTTTCTGCATAGTAGTGATTCTTCCTATTATTCTGCCTAGAAACAAAAAACTGGATGTCTGGTACTGACCTAGTGTCAGAATTAGATGCCTCATCCGTGGTGAGAGAGGAGGCCACAGGTTCCTTGATAGATGCATCAGAGAGAATGTAGACTACACTAACACACTCAGAACTCCCCAGATGACATGCAACTTAGTGACTGGATGTTTATTCTGTTATACAATAGACCAGTTGTATTGAAACATCATTATTGATGAAAGACCAGTGGGTTTTGTCCCTTCTCTCCCAAATCTATCATTGATGAATACTTTTGTAAAATATAATAAAAAATCTATCACTTAGAAAAAGAGAAATAGAAAACAGAGACACATAAAATATAAACCCCAAATTGTATTAAAGACTCAGCAACCATGAAATTATCTGGCAAACTGGCATACTTCTCAGCATGCACTCTCAGTTTCTGTAGTTCTGTACAAATTAATAACAAACAACTCATGGATCAGACTGGCTCATGGGCCAGAGTGTGAGTAGCCCTGAAATATTCCAGAACCTTATAGCCAGTGTACCTAAAGATGAGCAGGTCAGGGTGAGACAGTGCTTCCCCTTAGTGCACAGTGTGGCCTTTGGGACAAGGAGCAGCTAGAGCCACCTAGGGCTATTTACCACTGGTCACAGGAGTTTCTTCCTTTTATACACTGAGACACACAGAGGTTAGCAGTGGTCTGTGTGGAAAAGGTTAAGAAGCATAGACCAGTTGTTTTCACACTTTAGAAAGTGTAAAATTTGGGAGGGGAAAATGCTTGTAAAAATGCATATTTCTGAGTGGTGTAGCCATAAAGTTTATAATCCAGGAATCTAGCTTTTCATCAGTACCCTTGTTATACCATAGTTGACTTGGATGTGTATGTGTGTGTTCCTAGGTCATGTTCTGAGGAATACTTGTAGAGGTGAATGGGAACTGTTAGCGGTGGGGACTTTTCCTGTGCATATATGCTATTTTCTACCAGTTATATTTAAGGCCAGGAACTACACTGAAGGTCATTTCATCTGTGTTCTAAGCTTCACCAACAAACTGTAATTTAAGTTGAGAAAGGAACTATCAAAGGATTTGGGGCCCACATTCTTTAGCAGGGCCAGAGAATCAAGCTTGGCCTGTCTGGAGTCAGTCTCCAGAATATCTCTTCAAGGGCCACTGTCATTATTTCCTCTGGGAACAGTTCCACTGCTGACCCCATGGAGCAAGGCAGCACAGGGTCTGGGCAATAGCTGCCATTATCAGTCCTTCTGTGCCTTCTTTAAAAAAATGGATTCTTTATAAGTCCTAGCTCCTGAGTTGAAATCTTAGTGAGAGGACTTTGGTGGTTTCTCCATAGCTCTGCAAGGACATACATAGCTGCAAGTGAAGCTGAGCAAATGGATGTCTGCCCTTTGCAGCTTCTGCTGTAAAAGGCGTCTAAGGCTCAGGAAGAAAGGAGTTCCCAAGCTAGATGAACGAGGAGAACATGAGGAATTCATATGGACTCACCTGGCCCCACACCCTATGGGAGAGCTTAAAGCCTTATTCTCATGCATACCACAGAAAGCCCACCTTCTAAGTACAGGCCAAAAATGGGAACCAGGGCAGTTCCCCCCTGTGAAATCATATTCCCTGCATTTCAATGTTTCTCTACCTTCTTCCTGCTCCCAGCTCAGCTCTGGTTGGCAGGTAGGAGAAGCCCAAAGAGCCTCATCAAATTCCAGTAGCCCTCGGTAGACTTCTGGGATGTTCTCAGGAAAAAGGGAAGCAAAAGGTAGCTGCTATTTGCTGCACACATACCGGGATCCAGGCTGAGCTCAGGTCATACGTTACATCACTGAGTTCTACCAGGAGCTCTGTGAAGTATTCTACTCTTTCCAGTTTACAGAAGAGAAAACAGACTCTTAGTTACAAAGCTGCTTGATGCCTGAAACCAGGATTATTACATCTTTATGAAAGAACAAAACTAAATGAAAACAAAAAAAAAAAAGTTCATTTTGGGGGATGCTCAGGTGAGGGAGGAATTTGGAGCAGAAATGTTCCATGTGGAGAAGACTCAGTGTGAAGGTGCAGACTTGTTAAGATCTCAGGGGCTGTGGTTAGTTTGTATTTTTTGTAGTAGTCGCTACATGCCTTTGTCATGGAACTGGAGAGAGCTATCAGGGAGCTTAGAGCCGGGCTAACCCAGCCCCCATGAATACAACCATCTTTGAAGCTCTGATTTGGGGTGACTTGGTTACTTAGTCAACTGCCTGACTGTGTGACCCCAGGCCCCATCCTGCTTTTGGTGGGATTCATTTGTTAAGATAAGCAGAAGGCTTTGTTTCTTCTTTTTGGTCCAGTGAATGTTGTGGAAAAGTAGATTGTGTTGAGTAGAAAGAGCCAGGATTTGGGGAAAGAATGTCTACGTTAAAACTCCTATTGTTTGCAGCAGATTTTGCCCAAGTGTTTTAATCTGGTAGAGCTTAAATTTTCTCCCACATAAACTGAGTGACTTCATCTGTGGAGTCACCTTTCTAGGATTGGAGGTCAGGGGTCACCAGACTGTCACATCCCCCAGAGTCAGGGTACATGGTAGGTACATGGATGGATCTAGAGGGAAGCAATATTTCCTGCCATCTGTACATACATTGTTACAGTTTTGATCTTCCATATGCTTAAAGAGTAGTGCTCTTGGGAAGAAATGGGGCCTAGTAGAAGATCTGCAGGTCACTGGCAGGTGCCCTTAAAAGTAAAAGTGGCACCCCAGACCCACTTCTTGTGCATGAGATGAGTGGTTTTGCTGTTCTGTGTGCTCCTGCCATGGGGTGCTGCCTTACCATAGCCCCAAACACAATGGAGCTACTGATTGTGGACAGAAACCTCTACAGCTGTGAGCTAAAACAAACCTTTTTAAAGTTGAGTCTTTCAGGTATTTGTTACAGTGATGGAATGTGACTAATGCATGCTCTGAAGCACTGGTAGATGCTGGGAACCTGGTGCTATTGGTCTAGAGCAGCATTGATCCAAAGATCTTGAGGGTGATGCTCACATGCAGGTCATGGTCATGCTGCTCTTTTTGTGGTGAGGGGTACAGACCTGATCAGCAAACCTGCCACTCATGCAAGATTGGATGTAGAGGTAGGTGGGGATCTTAGCTGGTAATCTTGAAAAAGGAGCACCAGTTCTTCAGTTCATCCTGTGTGGAGAAATATCTACAGTCTGAAAACTTATCTCTGCAGGGACATGACACACCCTGGTTTCCCCCCATTTAGCAGCGAGGTAGCCTGGTCACCATCTCACATGCTCACCATATTTGGTTAACATGATGGATCTGGGTGTCTCTTACTCTGAGTCACCAGCCCATGACACATGCATTAATAATCAGGAATGGTTATTAGATAGCATGTGCTGAACGCCTGGCATGTGCTTAGCCTAGGATAGGCTACAAAAATTGGCTGCAACAAAAACTGGCTGCTGTGACGATGTTGGTGATGCTTTCGCATCTCCTGGAGTTTCTGGAGCCACCCAGTGACTTGAACGTTGACTGTGCAGGCTCTGGAATGCCTAAGTTCTGGATAAGTTGAACTTAGTCCCATTTTCACAGCTTTGCTTGGAGTAATGTTTTTCACGGTAGGGGGAGCAACTTTCAGCCCAAGGTCATTTTATATTTGGGAGCAGTTTTGATTGTCACAAGTGATGGGTGCTCCTGGCATTAGACAGGTAAAGATGAGAGATGCTGTTAAACACAGCATGACTGTCGCTACCAAGGGATCACGGAGACCCAAACGTCAATGTTACTGAAATTAAAAAGCCCAGGCTCATCCTATTAACAATGCTTTCCCCAGCCCCACCTTAGAATGTTCTACAGGTTCTCTAAGCTGACTTTGGAGTGAAAATTTTTCATTATGTTACTTTCCTGATTTTTATTCCTTCTAGTGGTATGAGTTCAAATCCAGGGCCAGTGAGAGTTCTCACGATCCCATCACTCCATCCCCTTGCCTTGAAGAGGAAGGATGCTAGTGTGTGTGTGTGTGTGTGTGTGTGTGTGTGTGTGCACGTGCGTGTGTGTGTGTATGTGAATTCATGTTCTGATTCAGTGTGTACAGGGTGGAAGGGAGCAATGGGTCCCAGAGGATGATGTGTGCTTGTGCTGTCCATTTCAGAACAAGACCACCTGTTGGGACTGAGATCAGTAAGGGATGGCCACCCAGGAGGAGAAGGCAGACTCCTTAGACCCACTATGACTGCAGCATCTACACCAATTTTTTTTTTTTTAACACAGAAGAAGGGCTTAACAAATAGCACTTCAAGCAACTAGTTTGGCAGAATAATGCCTTTTCCTCTCCAAAAATTGAGGAAGACTAACGAGGTGTGGCCTCTCTCAAGTAATTTGATTTGGAATGGATTTCAACAGCATGTGGGGCTCTGTGACACCTTCTTGGGAGCCAGAAGCCACCGCCAACCCTCCAGCAGCATTCCCCAACCCACACACCACACAGGAATAAAATGGAATGACCCTCAGAGGTGGCCTGGCACCTTGCCTCCTGGAAATGGTTTCTTTGCTGTAAGCTTGTGTGGGAGATGTTTATCAGAGAGAGGTAGACAGGTCCGCAATAGAATGTACCTCGATTCTGTCTCTGCAGCCTTTTATTGCTAGTGATAGGTGCCATCAGTGTCTAGCCTGAGAAATGGCTGTGCCGCAGGCACCTCTGTCAACGCATCTTATTGATCTGTGCTCTGCCTCTCTGGAACAAGACAAGAGTAGTAAGAAACTTGGGGGTGCTGGCTGGGGCAGTGCGGTATTGTGAACTGCGGCTGCTCCCTAGGCAGGCGTGTGTTTGAGGGTCATCACCACTGTCCCTTCTAGAGCTGCACAGTGTCAGCGTTCTGTACCCCACCCACCCAGCTTGGCCTTGCCGCATAGCTACCTTTCTGAGAGATGCATGCCACTTCTGAGGTTTTACCTCATCGAAGCTGTGCATCTCAGATTCATTTTTCCGCCGTTGATGCCTTTGATCTTCATAAAATAGGATTGAGAGCAATTAATCCAGGGTAGAATGCCTGTGAATTCCATTTATAAATAACTTTTTCTCTTGGTCCCCCTCCCTCTAGTACTGGTAGGAGGGGATATTTATAAGCTCAAAGCCCATGGGCCAAACTGGCAGAAAGGAGTGTGTGTCAGTCCTCTGCCTTTGCACATAAGATTAAATGGCCATGATCAATATATTGCCATAAGCACCGAGGGGACATTTTTATAGCACATACATAAGAGTTTATAATGTAGAAGAGACAGGATCTGACATCAGCCCCAACATGGGCATAAAACCTATCTTAGAAATAAAAATGCAAAGGCACTTTGGCAAAAGTTCTGTTCTGTGGCTGTTAAGACTGCAGAGAAAGGTCTAGGGAGAGCAAGGCAGGCTGAAATTAGAGTCAGGAAGTTTGAGGATGTGTATGCAAGGAGAAGATGTCCTTGGAGCAACACAGCTGAGTTACAGCTGTATGGTTAGGGGTCCAGCCAAACATGTGGGTGAATTATAACTCCCTAACCAGCAGGCTGCATGACCTTGGACAAGTCACTTAAGTTCTCTAAGCATCAGTTCACTAATGAAAATAATAGTACCTGGCCTTATAAAGATGTGTGTGTGTGTGTATGTGTGTGTGTGTTTCTTTGTACTGCTGGGAATTTAAATCCAGGGTTCACATATACTAACAGTGCCCTAATACCGACCTACAGCCTCAGCCCCACATAAGGTTCCTATAAGGATTAAATGTATTAACGTATGTAAGACATTTATCTTTTCCATGGAGCATAATAATAACTCCATAAACGTTAGGGAGGAGGCAGAGATGCCGTTGATGGTGACACTGATGCCAGAGGTCCCTTTGTGTCTAGAGTGTACCAAATTACAGAGTACAGCTGCGTGACTTACTCATCTGGCTCATATGCTTGTCAAGTAAGAAGCAGGTCCCTGCACTTCCAAGCATGCCTGATGCTAAAACAGTCCAGGGAAGGTACTTGTATATATCTTGGGAGAGTTGTTTGTCCTCCAGAACTGGTCTTGGCTTCCGCTCTTGAACCTTTCTTCTTCCATTGCTGTGACTTTATGCTACTCACTGGCTGTGCATCCTGAGACTGTGAAGTGATTCTAATGTTCGGGCTAGCATTCTGCAGTAAAGAGGGAGAATTTGTGGCCCAAATTGTCATTCAACATTTCTGTTTATTTAGCACTGGCTTTGGATGGTCCATGCCTCCTATTGTTCTCAAGTGTTGCCCATTTATGGTGAATATGGCAAATGTGAGATCCCAGGCAGCCAAACTGAAAGTGTAGAGGGGAAAGTTACTAGGATTTTTTCCTATCTCTTTGGTCAGTGAAAACCTCATGTTTGACCCTGGTCTTCCCTCCGTGGAGACCAGTGCAATCTGTAATCACTTCAATAACTAACTTAAGTGAGTCCCATTATGTGCCAGGGATTCAGTGAATTGCTTTACAGGTAGGATTTCAGCCGTGCCTTCTAAAGAAGCCCTTTTATCTGCCAGCATTCTTGGTTATAAGCTACAGAAACTGACTCACTATCACAGAAGAAGGAAGTTTGTTGGAAGCCTGTTGGAGCCTCCAGGTTTATCAGAGGGATGGGACATGGGTTATTAAAAGAGTAGGAATACAGAGCATCCCAGAGAGCTGGGTAGGCTGTGGTTTGTCATTCGGAGCTGGTCTTGGACCCCCTGCCAAGAGAATGGCATTTTCTAAGTGTAGAGGCTTCGCAGAGCAGCCCTGTACCATTAGAACACCAAGGCTTACAAGCGACAGAAACTCAAGCTGAACCACTGTATACAAGGGGAATGAAATGATACTGGAGCATCTCAGAAAAGACGCAGTGGGGCTCCTGGACCAAATCAGTGAGTGGGTCTAGGGGCCTCAGAACATTCTGCGTCTTGTTCTTCCTCTCCTTGAACACCTGCTCCACCCTCCCTCCTGGCACGCTCCTTCATGGAAGGGGATGGGGCTGCCTACAGCTGTCTATATCTCACCCAAAGACCCTGTTTTGGTCTTGGTTTCAAGGACCACTGAAGTGCCTCTGATTGGCTCCATGTGGCTCAGGCACCAAGCCCTGGCTGGGAGTCACACTGGGCTTACAGAATGTCTCATCTGATAACCGTGTAGCACTAGCACATCTGACCCAAAACCTGTAGGCTACATGTGATCCCAGATAGTTAGCAATGCAGCCCCACAAAATCATAGCCTGTAACATTATGATGTGATTTTAGTAGTTTTTCTCACGACTCCATTATGTAGCTCTCGGTTGGACTTTGTAGGTGACAGCAGTGCTAACCCCACCTCCTACACTGGACACACATGGTCATGGAAAGGAAATCTGTGTGTATTAGATGTCATGTGTACTTGTGCAACTCAGTGTATAATACACAGCTATTACTGACTAGCATTTCAACGATATGCTTGTAAAGATGGATGTTTATGGTTATTAAATAGATGTAAAATTTCTTATTTAGTTATGAAACTTGGGTTTGTTGTGTTATGAAGTAATAAATTAAAATATAAAAAAGTTTTGTGACTTATACAGATTAACTATTACATATATATATATATATATACATATATATATATATATATATAATGGTAAATTTTATGTTGTTCATTACAATAAAATTTTGGGTAAAAAAAGATCCAAGTCTTCTGAAAGAAAGGACAACACAGAATAAGCCTTGAGCCATCTTGTGGTGCCAGAAAATAAGAAAATGCTTAGGAGTGATGTGGAGATCATGGTGCTTGTTGAAAGCACACAGGAGACAACCTGAAGGAATGTATGCAGCCCAAGGCATATGTGCTCCTCTTCACTCACTGTGTGCTAAGCAAGCCACTGTGTTGCCCTTGTGGAATGTACAGGGTAACACCCAGAGAAGGCATCCTGGGTGGACTATCCTCCAGACCCTTGGTAATCATTCAGTGCCACAGAGGGTGGGGTGGTGGAAGAATGGGAAGATTTCCCTGGACTTGGCTCTACCTGGAGTTTTCCAAGATCGGAGATTCCTGAGCTCTCACTTCTCTCCAGAGGATGCTCTGAGGAAGCGTGGTTTGCAGGGTTGGGCAAATGGATAATAAAGCCCCAACCCTATGCTCAAATTGACCACAAATTTTCTGGGAGATGGGTGTGCATGCAACTCTGCCTTCACCAGAGTTCGTGAAGGCCTCTGCTGTCAACCCACTGTGTACCCTTGCAATTGTCTGTGAATGGACTCCTGGGGCCAGAAACTGTGTCTGAGTCTTCTCCAAACTCCTGGCCCTTTTGATACCACATAGGTATGTGAGGTGAGTGAGGGAATGAATCAATTCTCCCCCACTTGGCCAGGAGAGAAGTGTTACAGACACACACACACACACACACTGATTTCTTGGAGCAGGAGATTTTGGCTCCTTTGAATGACGGGAGGACATCACCTGTGTGGAAGCCACTGAACTGTACCATGAGGAATCAACAAAGATACAGTAGTTGGGAATGGTCATGGTGGGGGATCAGCTCCACTTAGATGGGTTTGGAGGCTGCTTAGTGCTTCTGTCCCTGGTCTGGGTCCTCACAACCAGGAAGACATCATGGACATCATCTATGTCATAATGTTAAAGAAGCCAGCAACTTTCTGCTGTCTGTCAGGTCTTCCTGGAGCCAACTGAACAGTCTTGTTTATCCTCATGACAGCCCTGGGAAATCAGGAGGGAAAGGTACGGCTGTGGGCAGGAGTAAGGAAACCAGGTAGGAGGCAGCCTTAAGAAGGTTCTGCCAGCAGTATACCATGTGACCTTGGGCAAGTCTCTCTTCTGTGCTGGGACCCAAGTTCCCATTTATAAAGTGAGGAGATAGGATTCACTGACCCTTGTAGGCCTCTCCCATGCTTACCTTTCATAGTGTCTTTGTTCCCTACAGGTGGACGACATTTGTAAGAACAGAAATGGTTAGACTAAGTCATTCAGGGAATTGGGGAAAGAGTTGGAAAGGGTGTGGTCTGCGTTCACTGGTATAGTTGTCAGAATGAGGTCCTTGCACGTAGTAGGTGCTTGCTTAAGGCTTGATGAATAAATGAATGAATGAACAAATACAATTTTCTAGACTCCTGAATTAGTGCAGATTCTAGAGGTGGCTGCTTTTCTGTTAGGCTTACAGAGAAGTCCTGAACTTCCCCACCAGGACAGTCTGTTCCTGGACAAGAATTAGATGCTCTTTTATAGTTGACCTCAGAGCTGTCCAGGAGAGTGAAGTTGGGACTTACCCAGTTTCCCTTGGAGATCTGGAACTGGCACAGATCCTAGGAGAACAGGGCTTGACTGCAGAGGAAACCAGCCAGAAAGCATGTGGGGAATATACCGGGTACCATGGGGCATCTCAGCTGAGGACCAAACCCTACTGGACCTTTGAGGGGATGGCAGCACTATGGAGGTGACACCAGGCTGTGGAGCCCTTGTCACAGCAGCCAGAGTGCTCCCAAGCACCACACTGGGAGGCAAGTGGCTTAGAGCGCCATCCTGGGCTCTTTGTCCAAATGCAACGGTCTGCTGAGGGGTTTACCAGGCTACTAAGGTAAGGCCAAGGTACAATCACAGAAAATCACATTTCCTAATTAAGCCAGAATTCCTCTAATTTATTGTCATTTATTTATAATTTTTAAGATTTCTAGCAGTCAATCAGAACCTTCTAGAGAAGGGTCCTAAGTTATTAGATCAGGGAATTTCCAATTTTTTTTATTATGACCCACTCTTAAAAAATACATATTTTTCACCAGGGCCAAGGGCTTAAGAACATAGTATTATTGAAACAAGAGTTTTAAAAAATAAAAGGTGATGGTAATAAATGTGTTGTGTTCTTAATACAACGAATCTCAAAGTGGAGTCCCAGAACCAGCGTCATCACCCATCACCCAAGAACTAGCTGACATGCAGGTTCTCAGGCCCCACCCAAGACAGGAAGTGGTGGCAGACCTGGGAGCGGGACTGAGCCTTCCCAGCACCCCTGATACATGCTGAAGGTGGGAGACTATAGCATATTATAGTGTAGAATACTATACTATTTAATCTGTCTTCATTGAAAAACAAAACTGTTGGCTTTAAGTCACTAAGTTTGAGGGCAGTTTAAAGGCTGCCTAAGAAACCCTCTAAGGCCATATCCCTTTCCAAGTTCATCTCATACTAGCTGCTCTTTGCAACCTTCCAGCAAGCTTTGGCCAGGCCTACCTTCTTTATGTTCTCAAACCCACCCTGAACCTCTGACCATGGTGCATCCCTGCTGGGAGCTCTCTCCCTCCAGCTCCTGTGTGGCTGACTTGTGCTCCTTGCGGGGGGGGGGGGTGGCCCAGATACCTTCCCTCAAAGAGACTGCCCTGTCTTTATTGGTCTCTGCCCATCTCTTATCTCTTAGCGCAACTGATAATTATCTGCTCCCAGTGGACTATCAGCTGCTTAGTACACTATCTGGCTTTTA
This sequence comes from Dinomys branickii, assembly GCA_004027595.1. NCBI lineage: Eukaryota > Metazoa > Chordata > Mammalia > Rodentia > Dinomyidae > Dinomys > Dinomys branickii. The sequence continues at coordinate 94,428 of PVLD010000368.1, read as the reverse complement.
TAGTAGCTCCTCAGAACACGTTTGTTGGGGGGAAGAATACTAATGAGCAGTTTTCTGTCAGAGCTACTGAGGAACACGTTGCAATCATCTGGGGGCATATTTTCAGTCTACAAGGTCCTGGTGTTCCCCCATCCCCACACAGTATTGTGATCTTCCTTCCTCTAGTGAGGAACTCTGGCTACTCTTATGGAAGGGGGAAGAAATAAGAATATTCCCTTTTCTACGTCTTCTTCAGTTCTCTGGTCCTCCACCATTTCTCATGTGCAATATTTTAGGGCACCTGGGCTCAAGGGAGAGTTCAACCATAGTCTGGCTAATTGACCTTTGTTAATGTCTTTAGGTACAGGTCAGTGGGGATCATGCAAACAGCTCAGGATCCTTCACAAAGTTATGAAGTGTCAAATGGTGAATGGAAATGCCATTTATTATGAACGATTTACTTAGTACCTGAGATATGGACCCATGATGTTCATTTATAACATAAGGACACAACTCTCCCATGGATGTCAAGAGCTTGGGCATGGAAAGCCATAGTGGAGCATGCAATCAGAAAAATACCCACGTGTCATCCTAAAGGAGCACCTGAGCCACAGGGAATAAAAGAGGTCTTGTGCTGATTTGCATACAGATTTGCTTGCTAGTCATTTGAGGCAGGTGGATACATATTGTGGTCTATAACGCTCTTGGCTAGTTCTGCAACTGTCCTAGCCCCCTATACCTGCAGGAGCCCAGCTTGGGAAGGTGCTGGGTCAGGCTGGCAGCTGGGAACTCCTTATCGTCCCCTCCTTCCAGTATCTTGGCCTGCTGAGAGTCTGGACTGCCATGCTGCCTGATGGATGGCAGGCCTTCAGCATGACTGAGCTTTCACAGTTGAAACCATTAAAGGTTATTCTCCTTTTAATTCTTTGTGGTCGTTCTCACTCCTTCCTTGGAGAAACCTCTGATTTTCACTTGCAAGACGCTCGGCTGCGCTTGTCATACCCTAAAAGGTGATTTCAGTTCTCGGATGCCAGAGAACCTTTTCTGCTAATCAAAACACAGCTGCAGAAGCCCGTGTGATTTGCTAATGGGCACCCCAACTCTGGGGTATGTCTGTCTGTACCTGGGAAAATAGATATAATTAGGATAACAGATATCATATGGATATGCAAATGCAGCAGGTAAAAATGACTGGAAAGGAGACAGGGCTCATGCTTGCCAAATCCCATCAGACCAGCTGTGCAGCTTCCCCAGACACTAACCCCATCCCACCAGGGCCTTCTCCACTACCCTCTGGTCCCTTCTCTCCAACATCCTTCCCCGCAACTGCTAGACCCCTCATGCAAAAATGACATTTCTTTTTAGATTTAAAAATAAATCCTCTACTTTCCTGAAGAGACTCGTCGTAGCCCGAGATTGTATGAGGCTGTGGGAATCCTAGAGCTCTGAGAAGCAAGCAGGAGTAAAAGGGTCAAGAAGAGAGTTCGATGTTTTGTCTTTAACAGGAAGAGTTATGTTCCCTGACTGACAGCACCATGACCAGAGAGGATGTGGCATGCTGTTGCTAAGACCAAGTCACCACCCCACAGGCAGTGCTGGGGATTTGTTCTCAGGAGTCAAGTTCTGTTTCTGCCTCTCTTAATGGTGTACAAGGCTATTGCTGAGATCAAAGGCCCTGGCCAGGCAGATGCTCAGAGTCTGTTATCTGTCCTCGGATAAGTTACTTTACCTCTTGGCCTCAGTTTCCTCATCTGTAAAGTGGGCTGATGATACCCACTTTCTTGGGCTGTTATCCATAGAGAACTAGCCTCATCCAAGCAGACAGAGGGCAGATGGCATGGGGTTGTGTAATGGCAGACAACAGAGTGCCACTAAATGAAGCTAGCTATGCATGTGGAGCAAAAGGGCCTGTATCTCTTGGGAGCTCTGAATCTGATGCAACTGGGGAAAGTCTTAGTCCCATGTCTCTTGGAGTTGAAGAGGTCTTTGCTTCCACCTGCTCTATCAAAAGGGCTGTAAAACTGTATGGACACACAGTGTGGGCACTGCCTTTACCAGCCGGGGCAGTTACTCACTGTGGGCTTCTGGTTTCCACCAAACCAAGAGGCCCTGCATGTGGACCTCCAGCCAAGGGTTGGAGCTGGAGCATTTTAAATTTCATTTTTCCCTATTCCCGAGTGCCTAGTAGATGTTCACTAAATAGTTATTTATTGGTGGAGGAGCAGATGAATCCTCTGAAACCAGGGATGAATAGGTGGTGAATTAAACTGCAGTCTTCTGTATCTCATGAGTAGGTAGAGAAGCCTGTCAGCATCTTGTCCCCTCCACAAATGGTGGGCAAGGACACTCTTTGTGTAGTGTGTACACACTTTGGAATCAGAGCTGCTTCAGGTCTTATTTTTCCCATATCTTAGTAATGACCTTGTTTGAGTTTCAGCTTAAGAAAACTTGCTAAAGTTTGACTTCTCAACCCTAAATTGGGGATAAAACATCACCTTCTTTATGGGCTATGGTACAGATTCTGTGGACATGACGAGCTCGCGCTTTTCCTGCGCCTAAGTGGAACATGCGGTAGAACTGAAGTGGATTTCCTCCTCTGTTCTTCCCTTCCCTCCTAGCCTGACTTGTTACACAGATTCCAGGGATATTGTTTCATACGCAGCGTAGTCCTGAGCCCCAGAATTGAATCTGATTCTTTATCTGATTGTGGCATTGATGGTTTTTTATTCCATTGAAGGCATCAATATTTGTTCAATAGTTTAAGTCTTAAATAAGCATCTAAATGACATATTACAGATGATGAAAGTCATTTCCGCATGAAAGATTATCTCACATGATCATGTTTCCATCATTATCTGGGGCCTCTATAGTTGGGAAATCTCTGCAGCTACTTAAATGATAACATTAGTCCTAATACCATGTAAAATGACTAGTTCCTCAGGGTAGGTTTATTTTTAATAGTGCATGTCAGCAGCAAATAGCTTGGAAGACCCCAGAGGAAAAAAGCACGGCTCATGCTCCCACTGAAGCGATGATATGGATATATTTAATATCTATATTAAAAACCTTTTAGGCACCATGGTGATATTGAGCTGGATAATTAGACCTATGCAGGCAATGTCCTGGATGGTTTATAGGGCGTGATGCCCTGCTGAGTTGTAGAAACCTTTTGAGGTTGTTCAAGGTCAAACTTGGGCTTCAAAAATCTTTGACAGACATTTGACCCAGTAGTGAAATACTCAGAAAATCAAGCTGAGAGAATAAAATCACTTCTCTGTTTTTCGAAAAAAGTCTGTTGCTAAGTTTATTGTGCTATGAAAATGTTCAATCACTTGCTTCCAGCAAGAGCAACCTTCTATCTGAGGTTGCAATTTATTAGAGTGTCCACAACCTATTTGCTATTTACCTGAAAGATGGCTGGTGATTCTTAACTGGAAAAACATTTGGAATCAAGAATAGTACAGTGGTTAAATGGACTGAAAGCAAAAATTATTTTGGAGTTGATGTGCAAGATAGTGATGAAAGGAATATAAGACAGGCACCCATTTCCTGTTTCAAGTGCACAGATTGTGTGATAAAGTGGCCGCGGGCCTGGCCTCTGGTATGTCCCTGGATCAGCTGATGAAAGGGATATTAGGACTGTGCCACAGGGGTAAGAGGTGACACCTGTAGAAGTGGCTGCTTGTTAGGGACATGCTTTCCAACAAGAGACCTTCCCATCTGCTGAGGTGGTGGTCAGAGCAGTTTAGCCCAGAAGGACAATGGAAAAATGCCTATTTTTAAAGGATTGTGTCCCTCAAACTCTCTTCATTCTGCCCTTGTCCCTTCCTAGATATGGTTCTTATTCTGGCCTTTCAGTCTTAACCCAATGGAAACTGAGTTCTGGGGCAGGCAACACCTTCCAGGCAGTAAGCATGACTGTGGAATCTGCACCCTTCTTGGGTTGCTAGGGGCGCCAGACAGCAACTCCCCCTCACCAATGGCTTTGCTTTCCATGTTCTCAGTTACACATAGTCAGCCATTATGCACAAATATTAAGTGGAAAACCCTCAAATGCTCCATAAGTATTAAATTGTGTGCCATTGTACATAGTGTGGTAAAGTCTTATGCCATCCCACTCTGTCCCTCCTGGAGAGGAATCACCCCTTTGTCCAGGGTATCCAAGTGGTATGTGGCATCCTCCAGTTTGCCTCTGAGTGGCCATCTTAGTTATCAGATTTATTGTTGCAGTGTTGCACTGCCTGTGTTATGGTTTGTGTCTGGATGTCTCCACAAAGCCTCATGTAGTCTTGGGACACGTTTCTAGAGTTCATGACTGATTCATGGGTATGGGTGCTACACCCGCCCTGGGACGGGTAGTTTGCATACAGTATGAGAGAGGGGAAGGAGCTTTCTCTTTTCTCTGTCACTCTTCCATTTTACTCTTGTTGCTTTTGCTGTTTTCTGCTGCCATGAATTGTTGCTCTCTGCCCTGTGCCACTCTGCCTTGGAGCCAGCAAAGTATGGACTGAAACCTCCACAAAATGTAAGCTAAATAAACTTTTCCTTCCTTAATTCTGGGCATCAGGTATTTTGTCTTAGCAATGAGAGAAAAGTCATTAAGACAGCCTGTTCTGTCATAACCCTTCTGTAGCAGCCTAGCAGTACAACACATTGTCTTCCGCATGTGCTTCACCTCCTGTCATCATGTAGGCTCTGCCATCTCACATCATCCTAAGAAACGGCAGGTGCAGAGCAACAGGACATTTTAAGAGAAAGAGAGGAGAGAGAGGAACATCTATCTTTTATTACAATATACTGTTATGATTTTTCTACTTTATTATGATGATTTATATCTAGATGTTCCCCTAAAGCCTCATTTGATCATAGATGGAATCTCTGGAAGGTGATTGGGTTATAGGGGGTGTTATAGTTGACTTGCTATAAGGAGCTGGGGCCTGGTCAGAAGAGATGAGTTACTGTGGGAGGGACCTAGAAGGTCAGATCTCCCTTCCTGGCTCTTTCCTTGACTCTGCTTTCCTTCCTGCATGACACGGACAGCTTTTCTCATTCAGATCCTTCCACTAGGCCACTTCTGTCCTGGAGCCAGCTGACCATGGACTGGAACTTCTGCAAAATGTGAGCCAAAATAAACCTCTCTTCCTTCAAGTTGTAGGTGTTTAGTAGTATATCCTGGCGAGGAGTGTGACTAAGACGGTATTGTAGTGCCAAGGTAGTATATTATATTTTATTACAGGTTTCTAGGGGTAAGCACAGTCTATATGGAATTAGTAGTAGTCATGATTTCAGGTGTCCTTTGGGGGTTTTGGAACGCCTTCCTCACAGGTAAGGTGGAGGTATGGCGGATGTGGCCCTTGTAGGAAGAACAGCAGAGGGTCCCTTGGATGGCTGCATGTAATCAGCTCCTTCTAGTAATTGGCCACCCTGACTGTGCCTTGGAAGTGTCTGGAGGTAGAGAGCTGTTAGGAAGAATCAGGTCACAGTCTTCTAAAAACTGACCAAACAAGATATAGGAAATTTCTTATACGTCGTCGTTATGGTTTAAATATGAAGTGTCCTTCAAAGACTTGTACGTGGAAGGCAGCAATGTTCAGAGCTGCACCTAGAGCAGTGAGTAGATCACAGGTGGATTTACCTGCTGAGGAGTTCATGGCTGGATGGACTGTGAGGAGGTAGGTCCCAGTCAGAGGAGGTGGGTGATCTGCCTTTCAAGGCTGTATCTGGTCCCCAACCTCTTCCTCTCTGGCTCCTCCTTTTGCTCCCTGCTTCCTTTCTCACTCTGCAGCTTTGCTCTACCTCACCTGTTACAGCCTATAACCTAGATGTCTGCCCAAAGCCTCGGATGGCCTCAGGTGGGGCCTTTCAGAGGCGGTTGGCTCTAAAACTATGATGCTGGGATTAAGTGTGATGCTGGCATCAAGGGTGAGTGAGTACTAAGTTAGTCTACTGGTTGGGTTAGCATAGTTCTGGGTCTGGATAATGGGAAGGCCCATCCTGGGTGTGAGTGCCACCCACCCTAAGCACGTGTAGCCTGGATAGACTATAAGGGACAGAAAGAGGGCTGCTGTCATCACTTACTGTTGGCTGATTTTGCTGCCTTCTGCCTGCCATGAATTGTTTCTCCTATGCGATGCCTGTCTGCCATGCCAGCCTACCTTAGAGCTAGCCAATCATGGGCTGCAACCTCTACCAACTGTGTGCTGCCATAAACCTTTTCCCCTTTAACTTTGAGTGTTGGGTATTTAGTCTCAGCAATGAGAAAAGTAACTAAGACTACACTCCCCACCTTTCACTTCAGGCCTACAGCCATGGAGCCAGCTGAACCTCTGAAACCAGGAGCCAAATACATTTTTCTTCCTTTAAGCTGTTTTCCTCAGGTGCTGTGTCACAGTGACAGAAAGCTAACTAATTATTTCAGGCCTTGTCTACATGAATAACTATAATTCCTTTAAACACATTGCTAACTGTGTCTCAAGGTGGGTTAGGAAGCATAACCAGTATTCTGGCAGAGAAGAGTGTTATCACTTAATAAATGTGGGGAACGTTGCATGTCTTGAAAAGTCACTGGACACAGTGGCATAGTAATGGCGTCCATATACCCTGAACTGGAAAGCTCAATAGCAGAACTCTTTTACTCAGAGAATCCTCAAACCATTTAGCTACCAACTCCTTTCTTTGCTGAACATTTATCATCTTACTTTTCTGGACAGTTTACCAATTACTGTGTAGTAGGCAGAGTTATACAAATGCCCCTGCCCCCTCAAAGATAGAGAGGCAGAGTCTCCTCTTTTGGTTATTAAATGTAGCCCTCACGAAGGTACTCCTGGGAAAGGCTTTTTCAGGTATAATTAAAATCTTAAGTAAATTGACCTTCAAAGATGGAGATCGGTCATCTAGGTAGATCTGACTCAATCAGGCGAAGATTTAGCGTTCACTTTATGGTTTTGACTTTGGAAAGGACGCCTGAGAAGGAATGTGGGCAGCTTAGAGAGGCAGAGAACAACTTTCACCTCCAACTGAGTGAAAGAAAAAGTGTATCAGACCCATCACCAGGAGCTAAGTTCTGTCCACAAATGAAATGACCTTGGAAGCAGAGCCCCCAGATAAGAGCCTAGCTGGCAGACACCTTGATTTTGATCTTGTAACACTGAGAACTCAGGTGAACCTACCTGGGCTTTTGGCCTACAGGGGTGTATGGTAATAAATGAACATTGTTTTATGGTTACTGGATTCGTGGTAATTTATTTCACAACAATAGAAAACTACTACATTCTGACTCCAAAAAATCAAAACAGAATTAATTGGAAGACACGCTTCCCCACCCTTTTACATTTATAAGATCTTTTAAATGTAGCCAAACACTTCTGTCCTCCCAGCAATCCCCAGAAACATGGCAGGTATCTCCATTTTTACAGTTGAACATCCAGACTCAGGGGTTATGGGACTTGCCTAAGATATTCAGCTGGTAAATACTTAGTGCCTTGGCTGGGGCTTTTGGGGTGTGATTTAGATTTGATCTATTTTGCATTCAAATAGGAAAAAAAAAGCCTAAGCATGTGGTGAGAATATAATTGGGAGTTGGCACAAAAAAATAAAAAGGGAGAGGGACGCACCAAGCAAAGGGTTTGACTGCTTCATCAGAGAGGCCCTTTCTTTCATCTCTGTGTCTGACCAGAAAAGCTTGTTAGGAAAAGAACGCACAGCTGTGAGCCAGTGACAGCAGGAGGGGGCAGGGTCTGGGGAGGCCCGGAAGTGGACTGCTGGGAAGCTTTATTTGGATGAGGAGGGCAAAGACACAGGCCTGTAATGTCCCAAGGAACAATGCCTGCAGGCTGACTTCCTAGATGGGCCTTTTGCAGAGCATGGGGCTGCCTGCATAATTAATCTGCTCTGGCTTTTGCTGCATGACCAGTATTCCTACCTGTGCCTGCATCCTTCAAGAACTCCCCAAGTTTGGCATCATGGAGCAGTCACTGAGTCCCTTCCCTCATCCACAGACGGAAGTGGTGACGGATTTAGAAAGGGGCAGGACTTCTTCAGACTTACAGATTTCCAAGACACACACGCACACACACACACACACACACACACACACACACACACACAGATACACACGCCAAAGTATGCTTAGCTACATTATGGCAATTCTCTATGTTGGTTAATGATGAGTTATGATAAGCCCAATTTCCTCAGGGAACAAATCTAGTGTGAATGTGTTGGTCCGGAGTGAAACTCAGAGCTATATACATGGCCTACAATAGAGTGGCCTATAACAGATTCTATAGTGGTAGGTTACAGACCCAGAGCTGGGGATTGGCTGGAAAGTGACAGGGATTAACTTGGTTCTCAGAAGCTGGTTCAGTCATGTGGAAGTCATTAGAGTTCTTCACAAGTGTATCTAGCCAGGGATAGATTCAATTTATCCAATTTGGGGAGGTTCCTGATTCTTTATGTAAAGAAGCATCAAGTTAAGTTATAGGTGGGATATGAAAGGGAGTAGAAGACACAAAAGAAATAAGATGTGTTATTTACATGTACCCACTCCCCATGATAAGTGGAATCACTACTGACTACAAACACGTACTAGTAAAATATTAATAATAGTAGTGGAAAGAAATACCAATGATAAAAGGAGCTACCAAGTGACAAATATAAAATTAGGTCCAGAGCCACAGGAGGGACCTGTTTAGTGGCTTTTTGTGTCTAGGAAAAAATACCTGATTCCCACACTTAAAGAAGAGGAGGTTTGGCTCATGGCTTTTGACATTTCAGTCCATGGTCAGTTGGCTCCAGAGAAGAAACATGATGCCAGTGGTCATGGTAGAGCGAAGTTGCTCACACCGTGGTGGCTGGGAAACACAGCACAATACAAGAGCTCCAGTGAACAATACCTTCCAAATCCTCCAGCGACCCACCTCCTCCAACCGGGCCCTCCTAGCAACACTAAATATCAGTTCTGCACCTCAGTGGATGAAGCAGTTGATGAGCATAGCACAGCCATGGTCCAATCACCTTTCCAAGACTCTCTTAGTCAATCTGCGAGTTAAAATTAACTGGCAAAAGACCAGTGGAAGGGAAGGCCCTGAAGTATCACAATGGTTCTCCTGGCTGTACATGAATGCTTCTGCCCCTTGTGAAGTTAGGCAAGGACATGTGACTTGCTTTAGCCAATGGGATGTGAATGAAACAGTGTGTGTCCCTTTCTGGTGAAAGTTTTAAGAGTGTGTGATTCTCCTGTTTCCTCCCAACTCTGACTTTATGGTTGCTGGGCCCAGGGAGATCTCTAGATCCCAGGAAGCCTTGTGCTGTGACAGCCCCTTCTCTCTTTGGCTTTGATTGTGGAAACATGAGCCAAGATGGGAACCTTCTTTGCCCTGGAACTCTGCGCCATTATAACAACCAAAGCCTCGCTGTGCTGCCCCTGACCTGTGTTCACCAGCATGAGATATGGAGTTTGAGAAATAAACTTTCATCATGGTAATGCACTAAGTTTGGGAGATTTATTTTTTACACAGCAAACCTGGCTTAACCTAGTGGATATAGGTAGACTACTATTGTTGTTCACATTTCCGAATGAGAAAATCAAGACACAGAGATGATTATTAACAGGCAATGAGTGGTAGAGAAACTTGCCCAAGATCACAGAGGTAATTAATGTCTTAGTTTCCCAGCGGCATCAGGGAATGGAGACCTTAGCAAATGGAGGCCGTGTGAACTCCTGGAAAACTGTTACAGCAGATGACGGTGTGAAAAGGGAATGCGCTTCTATTGTTGCTGAATCTTCTTTTTATACAGAGGCCAAACATTCGGAGTTTTACATGAAATTATTTAATTAGTATACACAGGCAACATTTTTTAAAAATACTGTGAGGTTAAGACACCAGTGAGCAAGGTTTGGTTCATCAATTTGAAAGCTTCTGACTTCTAAACAATGAAAAATTGCGGTGAGTAACAGGTATGTGCTAAGTGACGAGGTACAGGCAGCAGAGGGAGCTGGTCCAGGGTCTGAGATGGTCTGGGGGGTTGTAAGGCTGCAGTGAGATGGTTGAGCCCCACAGACACTTCTTGCAGTGAGACATGAAAGGTACTGGGGACGTTCCCTGGCTAGCGTGAGGGTCATGAACCCGGGAAAGGTCACATACATTTTTTTCAAGGGCTCAGTCAAATAAAAAAACTTTTTGTTAGGATTATTCAAAATTTTTTTATGAGTTGATCTTACACACACACACACACACACTCCTTGAGGAAATAATCCCATAGGATGCATATCTGGAAGTTTTGCAGTCACCGTTCCCTTGTGGGATTGAGGAGGATAGGGCTGAATGTCACTGAGCCAAAGAGAGAAGGGGCTGCCACAGCACAAGGCTTCCTGGAATCTAGAGATCTCCCTGGACCCAAAGGCAGCCATTCCTGGACAAATCGCTCCCTGAGCCGAGCCATCTCCATCCACCTTCCTTGTGGTGCTCAGCTGCTTCTTGGGGGAGCAGGACAGCAAACAGTGAAGAGAGTTATATCCACTGGCTCTGTCACTAAGACTCTGACAAGGAAAGTCATGGTAAAATGAGACCATTGCAAATCCCAAACACCCGACCTCATGTAGTAGTAACCCAGAGGTTCCCAAAACATCAATGGGGACTTCAAGTGTCATAAAGTCAATTGGCCATTTGTGGAAATATAATGTTCTGAGTAAAGACATTTGGAAAATTGGTTATGCAATGAAACAAGGTGTTTTGCTACAGGATTTATCAGAATCTTTTATGAAGCCATGTGCACCACCATCTCCAAGAGTATGTCACTGCCTAGGTGTGACTCCCACCCCTCCCCCCAACATTTTGGGGGCAGAATCTTTTGCAAAGAATGTGATAGCATTCTTTGCGATGCAGTATCTAATCTTTCCTTCCCGTGTTCTGTCCTCACCCCTCAGTACCTTAATACCTTTCCCTCCAGGATTTTTTTTTTTTTTCATCTAAGTTTTGTGTTTTCAGGAAATGGGTTCTTTCTGGGCATCCATTAGTAGAAACTCAGGTTGTGAGTGGGGATTGTGATAGGTAACTGAACATCTGTCAGTTGTTGTAACTTATGTGTCCCTGGGCCATCTGCACCAGCACAGGTGTCTGCCCCTGTTCTCTAACTCTATGTGACATGACTGGTTGGAATTTCCAGCCAAGGGATGAAGGCACTTGGGGGGTGGTGACATCCTCGAGGAAGCACTTGCTGTGCTTCTGGACATGCACTGGGGGATGAGGAAAAGGAAGAGAGGAGGAAGGAGAAGCCCCTGACGGGGTGACCAAAAGGGGCCCCTATTATGGCCTTCCTGTTGATGGCTCAGAAGTAAACAGCTTGGGAGTCAGGTTGTCTCCTTCAACAGCGACAGCGGGGGAACTGGCTCAGGCTGGCCAGGACCCTCTCTGTCTGGATAGTAGTGGGCAGGGAATCTGCTAATTAAACTAATCATGGTGCACATTTTGTTGTTTTAAACTTGCATCTTGGGTCATTTTCCCTTCACCTCACACCATCATCTGCTTCACCTGAATCGATGAGTCTGTTTTTTTGGGGGGGTGAGAATTAGGGATCTGTGTGTACCAGGGTGGGGCCACATCCCAGCTGCAGCCCTGAGAAGCTGTGGGACTTCAGGCGATGGGTGACAGGTACCTGGGAGGACCTAGAGCCTGCTGTGATGGACCCTGTGTCTGGCTTGGGGTAAATGTCTATGCCTGTTTACTGCTATGATTATTTCAACTTCTCTCTGGATTCACCCTCAGGGCCTCAGTGTGGGTGGAGGGTGGGGGTGAGGGAGGGAGTGTGGCCCCACAGCTCTGGGGCAGCGCGGCTCTGTGGGTGAGCCCAGGAAACACTCCGCTCCTGAGAAATGCAGAGGTGATGGGCAGGAAGGCGCCCAACTAAGTTGAAGAACATGGCGCCAGGGGCAGCAAACGCTGGGAGAATCGATAAGCTATAATTATCAAGAATGGTGTCTTGGAGGGTGGGGATTCCTGGGGGCAGAGAAAGAGTGGAGGGGTGGGGAGATGCCAGAGCGAGGTGACAGTGAGAGCAAGAGGCACACGTACCCGCTCTGACAGGGAAAAGGTGCTCAGCAGAGGCGAGGAATGCAAGTAGGGAAGGCCCTGTGCTGACCTCTCTCCCCACAGGGTGGGCGAGGCCCCGGGAGGGAGATGGGAGGCCGCTCACCTGCTTCCCACAGCACTGCCAGCCACCCGCTCTTTAAATCCTCCGAAGCCTCGCCCACATCAGTCCTTTGAGTCACTAATAGAGAAGCAAGAATAGAAAAACCCAAATATAATATCCATAAAGGACGCTGTATTAACTCTTTGATGCCGAGATGAGCTTGCCGCATCATGCCCACTTACAGTATCTAGCCCGACCGTTTAACGATGGTCAGATAACTAATAATACAGACTGTAATGTGTTCCATTATAAATGCTTCTCTGACAGACCCCGGATCCTCATCGCCCTGGATTTGGTGCCGCCGCCCAGGCACAGCACCCTCACGGCTTTTGCCTTAGCATTCTTTGAATCCTGCAGGATGCTCTCCCCAGATCGGCTATCCATGAGCTTCACCAGAGGCACTTGCTGCTTTTTTCTAGACTTCTTTCTAAAATTTGAAACAAAAAATTAGGGCAGTTTAGTTTTATAACAAAATGGAGAGTCAGGTGCTGAGACTTCCCATACACTCTCTAATCCCTACACATTACCTCGCTGCTTCTTAAGGCCATCTAGCACCGCCCCCTTTTCCTCGGTCCCCAGTCTTGCCATTTGAGGTCTCACCTCCAGAAGGATTACAAAGCTGGGGGTGCTTTCAAGGCCAGACCTTCCCCGCTACCTGGTGCCCTTTCTAGAGCACACGGGTCAGAATCCCTTCCTCCTGGGCCCTGATGTTTCTCTTGGATTTATCTGTCAGAGAGACTCTCACTAGAGGGGTGCTTTTTATAACTCTCAAATACAGTGAATCCCTGTATTGGAAAATTTTTCTATTTTCTGAGAATTGGACCCAGGGCCTCACAGATGCTGGCAGTGTGGCTCACCAGCCCTGGCTTTTGGCTGCCCAGGTTTTTGGGAGGTTTAGGTCAAGTTACAACACAGAGGCTGATTCTGTGCCGACTGGACCTTCTCGGTCTATGCCTGCTCCTCTAAATGCTGTCTGCAATCTTCTATGCAGCAGCCACTACCCAGAAATGTCACTTTTACCTGGAAGCAGAAGATGCCATTTTGTAAACCCACCGGGCTGGGTCAGCACTGACTGCTTGGTGAGAAGCCTCTTTTCTTAGGCTCAGTTCAGGGTGCCTGTGGGCGGGCAGACTCCCAGAACCCTTTGGGCACTGGGAAAGTGGAGGTGGGATGCCATCTAAGAGGGTGGGTACCCAGTCAGAGTTCAGCCTTGCCTTTTGGAAAGAGAATGTAGATTTCCACTTTGTTTCTCTTTTTTGGCTATTTTAAATTGACATGCTGACCTTGGGCAGAGTGCAGCAGGGAACTTCCTTTTCTTCTTATCCTTGTGTTTTGTGTTTTTGTTTTAAATTATGTAAAAACTGTTGGCAAGTTTAATCTGGATACAGTGAAGCCAGATATCAGAAACATAAACTTGTCCTCAATGCTCTAAGAATGCATGTCAGTTTTCTTCCTCTTTCTAAATATAAGGCAGAAGTATTTAGTAACTTATTTGCTTACCTTGATAAGATACCAGTAGAGAAAGGATGATTTTTAAAAAGGGGGTGTGCATTTTTCCACTTATATGAAAGAAAGAGTAAATCATGGAACAAGAGTGTTTTGAGACACGGGCTTCCAGCTTAGCCCGCATGGCCCTAGCGGTAATTTTCAAGAGTAAGGTCAGATGTTGTCTTTCCTTAGTTTAACTCTAGACACCAATTCTCTTTTCTTTTCCTTTCCTTTTTCTTCTTCCTTCCTCCCTCCCTCCCCTTTCTTTCTCCCTTCCCTCCGCTTCCTTTCTCTCTCCCTCCCTCCCTTTCTACCTTCCTTCCTTCTTCCAGTACTGGGAACTGAACTCGGGGCCTTGTGCTAAGTAAGTGCTTTGCCACTGGCCTACGCTCCTATTTTATTTTATGTTAGTCTACATTACATTAGTTTGTTTTATGTTAGTTTCGTTTAGGTAAGTGAGACAGTATATAAGTTGCCAGCCTGGCCTGTGTCCGCCTCCTCAGTAGGCAGGAGTGCAGGCATATTCTACCAAGCACAGGAGCCATGCCCATTCTCAAATGATGTCCAGAAACACAAATGGGAGATTTTACAAAAGACATAAATGCAGTTTACTTTTGCTTTGAAGTAGTTTTTCTTCAAATGGAAGGGAATGTTAGTTGCTGTAAGTGGATGATGTTTGTCTATTAACTTTTTGCACATTCAGCCTGCTGTTTGTGTTTTACTTGGGGAGAAATCTTGTAACCCCCAAGAGGTGAAACATTTCATGAGCTGTTTTCTTACTTGCTTTAGATTAAGGGAGAACTCTTGAAGTTCTAAAGGAATACCAAATTGGAGAGAAAGTCATACAAGGTTATTACTTCTCTCTCTGATTTTTTTTTTTCAGCTTATGTTTCTTTGCCCCCCTCTTCCTTGGGAGCTCCCACAGGCCCCTCTTCCCAAGCCCGCCGAGAGGCCGCTTACCTGCTAACTTGGATGCCCACAGTGAACGAGGTGTGTGGTGCTGAGGGGGAAAGGAGATGGGAAAGCAAAGTGGCTTCCCTAAGGACAGTGTGGAGCTGGGTTTGTATCTCCACCTGGGGAAGATGATCACCAACTCTTTTTCCTTTTCTGGTACTGAGCTGGGAATTTCAAGACCAGTAGGATCTTCTACATTGTATTTCTTGTTAAATGGCTATAAGAACAATGGTAGTTGGCCTTGTGAGTTTAAAAAGTACTGTTTTCTTAAAATATACTTATTTGGTATAAGCATTGGGTAGGAGCGAGCAGAAAAGTCACAGCAGGAATAATACAGTTGTTACTGCTAGAAGTTATTTTATAAACAGTGGTTTTCTGATCAGATTGCTTATTTTTCCCCTCTTTTTGCCAGACTTTGCTCTTTTTTCCACATTTGAATTTGTATAGTAGAATGATTTTACTTCCTAGTTTGTACTTTTACCTTAAGATTCTAAATCTGTTTAATACTAAGAATAGAAATTTCTGCACACATGCAGACATGCTCACACACTTCTTACTGGGCAATCCTGTAGTTGGTGCTCCTCTGTGACTGTTTCTAAAGCCTCTGCTGTACTCTGTCCCCTTAGGGTTGCCTCTGCATGTGGCCCTGATACAAACTAAAGATTTTAAGCTCTTCTCAAGTTCAAAAAATGTCTCCTACCTAATGCACCCTGGATTTCTCACTGTTGTCTCTATTAACATGGACCAAATGCCCTGTTTGCAGCTGATTTATGGTTGCATTAGGGAAAACTCCACCGAGGGTATAAAATACAGTGTCCCACACTTGGGCCTGATCTTACATGTTATCGGTGATTGCAAGTGCATTTTATAACCCTGGTGCCAAATCGAAATCAAGGTGATTTGCGCATCAATCTGCTGGATAAAATCAGGGCGCATTCTATTGCAGTTTGACCTTCATGGTGCCTTTGGCTTTTGCAACTTGTCGAAGTCCCTTGGACGATTACTCACAGACACTTGGAAAATGCAGGACAAATGGCCAGAGCTGGGATCACCAGCTGTATCGTGAGGCTTAATGGAGACTCCTGAATCCCAGAAGAGAGACCCCAGGAAGAGGCTCCAGTGGTCTCAAAGAAACATAGGCACTGTTAGGCAGAGGACGCAGCACCTCTTGGTCATTTTTATGGGTGCTTTGAGAGCACCTCTGAGCTCTGCAGCAAATACAATTGAAAAATTTTCTTACCAAAGGTCAGCAGATAACTGGGCCCGAAACAGTTGACATAGGCTCTCCTTGCCCTATTTGTAATTCCTAGAGCTGATCTTTGTGCGGGTGGGAGAAGTAATTACCTTTCTAAAACATACGTAAGAACAGGTCCTATGGGAATGAACCCAGAAGCCTTTTCATTCTGGCTGCCACCACCGACCTTTGATTCTTCCCATTGCTCTTCATGGACAGGGCCAGGGATTTTTTGAAAACTGACCATGTCCCTCCATCAAATTCCAGCTGACATCCTAACCCCACATTTCCATTCATGTGTTCACTGGATCCTGAAGGGTTAAAGCTATTTTGAATGGATTTGTGGAAATTGTAGATTTTTGGAACCTAAAGGCTCTTTAGTGATGGCCAGGGGGTAGATTTAGGAAAAATATTTTTAAGTCAGGGTTTTATGACTATAATCTGAGTTTCTGAACTTATATTTAACCCAAACTTCTTTTTAAGGTAATTTCATCTCTTTTGATTTAGCACCCTTTCATATCCCAAAGGTTTACCCTTTCAAATGGTAAACCCTGTTTTACAAAATCCCTTTAAGATATGCTAATGGTATGGGATGATTATTAAGATAAATACCTTGTGTAGGAAACTGGAGTTAATTATAATATATATAATTAGTCACTGGTCAGCCTAGAAGTTATAATTTATTGCTCCCTAATTTGCATTTATTATCAAAGATATTTAATTTAAAGGAATTATAAAAAATAGCCCGATTTGAGTGGTTATAGAGATGATGAGCATTTAGCAAACTTCAAAACTCTTTTTTCAAACTTCTTTAACCTCATCATATATGATTTCAGGAAATAACACACCAACATTAGGAGGTGACTTGTACTTGTTCATTAAAAAATGGGCAAGACATTTTTGGCAGAAGAAATAATGTATTTTCTTTTCCCAGCCCTCACTTTCAGAGCCTTAGGTAAGCTTTTAAGGTTTCCATTCTAAGTGGTAGACTGATGGAACTCGTACGATGAAGTGTTTTTATAAATAAAACAAAAGATGCTTTTCTTTTTAATTAACAATTTGAAAAAGTAGCCCAGGAGCTTTTCGCTGACAGAGTCTTCGTATGAGAGAACCTGGGATCTTTTTATGAAGGTTGTTTCCACAAAGCTCCGCTCACCTTTCAGACAGTTTTTACATCCTTTTCTGATTCCTGTTTTGTCACAACTCTGAGGTTTGCAGTCACACAGATGTGCCTTTTTTGAATCGCCTTGTCTCTGAATTTATGCTGGTGTGCCGCAGGGGCCGCTGGGTACATGGTACGGAAGCAGCCCCAGCCTTGGCTCTCGCCTCCAAGGAGTCCTCTTTAATAAATGCAGCTGCAGATTCACTTGCAGTCAGTTAGTCTGAAATATGTCCACAGGGGAAGTGACACCTCCAAATGTCACCGTCTTCTCTCCTGAGATGCAGGGGCCACTTGTCCTAGGGTGATGTCTGAGAATGTATCTTTCCAGCTCCCATGTCTTCCTGTATAGATTACCCTTGAACCATTTGGACACAATTTTAGAACTCACCGAATGTTGAGATCAGAATGCTGCTCTCTCGACTCTCATTGCTTCCAAGGCCAGAAGTAGAGATATTTGATTTTTTAAAATGGCTTTTGTAAGTAAGAGTGAAGCAATCAGACTGATTGTGACTTAAATTACTCTTCCTGGGGTAAAAGAAGCTGTTCTCTCATCAAAGGGGAGACTGGGGTTTAGGATGGGGAAAAGCTTCAAGGATGAGTCCTCAGGTAATACTGTGGGTGGCTCTTATGGGTGCTCCTATGGATAGTGGATCAGGCAGAGTCCTGGGCAGTGTGGAGCCATTTATGTATCTCCTGGTCACCCCTTCAAAGGGTGCCTGGGTTTCTCCTTTACTCAGGAAGCCCTGGTGTGCCCTGGTCACCAACAGTGGTGTGCATGCAAGAAGAAGCTACATTGAACACAGAGAATTTAAAGATAGACTCCAATCACCCCTTTGGGGGTTCTATTTTTAATCTAATCTTAAGCTCTCCTTTTTGTACTCTAAGCCAGCAACTTCAGGGTCAGTGACAAGGATTGGCCTGCTGCTTGGAGGGTACATCAGTCATGCACAATTTGGCTACATGTGTGGGTTGATGCTGTGGCCTGGTCCAGACCCCCTTTGCGGGGCCAAGGGCCAGGATACCTGCTACCCAGCTGGTGAATGTTGGCTGCTAATGGCTCAGAGCTGCCACCTTCTTTGATTTCTCCCAGGTTTACCTTAGATTCACAAAGTATCCTTGTGCCTTCTTCCTCTTTGCTTCCGTTGCCAGATGTGCTCTTACTAGTCCTACTTTAACTTTTAAATTGATGCTACGTTTTCCATGAGTCTGTAGAACTGCAGATGCCTGTGGTCCTCTGAAGATGTTAGAATTATTTTCTCAAGGGCTCTTTTTAGAAGACATGCTAGCCTCTGGGAGGCAGGAAGACGTGAGCTTTGTGGAGTAGTAGGTCTGTGTTCAGCCTAGATGACATTGACTTCTCGTTACTGGGCAGGAGACTCAGCCCAGCATCACCCTCACCCCACTGGGCAGAAGTAGAGCTAGTGTCTAAACCCAGGAGATCTAGTCCAAAGTCTCTGCCCTTATAGCTATCTCTTTTTCTTCTTCTTCTGTTTATTTTTTCTGGAGAGTGGGTCTCACTGTGTAGATAAGTTGGACTTGAGTTCACTGTGTAGCCCAGGCTGGCCTTGAACTCTCAGCCCCCCAAGTTCGAGGATTGTAGGGATGCGCCACCACACCTGGCTTCTTAATGGCAATCTTGAGTAAAGTGTGCAATGGATCTAACATGTTTAGCACAATCCCAGCTCATAAGATGGTAGCAGTGAAGATGATCATCTCCCAATGAGATGCTGAAAATAATGACTATGGTGGTGGTAAAGAGGTTCAAACAACGAGACTTGCACGTATGGGACTTACATCTCAGTGGTAGAGTGCTTGTTTAGCATGCATGAGGCCCTGGGTTCAATACCCAGCACGGAAAAAAATATAAAAACCCCTTGTGTGTATGCAGTCCAACTGAGATTCCACAGATTCTTCTCCAAAGACTCATCCTGCTGAGAGGAAACAAACCAAACCAAATCAAACCACCCCCCCCAAAAAAGAAAGCTAGTAAAAATTCGGGGTCTTGGGAATGAGCACTGATGTTGGAGTCAGAAGACTTTACCCTCCCGTGAAACCACCTTTGGGTAAGTTATTTCTTCCTGGACCTTGGTGTGCTTTTCTACAAAATGAGCAGAAATGTCAGGACGAAAGGGAAAGAGAGGAGGGGTAGAAGGGCTTCACACTGTGCTTGGTGTAGTAGGGACCCAGCAAATTCTGATGGTTAGAAGATGAGGTCTTGAGAAGGGACTAGAGAATCCTAGAGAGGAGGAGTTCGTGGTGCCTCTGTCACTAATATCAGTACTCCAAGGGGCTGGTAAAGCAGGCTTGCAGGACTCGCCAGGCCCCCAGCTGGTCAGAAGCAGAGCTGGTATCTAACCCTTGGATGGAGATCTAGTCCTGAGCCTCTCCTCTTTTCACATTTTTTGTCTTTTCTTTTCTTTTTTCTGTTTTGTTCTGTTCTGTTCTGTTCTGTTCTGTTCTGTTCTGTTCTGTTTGGTCCTGTCCTGTCTTGTCCTGTGCTTTGCTTTGCTTTGTTTTAGTTTGCTTTTTTGAGACAGAGTCTCACTCCGTAGATCAGGCTGGACTTAAATTCACCATGTAGCCTGGACTGGGTTCTGGCAGCGTTCTGGTGCTCTGTGAGGAGGACTTGCTGTTTCCCCCACTCCTGTATGCTAGATAGTAAATATTACTAGGAAAATGAACTTTATTAAGAGCCAGAATTAAATATGGCAAGAGCAAGCACTCTATGCAGAGCCCAGCGGCCTTAAAAATGTATATCTGCTGTGCTCTGAATCTTTGAATAGAATGATGGACTTATCTGTCTAGACTGCCAGTGACACCAGCTCTACGTGGTTGGGATTATGTAAACTGAGTCTTCCTGGATCTTTCACTTTTAAGGGCAATGAAATTGATTTGATTTGAAAAGGACAATTTCTGAAAGTTAAGCTAATCCTGGAATTTATAGCAGATACTATTTCTAGAAAATATGCTACAGATGTTCTCTCAGAAGCTTAAAATCTTCTTTCTGAGTTTACTCTTAGGTTAAGCCCAAGCTGAAATTAGTAGCCTTTTACAAATGAATGGTACCATAAACCAGAAGCAGGGGATGTAGTTAAAGTAGTATTCGGAGAACAATTTATAGTGTTAGTGGATTAACTAAAACATAAGTTTAGAAATAAATAAAGCAAACATTCAATTCAAAGGCTGGAAAGTGAACACTACGACTACCACCATCACCATCACCACCGTCACCGACATCCGCACATACACACAAGTAAATGGATGAGGGAATTCTCATCTGACCTTGTGTGTAGGTCATGATAGTGGGGTGTGTTTATATCAGGATATTTTCTGAATGTAGTCACTAATAGATTTTTTTTTGCTAATTATAGTTATATATTGTCATCATGGAAAGTACCAAGCTTTCAGAAGGACATAGCCATTCTATGACAGCTAATCATGTTTTATTTTATCTAGGTCATCTTCGGAATGTATTAATAAGAAACGATGGAGAGGGTGGATCATGGAAGACCTGGCAGATTCTGGAAAGAGCAGTGGGTCCTTCCAGTCCCTGAACAGGCGAAGAGCCATCTTGCTGGGGGTATAACCTGTACAGTGTGGTAGTGGCATTCATGAGGACCCAGAGCCCTGCATGTAATTTAGCAAGGTCCAATAGTGGAGACACTCTGAGCCACCAGATGGAATTTCTGGGGTTGAAAAGAGTGAAGGGGGGGACAATGTGTTCACTTCCTATTCTAGATCTACTTGATAATGAATCTCATGGTTAATCAGGAGATCAGACTTTCTCCTCTCCATGGACATCACCCTGACAGGATGTTGGTGACCAAAGACCCTGGGAAAGCCCATCTGGTTTCCCTGGCTGGAGTGAAGGCTTCCAGTGCTCTCACTTTTCACATCTGCCTGATGCTCAGAACAGCAGCTTGAAGAGGAAGTTCAACTACTTACTTTGATGTTTTCTCTACAATGTCTGTACCCTACTTCTGCCAAGATGAAGGAACAAGGAAACAAGTAGATTTTAAAGTCAAAGTCTTCAACCCATCTGGGGGGCCTCTGACCATGCACACCATTGACCAGAGAGTCAGAGCTGAGAGACATCTGGGAGTCTCCTTTTGACACATGAATGCTTTGAGCAAGATACACAGTAAGGATGTTGGAATCGTTAGACTGGTGTGTCCCATGAGGTATCTGCTGACTTATTTGTCCACTTGAAGCTTTGCTTTTTTGTTCATGGTTTTGATCTATAAAATGAGTGGAATGATAGTAGCTACCTCACAGGCTGTGGTCTGTTTTCCATAAGGAAATTGTGTACTGCATTTAGATTTGTGTTTGCCAACGCATCAGCTAAAAGGTAGCTATAATGTGACTTGTTCCTTTTGTGCCGTTTTCTCATTTGAAAACAGAATAAACAAAGACCATCATCTCCTATTTCAGAGGGGAACTTAAATATATAAGGTTGAGCCCTATGAAATGATCAATGTTTGATCATTTTTGACCTATAAAAACAGCAATTTCATGTGGGTCAACCTGATGCAATGTGATATGATGATTCCTATCTGTTGAGACTTACAACCGATTATAACTACGGATTGTTATTTTATGTCTTCTCTTCCTACGTATTCATTGAAAAGCAGCCCTCAGAGAAATAAGAAGACTAGTACTATATTTGTTTTCCTCTTTGTTTCACTTTGTACTTCATGCCCCTGCTATTTGCCCACAATCATAATTTTGCAGAGCTCTGTAGGGGCAGCCCTGTGAATCAGAAACCTACAGAAGAGGGTAGAGTTGTTAATTTCTGTGTTATGCTGTTAATTGATTTGATAATTGCCTGGGAGACAGGCACAGACATATACACACCCAAAACAAATGTCAGGTCACACACCTCCTCTCGGCAGTAAGATGAAGATGTTTTAGTTATTGAGACTCAGATGTCACCTGGAAGAATGAGAGGAGGGGCTGGGGAAAAGACGGGGGGAGTGGAGTCAGTGTTGGGGGGCGGGGAAAGCAGGCGGTTCCTCTTAGTTATCAAGCAAAATGACTCCTCAAATATGACAATAAATCACCACAGGAATCAATCAGACGGGAGGCCACTGCTCCATGCTGATAATGCATCAATCAATATTTAATGTTTACACTTTAATTAATCCACACATGGGAAGCATTCTTTCAGTGACAAAAATAAAGGGATGAGATACAAAACACCTTTTATATCAAGGAGCTGGGAGTGCGCTGCCTATCTGGGTGGCTTTGATTGGAGCTGTCACTGATCACTGAGAGCCTCGCGAGCTTCCCAGTCACATTTGGATATCAAGCTAGTGTGGGGGAGGGGCCTTAAGGTGTCAGAATCCAGCCTGGAAGATTGTGACTTCCTCAGACCCCTGGCCTAGTATGGATTCCTGTGAAGGCAAAGCCAAAGCAAATATTGGATTCAAAACGTTGATGATATCTGCTTCCCAGAAAAGACTTCTGCCTGCAGGTGGTGTTCTGCAATTCTGGGGGAGGCGGGGTGCGCTGGAAAGACATTTTCTCCTCTGTTGTGGAGAGTTCAAGTTTAGTGTTGAACACGGGGATTCCAGCCACGACCATCAGGGCTGTTGTAGGACATTCCTAGCATGCATGTGTGCTTTTTACCATTTGTCCACCTCTTACCAAGGGTAGTTTTCAAATGCTCACAGCCTGCATTAGTTATAATTGGCATGTAACAACATAGGAACTTGTTAGAGCTCTGCTTGGAGAATTAGCCTCATACTACATTTTATAGACATTTAATTAAACATGTATTACTTATGATTTTACAGATTCTTTGGATATCGTGCAGCCAATGCTTTTTGTCTTAGGTTGAAAATCTTCTTCCTTCTTTACTTATACCAAGCTTGATTGCTTGTCTTTGAGCAGAATTAATTCTTGTGTGATAGAACTCTTCTATATGTACCTACAACTATGGTCTCATATACCAGAATCACATTGTGGCCCATCTGCTCCACCCAAGTTAGAACAACATACTAATAGTTATTAGTGGAACACATATCACAGTCATCTGATGCATACTATATTGGTTTACTTTTTCTCTCTTTTTGCAATTTAATGATTTGCCATTCCTCCAGGTTTCCCTGTGATTTATTAAATTTATTCCTATGGTAGATCCCATTGCTCCTAATGTACTTCTGACTGGATGAGCAGTTTTGTTTTTATTTTTGCAGTATTGGGAGTTGAGCATATGCCCTTTGCACTGAGCTGTATCCCCATCCCTTTTTAAAACATGCTGAAATTTTGAAACAAGATTTTACTAAGTCCAAACACCAAGCAAAGAAAAACATGGTCCTTCAGAATAGCACTGCTGTTGCATTTCTCTCCCACATGGAGGCACTGTTGAAGACCAGGCCAGCGCAGTCTGGTGAGAGTCCATTCTGGTGGTGATGTCTGCTGGTACACAAGGATACAACATACTGGCTTAGTTTCAACTCACATATCCTTATGTTACTCTCCCAGTTGAATCAGGGAGGCCAGACCTGAGATGCTTCTATATGAACCATGGACAGATCTCTGCAAAAGGAAGTGTCCCTGAAATGTGGTGTTTAGCTGTTCTCTTATCCTGAATGTTGCCTCCTGAAAGTATATGAATCCTGTAGACACTCCCAGCACAGGCTCACTCTTGGCCAAATTTTAGACACTATAGGACTTTTGCCTTTACCTTACTGAGGCTTCATGCCACTCACAACAGGCCCAACACCACCCTCTTTTGGCTGTTCTGTCTTAGAGTTGGCTGCATGTCTAGATATGTTCTGTTGTTAGCAGATCTTAGACTTGCCTCAGTTCTCCCTGGTGGGACCTGGGTTGGGTTGGTGAGGACTTTCTAGATTTAAATCATGTACGTCAATCATTTTTAATAATTTTTGTTGTATCTATGACTTGCTTAGATTCTTAATATTTTTCTTTGTAACTGACTCACTAAATTTATTCCATACACTTTTGTAAAAGGAGTCTTTATTCACTCTCACGTATGGAACATCTAGGTGGCATAAGTAGATTATATTATGGTTTAGATAAAAAATGACCCCTCCTATCTCATGTATTTAGAGGTGGGACTTTTGCAAGATGATTGGATCACAGAGATGGGTGCTCTACTGATCTGTGGGTTAATCCACTCATGAATTCAAGTTCTTAGCTAAATGTTGTGTTAGGAGATGTGGCCAGGGGAAAAGATAGGTCAATGTGGGTATGATCTAGAGGGGCGTATTCTGGTCCCCAGCTCCTCCCTTCTCTCATTCTTCTTCCTGGCTGCCTTGATTTGACCAGCTTCCTTCTGCCAGACCCTTCCACTATGCCGTTTCTGCCTTGGAACCAATCAACCAGTTTCTGGACTGAACCCTCAGAAACCATTAACCAAAATAAACCTTTCTTCTTTTAAGTTGTGAATGTAAGATATTCTGCCCCAGGGATGAGAAAGCTGACTAATATAGAAAGTAATGGAGAAAATAAGTATAACACAAACCAAAAAAGCTGTTATTAAATGCATATACTCATAGAAAATTTCACAATAAAACCCAGCATTCTGTATAATCAATATACATGCCCAACAACTATATATAGGAAAGAACTTCTAGATAAATGCTGTTGTTCATCAATGATTATGAACATTAGTTCTACCTGTGGTTTCTTAAAAGGAGTTGGGCTAGTATCTGAGAAGGGTTGAAGGCACAAAGTCTTGTAGAAGCTTCTTTCTCTGACCACTGCTGAGGACAGGGAGAGGGTTTATGGAGGGTGCAGGTATGCTATGCTGTCTAGAGTTCCTTTCAGCTCTTGTGTCTGTGATCCTGTGCTTTGGCAGAATTGCCAAAGTGAAACTCCACGTTCACTGATCCCTAAGGCTCTTTTGATTCTAACGACTGACATTGCCTTCTTTGTCTTTGTCTAATTTTGCCAAGAGACACCAAAGACATGGAATGAGAGTACTTTCTAAACCGTGAAGTGATAGACATCTGGAGCAAGGAGGAGCTCATGTCCTGTGTGTGTGTGTATGTGTGTGTGTAGGTCCTGCCTCCTAGGAGCAGCTCCCCCATCTGATCCATGGGATCCCAGCTGCTTCAATCACAGGCCACTGATTAAACTGATTCAGTTTAAGGTTTCTAATTCTCAAAAAACGCACATTCCCAGGTGGTCATGGGGATGATGTTTTAAAGGTCTGTAGGTCATTTCCAGCACCCTTGGAATGTGTTTGTCACTTGCTGGGAGGAAGTGTGAGGTGTGAGGATGGCTAAGAAAAGGGATTGCCTGAGTCTAGGCCATGTCAAGGAAAGAAGCAGGAATGACTTGAGCCCAACTTCTCAGTTTTGTTGAGGTCCATCCTCGGCTTCTGGATGCTATCTCAGGCATGATATTAAAAAGAGAGTCTTAAGATTTAGGACTGTTTTACTAAAAACTCCTCAAGTACAGAAGCTGGTACAGAGTAACTCCTGTAGTCTGTTTTCTGCTGTTATAACAAAATACCCCAAACTGGGTAACTTATAAAGTGGAGAGGTTTATTTTGGCTTATGGTTCTGAAGGCTGAGAAATCTTAGAATGTTGGACTGATGAAAACATCATGCTGCTTCAGCTCATTGCAGAAAGTGAACGGGATCACATGGTGAGACACAAAGCAAGAGAAAGCCACGAAAGCTGAACATGTCGTAGCAACCTGTGCCAACAGTCTCTCATGTAAGAGTGATACCCCCTGAGAGTGATACCCCATGTGCTCTCAGGAGATAGCATTAATGTAGGCATGAAGGTCCCACCCCATTCCCCCAAAGTTCCTGCTAAGCCCTACCTCTCAATACTGCCACACCAAGGACCAAGCCTCAGTGTGAATTTTGGTGGTCTCAATCATATTGCAGCCACCCTAACTGTTATTAATAGTAGTATTACATTTTTCTTGACTAATGCCAGTTTCTAAACATGTCTCCCTTTTGTTATCTTTGACAGTACTTGAATAGGGCCTGACCTCTTTAGCTTAGTTATGCTAAGAATAACAGCAAGACACATGCCAACTTTCATTAAGCCCTCACCATGTGCCCCAGGCTTTGTATAAAGTGCTATAGACATAGAGCTTCATTCTGTCCATTCTACTACTCCAAGGGGTAGCGGTTATTAAGATGCTCATTTTCGACTTGAGAAATATCCATTTAAGTGCCTTGGCCAAGGTGTCCATGGAAGCAGGCAGCTGATATTGGGTTCAATTCTATTTAGCAGTACAATCAGCGGGTCTTGCATTTTCACAGAAGTACTGGGGTTGGAAGGGCAATCATATTTTGTTCATGTTCTCTGGGACAGAAGTCCCCATGGCTGTTTTCTTTTGTGTACCCTATAATAGAAGTTCGCCAACTATCAAGCCCAATAAATTCATCTGAGGTGTGGGGGAACAGCTAGAGATAAATGGAGAGGTCTTGGGAGAGGAGAGGGTAGCAGATGCTCTGTACTTACCCTCCCTATATAGAGTCAAATCTCGAGTGGGTCCTGGAAAATAGTTTTTGGAAGAGCTCTCCAGGTGATTAAGGCAAACATGGGAAAGTGTATCCCATGGAATATTGTATTTCACTGTACAAATAGGAGTGTCTACTAAACATTTACTGAGGGCTATATTCTTCCATAATTTGCCAAGAAAGAAGTATAGAGTGTCAGAATTGAAAGTTTATGATCTGCAATTGCAGTGGGTATTGTCGGAAACCATAATCCTCAAAGTCCTTCCCTCCTTCCTCCTTCCCTCTGATCTCTCTCTCTCTCTCTCTCTCTCTCTCTCTGTCTTGGGTTTCGTGGCCTTATTGCTTGAGTCCTGACAGTCAGAGATTATTGACCCTCTTTTGGGAAGCAGAGGCATAAGCGTGAGGGTGTTTGCACCACACTTGGTAGTTATGGCAGGGGGCTTTGTTGGGATTGCTAAAATGACTGCTGTGGAATTCACCATGCCCCTTCCCTCCCATCGCTCCCTCTACACCCTGATGCGTCATCCTGTCTGCTGAGACCAGCCTTGATTGATGCTTTCTTTTTTTCCCTTTTTGCTTCATTTTCTTTCTGCCTTTCTTTCCTTTTTTCCCTCTCTCCCCACTTCCCTTCTTTATTTTCTTCTTCTTGGTTCATTCATCTCACCACTTGACAAGTCCTACCACACACTAAGATGCACCCAGATTTTGTTGCTGATTGACTTCCCCAGAACAAAAAAGATTCTTTGGTTTAATTCTAATAGTCCTCAAGCCACTTCCTTCCAGAGAAAGAGACTGCTCCAAAACTCGGTAATGGAATACAAATGGTCGGGGGGATCACGCATTGTGCTGGGAATGCAATGGCAGCTCCACTGTGAGTTCCAGGCCACTGTTCCTTGCCGTGGTTCTGGGCAATCAAAACCTGGTGGCACTAATAAATTCCTTGACCTTTTATTTCACAGGAAGCCAGACAGTCAAATCCCCCTCTTTAGCTTGTACACAAGCATGCAGTTAGCCAGTGAGAGCATTGATGTGTGAACATGCTGGTGAGCTCGCCTTGTTCTCACCAGTGAATGCTCAGGTCCTTTGGCATGGGGTGTGTGCTGTAACTAAAATTCTGAAAATATGTCTCAGCATCACCATACAGGGATCCTTTAATGGGTGTGTACTCTCCTGGGAAGCATCTGCACTGATTTGTAATGGCCTTTTGGGGAGCTATCTCAAAGGGCAGAGACAGAAATTTTTTTTCTCTTCAATACACTGTAGTTTTGTATTTCTCTATGAGACCTCAAGTTAGGAAAATGGTAAACCATAATCATAGTGTGGATTAACATTTCAATTAAAAAATTTTATAATAATCAAAAGAAACTTCTTTGTCTAATTGCTATGAAGTTGTAATTGCTATAAAGATGCAGGTTGGAGATGTAGATGATTTGACCTATGACATTACTAGGATAAAAATAAAGACATAGGGCAGATGAGTATGATCAAAATATAAGATATGCATTGGACCCTCTCAAAGTGTGAAACTCAAGAGAAGGGCTGGGCAGTAGGGCAACTGGAGAGTAAAAATGATCAGAGATGCTGTTTGCATCTATTAATTTGCCAAAATGAAACCCATTATTTTGTACAATAAATAGGCATTGATTAAAAAGAGATGTGAAGCTAAAATAAATCATATCTTGGGTGTATCTCTCCTGAATGTCCATGGTCTATTGCAAATACACTTTTAAGTAATTGAAAATATTATACAAATTCTATTTTTAAAAAAGAAACAATAAATTCTAGGAAACCAATAGAAAATGGCCAATGCTCTGATTGATTTTCCTAATGAGGATTATGTTTTCTATGATGACAGAACAGGAGATTTTGTAATCCTCAGCAACCTTAGAAAATGTTCTAATGCAAAATTGACTAACATAAAATAATGGGAAAGTTAATTCATTTCAAGAGTCTATGTTCAAATTCTGCTGGTCCAGGCAAGGACATTAAAAATTAAATCCTGGTCAAAACTTTTGTGGTTGGAGTCAGAATGAGAAATTGAGTGTGTGGCTTGGTCAAAAATAAAAACGAGTTAAAATTCAGAAATAGATCAACTATTTTCTGTGTTAAGAAAATCTCCAAGAAATAATCCAGTTTTGAACTAGAATGTCTTAGAAATCAAGAGACAATAAAAGGACTGAGTAATTATTTTCTTTCCTGTGGTGCATTAAAAAAAATTCATAGGTTTTGCTGCAGGATCCATAATGTTAAAGTGTAGAAGAGACTTCCTTTACTCTTTTTTTTAAAAAAAACTACATGACTCTCTGTCAAACCCAATGCACCCCGTAAATTTCCATCTATAGTATCTTTTCCCATTAGTAATACAAAATGGAATTTAGGGCCAGTTTATGGCGTGACACTGTGGCTAACAAATTGTCTATGTCAAAACCTGTTGTGAATATTGATTGAATACCATGTAAATTTTCTACAGAAAGAGCTCAGAGGGATTGATCTTAAGTTGTGCAAAGATTTGGAGAGACAAATAGTATTTAAGTACACTGCTGGCTTGATCACTTTGAAATGTTTAATGAATAGTTTCACTAAATTTGATTTTTAAAGTAAAAGGCCAGTTTTTTCCATGTTAAATATATAGCACATAACTGGAAGAACACACTTAATCCTAGAATGGTAGAACCCATACCTAGATAACATTTAGATATCATCTATTATAATTCACCAACATTCCAGATGGCACCAAGGGTAAGAAATAATAAGTGACTTGACCCAGGCCATGTAGGGATACATGGAAGAGCTGGGGGGCACCTGGTTTCCAAGTTTAGTGGTCCTTCCGTAGTACCATCTAAGAAACCATATTGCTTCATCCATTTGTAAAGGATTCTAAAGTAAAGGATCCACAAGTAAAGGATTTTAAAGTCATCAATGATCCATCTCTCCATCCATCCATCCATCCATCCATCCATCTATCCATCCATCCAAAAGATTACCTATTAACCATTC
Source organism: Dinomys branickii (assembly GCA_004027595.1). Classification (NCBI taxonomy): domain Eukaryota; kingdom Metazoa; phylum Chordata; class Mammalia; order Rodentia; family Dinomyidae; genus Dinomys; species Dinomys branickii. The sequence goes on along the minus strand of PVLD010000368.1, from coordinate 64,976 downwards.
TTTCTGTTTTGGGCATTGTGTGGGAACCTAAGGGTACAAGTAGGAAAGAAACCATTTGTGTCTTCAAGAAGTGGGTCACACTGTGTAGTGCAATGCATGTCCTGCTGAAGGATTTCAACTCTGTTCTTCTTTTTCAAAATTATTTAGTTTCTGGATTTCTTTTACTTTTCCATAGAAGTTATAGACCCAGTTTGTCAATATCTACAAAAAATCATGAATACTATACTTTTCCTACAAGCAACATCCACTTTTATTACTAGTTTTAGCAATTGAGTTTTTGTCTTTTTTCTTGGTCAGCGGAGGTAAAGGTTTGTGAGTTTTGTTGGTTTTTTTTTCAAAGAACCAACCTTTGGTTCTGTTGATTTTTCTATGCTGTACTTCATTTATTTCCACTGTAGTCTTTATTATTCCTTTCCTTCTGCTTGCTTTCAGTTTCATTTGCCCCACTTCCTAGTTTCTCAGCATAGAAGTTTAGATAAGTACCTTGAGATACTTCTGTTGAAAAGGCATTTACAGTGACATTTATAATTTTCCCTATAAGCACTATTTTAGACATATCCTGTAAGTTTTGGTATGTTTCATATTTGTTTTTATTCATTTCAAAGTATTTTCACATTTCCTTTGTGGTTTGTTTGCTGAACCATTGTTTAGTTCTGTCTTTCATGTATTTGTGACATTTTCAACTTTATGTTTATTTATTTCTAATGTTACTTTATAGTGGTCAGAAAAATTTTTTAAAATAATTTTAATCATAAATGTGATGAGGCTTGAAATACAACCTAATGTATTAAGTTGCATCGTAGAGAATGATCCATGTACATTTGAGAAGAATATACTCTGTTAGCTTTGGTTATACTGTTATGTAGGTGTCAAATGAGTCTTATAGTTTATAGCACTATAAGTTTTCTATTCATTGCTCTTTTGTTGGGTCTGTTTTCTCCATTAAATAAAGTGATGTATTTAAATTCTCAACTACTGTTGTCTGTTTTTCTTTCAATTCTGTCAGTTATTGCTTCATAAATGTTGGGGCTCTGTTGTTCGGTGCACCTATGTTTGTAGCAGTGATGTTGTCTTATTGGATTTGACCCTTTTACAGGGTAAAAGGTACTTCTCTGTGTCTAGACATGTAATATTTTTAGCCTGAAACTGGTGTTGTCATTGGAAATTTTATTCTGTTGCCCAAGTACTATTCATGATGCTCAGCATGAACAACTTACTGTAATGCTTTCTGAACCAATCATTTGAAGGCTTGTGTACTATAACATTCAAAACGTGCTCTTGTAAATTCATACACCTAGCAAGAATGGTTACACCTGTTTCAAATGCCTGTGCCTGTTTTCTTAATTGATCACGTCTTTTGACCTCTTATCATCCCAACCCAACCGGCTGGTTTAAGTTATTTCAGGCTAAAATTTCTTTTTCTGAAATAACACTGTTAAAAACAAAGTATTGCAGAGAAACTTTTATAACATGAGATGCTCACACTGATTTAAGTATGATACAGGTCCCTCTTACTCAATAAACAACTTTAGGAGAAAATAAGCTTGCCTACTAGCCAAGCACACAGACTTTCCAGCTGTATATACCACTGTGTTCATTCTCAAGCTATAGAAACTCAGCATATCCCATACCATGCTGTACCCACTCCTTCTTCTTTTCTGACTTTCTGTGTTTTGAGAATTTCCCACTCAGGACGCCGGCCTTTATGAATGAAGTTTTGGTGCAGGGCGTGTGGGCCCCAGCTAGGTACATAGCTTGGTAGTTTGGCATCAGGAGGGCATTGGAGGGGTCTCCTGACCTGCACTGCATGCGGACTCAGACAGCTACAGGTTAGTGGGTTAAGCCGGGCTCTTCGGAAACAAGAAAAGCACAGCCCCATTCTTCACAAAGATGAATTATCTTCAGGGCGTCAAAGGAGTGCGAGTCATTCAGTAATAGTGTCATCCTCTCTGCGTTGATGTCTCCTGGGCTCTAAACCCTTTGGAAGGCATTTTTAGAGCCCTTTCTCTGTCTCTGTCTGTCTGTCTGTCTGTCTCTCTCTCTAACACACACACACACATACACACCCACACAAATACGTTGGTTGGTATAATTCACAATGTCCTACAATCTCAAGGTTGGCAGGGCCTGAGACATTCTCTTACTTTGTAATTGATGAATCCTGTTGCATTCACATGGAAATGTGTCTGGAACCAAGGATACAGGCTCATTTTTCAATGTGTGTATCCAAACGTGACTGAGAAAGGCACATTTTAAAAAAGCAGACCATCTGGCTTCGAAATACATATTGAAAGTACAAGTGCCAGTGAGATTGTCAGCTATGCACTGGCTTGGGACTTTGGGTTACTGACTGTTTCTTGTCCTCTTTCCGCTTCGCTCTTTCCCCCAGTCTTCTCTCCTTTTAGGAGATGAACATGAAGCAATGAAAATGTCGCAATTGCGTAACAAAAGAAGATTCACAGAGACGTGGTACCTATGATTTGGAGCCTGTGATTTGAAAGAGATTGTCAACTTAGCTTATGTGACCTTAAGAGATAAAACTGGGGCTAATGCAAATAGGTCATTAAGATTCAGAGCTGTTTTGGAAGAGCTTTCCATCAGGCACAAGTGCCCAAAGCCTGCTTTAGAAAGTGGTACACTTCCCGTTTCTGGAGACTCTGGAATATAACCACATTATCATTTATTAATTCCTTATTTAGCAAATTTATATTTGGAACTCAACTGTTCCAGGGTCTGTTGTAGGAACTGGGGAAACAGCTTTGCTCAAGAGAGGGCTCTATGCACAGAGCTCCTACTTTCATGGGGTGGAGGATGCAGTCAGCAAACCAGGAAATCAGGGTATTTATAAGTCATAGATCTGTAAATATTTAGCTGCTATGGGAAGGAAAAGTAGGGACCCAACTCCCACAATTTCCAGGATGGGTTAGATGGAATTGAACATCAATTGAATGTTGGTTTCCTAACAATGCTGGGCAAGTCTCCTGTGATTCAGTAGGGGGAAATTCCTGAATCTTTCCTGCCCAGTAATTAAAGATAACCAGGACACTTAGAGTTTAGTTACCAGGAAGGCTGATGAAGGGAGCACTATGGGGTTCTGAGTGTTAACTCTTGACCCAGGGGAACCAAGTTTTGGAAATCAGCAGGACGCTTATTTGCTTTGGGTTTTCAGTACAGATTAGACTTCACTGGTTTTGGTCAAAGGTCAAGTGTATTGATTTTTAGCAGAAAGTCAGGTTTAAAAAATTTGTTTTAATATCTGAATTTCTTCTAAATGTGACCTTCCAGGATCTGTCCAAAAATTCACCTCCAGTGGCCATGCAAATGACGGAAATAGCGGAAGAATAGAGCGCTGGTTAGATGTGATGAGGACTGAGGCACCCACGCCTCATCGAGAGGAAGCTGTTATTGCATGTCTCCAGGTGACAGCACATCACAAGAAGGTGCCCTTTGCTGACAGACCTTCAGCTTTTCCAAGGAACATGAGAAATCTAGGTTTTTGTTTAAGTAAAACATCCCAGTTGTAAATGGTGGCTCCAGAAATACAAAACCAAAATCTGTCCTGACTCTGGGCTTTTTGGCTCCATCATCTACCCTGAGTGTTGGTGGGCACGAGGGCAGTGCGTTCTACACACAGTCTTTGCTTGGTTCACAGCTTTTGGTTTTGTATTTTTTGGAGCCACCATTTACAATAGGGATGTTTTACTTAAGAAAACCTAGATTTCTCATGTTCCTTGGAAAAGCTGAAGGTCTGTCAGCAAAGGGCACCTTCTTGTGATGTGCTGTCACCTGGAGACATGCAATAACCGCTTCCTCTCGATGAGGCGTGGGTGCCTCAGTCCTCATCACATCTAACCAGCGCTCTATTCTTCCGCTATTTCCGTCATTTGCATGGCCACTGGAGGTGAATTTTTGGAGTTTTTCAAAATTTTTATTTGGAGCTTTTGCTTCTTTATCTATGTAGCTATTGGTCTGGAAAGTGGAAATGTTTACCAATGATTCCTTTATGACCCTGTCAATCATCAAATTGAAAACAACTGGTATCACTGAACCTTAGACTTTCAGAACTGATAAGACATTTAAACCTCTGCTTGCCCCCGAGTTTGTATCCCAGTTGTAACCATGGAGATACTAGTGAGGCCAAGGGACACTTGTCTATGTCGTGTGCTGAGTTGGTGACATCAGTAACACTCTTCAGAGAGTTGTTCACACATAGAAATCCCATAGTGACCAAAGCTACTCAAGAATGGAGGTCTGTATTTTGAAAGATCTGTTTTTCTTCCCATGTACATTGGAGAGGAAAAAAGAAAATGAGATTTTGTGTTCTTTATCGGGTTTGTTGGAGCTTGGATAATAGACTACAAATCTTCTAGATTAAAATATTTGAATGTTTTACCCCAACCATGGTCTTCTGGAGTCACACTTGCTATTTAAGTTGGAAACTCAAGAACAATCTTAATCTCTTGGGCAAAGGTCTCGGAGGTGCGGATGCTGCAAGGATTAAACTCTCTTCATGTCTACTTGGGTGCTGGAAAAGAGATTCTTATACTAGTAGAAATGTGGGACCCATCCTTTGCATGAGAGGTCTCCTTCACTTTGGATTTCTGTCATCATCGCACGTCAGCCACTGGAGTCAAGAAGGAGGCTTCAGTGGTCTCTGATGGCTCTCTCAGGAGAGAGATGTAAGATGGAAAATCCTTCATTCCAGGGGGCTGATTGATGCCATCTCATTAATAATAACAATAATACCTCTAAACAAGCAGCTACAGTGTTTGAGTGTTTACCAAGTGTCACGAACTGTTTGGCAGCTCCTTTTATGATCTGATTTAGTTCTTTAAACAACCTTGTAAATGAGGTGCTATTATTATTCCCATTTGACTGGCATAGAAACTGAGCCATGGAGAGGCCAAGCTATGTGTCCAGGGCCTCTCACTTACTTGCTACAGATAGGATGTGTCTCCATCTCCAGAAACCAAGTGTTTCACCAGTTTCATTGTCACAAGGCAGATCCAGAGGCAAGATACACCTTCTGAGGTTTTCTCTCAAAACACCACTTTGTGGATGAAACCCATTAACTCTCAACATTCTGTATTTGTGCTGCTTAATATGGTAGTCATGAAAGACATGTGGCTACCTAAATTTATTTTTTTTTATTTTAAAGATAAAAGAATGAAAACATACTAACAAACACACATACATTTACAAAGTAACACAAAAACAATACAAGCAATACTGAATTTAGACAAGGTGATAGGAAATTCACAATGGTTGTTGCATTACATATTGATATCTTCAAAGTGGTTACTCAGGAAAACAAATAGAGACATGTAAGCTTGATCAAACAATTGAACATTAGCTGTTCCTTTCAATAAAGCAACAGAAGTCAGTAGTACAACTATGTTAGCTGCCCTGTGTACATGTATACGCATAATTTCCCCCTTCTTTCTTTCCTCTTTTCCCTCATCCTAGTTGTTCTTTACTTTTGAGGAGTTTCCTTTCATTGCACAACGTCTATCATGCCTCCTGCATTTTATTCACTCTTTCAGGTTCTTATAGTAGTGAGACAATATGGTGTTTACCCATTTGAGTCTGATTTATTTCACTTATGAGTATGGTCTCTAGTTGTGATCTATAAAAGCCTTGAGTTTATCTTTCTTCATAGCTGAATAATATTCCATTGTATAAAAATACCACAACTTTTTTTTATCCATTCCTCAGTGGATAGACATTTGGGTTGCTTCCACAATTTAGCTATTACAAATTGCACTGCTATAAACATGTACACATATATCGCTGTGATATGATGTTTTCAGTTCTTCTGAGAAAATACCTAGATGGGAAATAGCTGGGTTGAATGGGACCTCCATTCCTAGTTTGCTAGGGAATCTCCAAACTGATTTCCACAGTGGTTTCACCAGTCTGCACTCCCAACAGCAGTGAAGGGTTCCTTTTTCTCCACAGCCTCTCTAGCATTGTTATTGGTTGAGTTCTTGATGATAGCCATTCTTACTGGGGTGAGATGAAATCTCAGTGTTGTTTTAATTTGTATTTCTGGAATAACCAATGATGTTGAACATTTTCTCCTGTATTTATTTGCCATTAGTGTTTCTTTATCTGAGAAGTGTATATTCATCTCAGATGTGGCTACTAAATTTTATTTAAAGTAATTACAATCTGTAATATTAAAAATCTAGATTTCAATCACACTAACCACATTTCATGAGCTTAAAAGCTAAGGCCTACTGTATTGGACACCGTAGATATAGGACATTTCTATTATCCCTAGAAATTCTGTTGGAAAACTGTTACAGATGAAATTGGAGACTTGGAGAGTCAAAGGAACTTGTCCAAAGACACACAGGGAAACCCAGAACTGAAAAATGTCTATCTTATTTTTCATGTCTCAGTCCTGCCACTTGCTCATCATGTTTTCAACTCTGCAATTAGATTTTTTTTAACACAGTAGAAGGGATGATTTATTGTATACGTGTTACACTTGGCTAGAACTGAGAACAGAACTGGTCCCAAATGCCACAGGTCCAGGGCAAAAGACCAACACAGACTGCTATAGTGGTAAATAAGGTGGCTCTCTGACATGGTCTTGGTGATCAGATGGTGATGAAGCTCTAATCCCTTGAGACACATTCTAGACAGTAGCATGCATCCAACAACTTGTACTAGGATCTTCAGCATTCAGCATTCCTTCTTTCTGCTCCTTTGGCCTCCATGGGCATGAAAGCTATTTTGGTTGGACCTCTGCCTCATCGTTCTTCTTTTGTGCTTCACCCCACATTCTCAATTCTTCCTCCACTTTGTTCTCAGGATGCAGAGGTTTCTAAGAAGATGGCGTTAAAGCCGAGAGCTACAGTTAGATTTTAAGTTCATCAAGGGCAAGTAGCTTACCTTTGATTTTATTTATGCGTTGTACTAGAGATGCCCACTCCTTTGCCCCTCCAGGCAAGCACGTGATAGAACTTTTGTCAATTCTCTCACGTTTTCTTCCTTGTTGTTCTTTTCAAAATGGCAGTTGGATATCTGACAAGAATCAAACCTTAGGTTTTAAGCAACATGTGTTATTGTAGTTTATTATTTTGAGCTAGGAGCCTTAAATGCTCAAGCAGAAAGACATTTTTTTTGGTTTTGTTATTTTGATGTGCTGGGGATTGAACTCAGGGGCTTCACACTGAGCTACATCTCCAGCCCCTTTTAAAAAATTCTGAGACGGTGTTATGTGAAACTGCTTTGGTTTGTCATACTCCTGCTTCAGCTTTCCAGAGTGCTGAGACAGAGAATGGCTTTCATTTGAAAGCCTCTGAGAACCAGTATGTCTGGCACGGGGAGAGGAGGTAAGTGGGCCTGTAGCTCCTGACCTTTTTCCAGGTAAGAGCAAGGATAGGAACAAACAGACATAGGCCTTAGCCACCAAGTACTCACTTGGTCTTGAAAGGATCTTAAATAGTTGTGCAGCTAAGGGTGTAGACCCCAGAGATCCAAAACCTGGGCTCATGCTTCAGCTTCAGCAGGTAACAGCTTGAGCAACTTATGCAGCCTTTTGGACCTGTGTTTTATTATTTGTGGGGTGAAATTTGACCTTATAAGGGTCTGGAATTATCTTTGAGATAATCCATGTAAAATATCGGCAGAGGGCCTGAGAGCCACAACTGTTGCCACCACCTTGTAAACTAGTTATCTATAATGGTCATCATGACTAGATTGAAAGGTCCTTGAGGGTAGGATCATGTCCTTCTCAGTCACTACTGTGTGCTTGAGTTTGGTTCCCACCCCCTTGGCAGGTACCTAGTAAACATGTGCTACAACAATGCAGGATTACCTTAGTTCCAGAGAAAGCTTGTTTTCTAAGGAGCATAATGATTTAAGGGCAGTGCTCCTTTATCTGCTGGGGATACATTCCAACACTCTTGCTAGATGCTTGAAGCCATGGCTAGTACTGAACCTTATAGACTATGGTTTTCCTGGGCATAGATGCATATAATAAAATTTAGTTTGTAAATTAGGCCTGGTATGAGATTAAGCATAACTGCTGATAGAATAATTATGACAATATACTGAAATAAAAGTTATGTGAATGTGACTTCTCTTTCAACTCTTACTATACTGTGCTCATCCTCCTGAGACAGTGGGAGGTGACATAATGCCTCTGTGATGAGATGCAGCCCAATGTTGGGCTATATTTAAGGGTCACTTGGACACAAGCACTGTGACATCCACAAAAGTACGAGCTGATAACCAAACAGCATACTAAATGACTAATGGGTAAATAGTATTTCCAGCAAGATGTCCCGAACGAAGCATTGGCTCATGTTCTGAGCAGGATGGAGCAGATTGGTATGAGATGTCATTCTGGTACTCAGAGAAGCATTGCCTTAATTACTTACCCATCACTGGGACAAAACACGCAGCATTCGGCTTGATCAGCTGGCTGCAAGACAGAAAGGGCTTGGTGGAAGAGCATGCAGAGGAAAGGTGCTCATCTCATGGTGTCCAGGAGGTGGAGAAAGAAGGGAGGAGCCAGGCACTAGAATACGCCCTCTAGGTCACGGTCCCCGGGACCACCTACAGCTATACCACACCACCTCACAGCACACTCAGCACGGAGCTCACCCTTGGGTAAACCCATGGGTGAGAATGGTGTCCCCAGGACCTGATCACCTTCTAAAACCACGAGACTTTGTGTGTGTGGGGGGGAGGGGCACTTTAGATCTAAATCCTAACAGGTACACAGCTCAAAATTTATATTTTAAAAATCTCCTTCTATTTAATATTTTCAGGCATTAGTTGACTGCAGGTAACTGAAACCATGGAGAGCAAAATTATGGATAACAGGAGGACTATGATAGTTCAATGCCCTGTCAGATGCATAAATCTCCAGTCACAGGTGCCCCTGTCAAGCAATTTTTTGGACACTGCTTGAATACTTCCAGTGATGGGGCACTCGCTGCTTATGAGTAGGGCTTTTCAGTTTGGACTTTTCCAATCACACATGGTCTGGCTGAACCCACCACAGGAGAGTCATGTGCTTTAGGTCTACCCAGCTGTGCTGCTCAGCAATCCAAATCTCAGCCTTTGTAGAAACAGGGCTGCACAAGGCAAGTCTCCAGCCAGCTCTGTGGGGTTTCATGAGTATCACCAGGGGTGGGGAGAGAGGTGGAAAATGAGCCTAGAGAATCTGGCTATTAAACACATTACCTGCATTTATGGTTCTTGTGCCCCAAGGCCCGGGATAAGGTGAAGAAGGAAAAACATTCCACTCTGGCTCTCAGTGACCCCTAAAAGAAACACCCCATGGAGTCATTTGGGATAGTAATTTGAGTATAAACTCAAGCATGCGTTCCTAGCCTTCCCTCCATAAACGCAGGAGCCTCATGATGATCAGCACCAAATTGCTTGAAAATGTGGCTCAGAACCTTTCCAGATGAGGGTCGGGCTCAAAGAAATAAAAAGTTAAGGGCATGTTGCTATGGCATTAACATTGAGGGAGTATGCACGAGCCTCAAACTGTGCACAGAAAATATGTGCTTTCTGTATGCTCTGCCCATGAAAAGCTAAACCAGCACAAAGTCATTAAAATGTCAGACAAGGAGCCAGGTGGGAGAAATGCATGTTTAAAAGTAAACATGTAGCCTGTGATAATTGTGTCCCCTGAAAAGCTAAAGGTGAGGGAAAGGGAAAGGAATGGGGAGGAAAGGGAAAGACAGAGTGAGCGAGGCGGCCATGTTCCTTCCTGTCCTGGTCTTTGCCATCTGAGGGTACAGCACTGTCTTTACGTGGCTGCCTGAGCAGAGCTCCTAAGAACCATCCTCAATCCTTTCTTTTCATCAGTCCTCTGCTTTTAATTAATTAGCATGGTCTGAGTCCTGATTTATCTCTACATATTAGGTTGCATCATATAAAGTTGCCAATATTATAGCTTCTTCAACTTATAAAAAAGGAACCACCCTATGTGGTTCAACCTAATGAAATACCACACCAGCTCTGTGTCCATCTCCACGGTCACCATCCTGACTCAAGCCAGCATCGACACTTGCATGGGCCGTTCAGGACACTCCCAGTTGAGCACTTGGCTCCCACCTTTGTCCTTTAAGAGACCTTTATTCTTATTTTAGAAACTGAAGTAGATCATGTTGATCCTCTGCTTAAAATACTTGTTAAATCTGATTTTAAAAAACCTGTACATTAAGAACTACAAAGCACTGAGGAAGACTAAAGAAGGTCTAAGGAAGCAGAGAGCTGGACCACACTCTTGGGTCAGAAGTCTGGGTGTTCTCATCGAGCTGACCTATAGATCTATAGATACGGATTCCAGGCAATTGCAGGAAGCTTTTGTTTTGTAGAAATTGACAAGTTGATTTAAAAGTTCATATGGAAACCCAAAGGGGCTCAAAAAGGCAAAACAACTTTTGCCAAAGAGCAGAGAGAAGGACTCATACTCCTTGATTTAGAAACTTGTAAGAAAGCTACAGAGAGGAAGAGAGCATGTTGTTAAAGAAAAGGTAGATGAATAGATGCATGGAGCAAAATAGAGAGCCCCGAAATAGACCCCGCACACAGAAAACTGATTTCTGACAAAGGTGTGCATAGGAAATTCGGGGGCGGGACAACAGTCTTTTTCAACAAATGGTAGTGAAATAATTAGACAGTTACATGGAAAAAATACGCTTGTGTCCCAACCGCACAATATATAAAAAATTTAACTCAAAATGAATTCCAGGCTCATGTTTAGAACATGAGCCTATACAACATCTAGAAAATAAAGGAAAGAAAAGAATTTGGCCTTAGCTTAGTCACATGGTTTTTAGATATGATACCCAAAACACAATCCATAAGATAGTAAGTTGGACTTGCTCAAAATTTAAAACTTCTGCTTTGCAAAAACATTGAAAAGGCAACATAGGAGGAGCAAGTATTTGCAAACCGTGTGTCTGATACATCACATACACACACGACCCTCAGTGATAAGGAAACAAAACTAAACAATTCAGTAAAAAGTGGGCCAAGATTTGAACATATACTTAGCCAAAGATGGTACATGGAAGGCAAAGAAATACAGGAAAAGATGTTCAATATTATTAGTCTTGTGGGAACGGTGAATTGAAAGCACAGTGAGATGCCACTATACATTTACTAGGATGGTTACAATTAAGAAGATGCAACGTATGAAATGTTGGTAAAAATGTAGAGAAATTTGCACTGTTGGGAGGAATCTAAGATAGTATATAGTGTTAATTTTTCAGGAAATCCTTTGGTAGCTTCCTAAAACATTAAGCATATACTCACTATATGGCCTAGCCATTAAATGCTGGCTATTTAATCATTAAAAAACGAAACTGTATGTCCGCATAAAATCTTCTGCCTGACTATTCATTGCAGCTTTGTTTGAAATATTCTAAAACTGGACCTAATCCAGAGTTCATCAACAGGTGAGTTGATCAAACACCTGTGGCATCTCCACATCACAGAACACCACTGTGCAAGAAAATAAATTAGGGACTTGTCCTACAATACAGATGAATCTCAAAATAATTACGCTAAGTAAAATAAAATGACAAGAAGGATGCAGAATATAATAGTCTTGTTTAAATATGTTCTAGAAAATGTAAAGACATTTATTGTGATTGAAAGTAAATCAGTGGTTGTTTGGGGGATGGCGAGGTGAGGAGGATAGAAGAGGTTTGGAGGATTTCACAGGACCGGGTGTCTCTTGCGTATGAACGGTACGTCATCATCTTGATCATAGTGATGGCTTCACAGGTACATCTCTTTTCTTGCAACTCCTTCTTTTTTCACCTTTTCCCTCTCTCTTTATTTTTATTCTTCTGTTTTTATTTTAAAAACCTGTTTCACAAGACTTATCCTGTGAGAATCATGTCAGCAAAATGGCAGACTAGGAAGATATCCTTGTTCCCTTACCCAAATATGAAAAAACCAAACCACCACAAACTGGCTAATGTAAATGTGTAGGAGTGGTTAGAAAACAGCTGAAGATTTGTACAATCAAGAAAGCTTCCAAAATAGGCTGAGGATGTAGAACCCAGGGCCACAAAACAGAAAACAAATCAAGACAAACGAAATTCCCACAAAAACGAAACAAAATGCCCTACAAAAGAACCAAAGTTTTTAATGTAGAAACAAACTTCATTTGAAATGGCAGGAACTTTTGCAGTGGTTTTGCTTGCCTTTCTTCATCCTTTCCCCAGGGTAGTGCCATCTTGGGCTGGAGGAGGTGACATTCCAGTTTTCCATTCCTTCCTTCATGTTGCAGGGAACGCAAGCCTTCTTTACGATAGTAACCTTCTGAGGGCTCTCAGAGGGATTGCACTGGTCTATGTTTTGCTCCACACAGATCTCAGGTTAAGAAGAAGCAATGCATGGTGCTTGAGAGGGAAAGCTGCAGAGGGACTGATCCTCAGTCTCAGATGCTGAGGCAGGACAGTGAGGGTGGAGATACCCAGCAGAATGAATAAGGAGAAGCTCAGGTGAGATTTTGTATGAGGGAACTGAAAAAGTGACGCAAAAACATAAGGCCATGAAAACACGCTCAGTAAATACATGAGAAAACTTTAAAATTTTTCCTCAGTGTAGTCTTAAGACTCAGAAAATTAGTGAAGGACTTCCGCAGCATAGCTAATCTGTCTGAACTGGGAGAGGTAGTGTCGTAGTGTCTGATTTTCAACAACACAACAAATCCCAAGAGACACAAAGAAACAGGGAAGCATGGTACATAAAGCTGCATACACATTCCCTGAAGAAACACAGATATCACATTTTCTAGAAAAAGACATAAAGGAACTTAAATGAGCTCACATTGCTAAAGGAAAATATGGACAAAAATTGAAGATAATCATGAAAATGTTATATGGAGAAAAGGAAGCTACTATCAAAATAAAGAAATCACAAACAGAAACTAAAAATAATTTCTGCACCTGAAAAATACAACATCTGAACTGAAAAATTCCCTAGTGTTCAACGGTAAGCTGAAACAGGCAGAAGAAAGAATCAGTGTGCTTGAGGATAGGATTTTAAAAGTGAGTCTGAGGAGCAGCATGGAAAAAGCATAACATAAATGAGCAGAGCCTCAGGTACCTGTGGAACAGTGTCATGTACACTATCAGGTGCATTGTGGGTGTTTTAGGAGAGGATACAAAGAGAACAGGAGATTATTTGAGGGAATGATGGTTGAAAACTTTCCAAGTTTGAGGAAATAAATAGACATACAAAGTTGAAGAACTCAATAACTTCTTGGTAGAAGAAGCACAAAGAAACTCACATTTAGTCATATGATAAAACATTGAAAGCCAAAGACAAAGAATCTTGGAAAGAACAAGAGAAAGAGAACTTGTCATGTACATGGGATACTCAACAAAACAACTGAGTTCTCAGCAGCAGACTTGGAGATCAGATGGGAGTGGAGCGATATATTTAAAGTGATGGATGAAACACTATAAAGGTGTTTTGTATGTGGTATAACCTTAATACAAAAATGAGGGAGAAATGAAGACGTTTGCAGGTGAAGAAAAGTTAAGGAAGTTCATTACCAGTAGATTTGCCCTACAACAAATGTCACTGGAAAGCTTTCAAATTGAAATGAAAAGGTGTGGTACACCAAGTCAAAGCCACATGAAGCATAAAGATTTCTCATAAAGGTAAATAAATGGGCAAATATAAAAGAGCTATTATTATTTTGATTTATAACTATTTTTCTTTTTTTACAAGATTTGAAAGACAAATGGATGAAACCAATTGTAAATATATTTTAATGCATGTACAATGTACAGTACAAAGATATAATAGGGATGGAGCTCTAGAGTTTATACATGTGAGTGAAGTCAAGGTTTTGTCAATTTCAGACAGACATTTAGATGTTAAATGTAGTCTCTCAACAAAATACTTTCTAACACAGTTCAATTCAGCAGCATATTAAAAGGACTATATAGCATGAGCAAATGACATTTATTCTTGGAAAACAAGAGTGCTTCAGCATATGAAAATCTATGTGATACCATATTAATACAATGAAGGGAAGAAAACACAACTGTAATGTCAACTGATGCAACAAAAACATCTGACAGAATTCAACACTCTCATGAGAAATACTCAAGAAACTGGGAATACAAGGCCATAATGAAAAACCCACAGCTAAACTCATAGTCAACAGTAAAAGATGGAATGTTTTTACTATAAATCAGGAAAAAAATGAGGATGCATGCTTTTCATCAATTCTATTCCATATAGTTCTGGAGCTTCAAGGCAAAGCCATTAGACAAGAAAAAGAAACAAAGTCATCTAAACTAGACAGGAAGAGATAAAATTATCTCTGCGTGCAGATATCAGATTTTATATGTAGAAAACAGAATGGGTTCACAAAAATGAATGAAAATGTTCAAACTAATAAATAAACTCAAGCCAGCCTGTGCTACATAGTGAGTCTAAGGCCAGCCTGAAGTATATAGTGAGACCCTGTCTCAAAATTAAAAACAAAAACAAAATATTCCCTGAATTCAGTAAAATAGCAGGACACAAAGTGAACATGTGGAAATCAGTTACATTTTCATATACCAGCAATGTACAACATACAGAGAAAGCTATGAAATTACATTTACAATAGCATGAAAAAGAATACAATACTTAGGAATTAATCAAGACCATGAAAGGCTAATATAAGGAAAACTACAAGACATTGCCAAAAGAAATTAGAGAAGATATACATGTAAAAATATAGCCCATGTTCAGGGATTATAAGTCTTAACATTGTTAAAATGTCAGTACTAACCAAGACAATGTACAGAACAAATGCAATCCTAACTTTTTTGTGGTATAAATAGAAAAATCCATCCTACAATCCCTACGATCTGTCAAGGTATTTTGAATAATCAAAGTAATCTTGAAAGAAGAAAAATACTGCAGACCTTATCTTTCCTGGTTTCAAAGTCAACTGTAAAACTACAGTAATCAACATAGCATGGTACTGCCATAAAGACAGATGTATAGACCATGGGGTAGACTAGAGAGTCTAGAAATAAACCCTGGCTTGTATGACTAAATAATTTCCCTCAAGGGTGCTAAGACCATGCAATGGAGGGAGAAAGAGCCTTTGTAACAAATGGGGCTGGGTAAATTAAAGATCCACATGCAAAAGAATGAAATTGAACCTTTATATCATATAAAAAATTAACAGAAAATCTATCAAAGAAAAAATAAACCAAAGACCTCATTGTAAGATCTATCACTATAAAACTCTAAGAAAAAATATAGCATAAAAACTTGAGAACATTGGATTTCCAATGATTTGTTTGTCATCCTATCAAAAGCACAGGAAAAAAAAGAAAAAGGAAAAAAGCATAGACAAATTAGAACTCATTGAAATTTAAAACTTGTGTATCAAAGAATATTACTAACAGAAGAAACAGTGTACACAGACCAAGAGAAACATTTTCAAATCACACATATGGCAAAGGATTAATATCAATTATGCATAAAAACTCCTACAACTCAGCAACAACAAAATGAGTTAAAAAGTGGGCAAAGAACTTGAGTGGACATTTCTCCAAAGAAGATAATACAAAGATGAGTGAAGTCCGTGAAAAGATGTTCCGTCTCCTTGATTGTTTGGGAGATGCAAGTCAAAACTGTGTGAGACCCCATGGCAGACCCTGTAGGAAGTAGAAAAATCAGACCTTCTCTGCTTTGCTGGTTGGAGTGTAAAAATCCAGCCACTATGGGAAATATGTGGAAGTTCCTCTAAAAACATACATGGAATTACCACATGATCAAGTAATTCCACTTCTGGATTTATACTCAAAGAACTGAAAGCAGGGTCTTATAGACATATTTGTAAACTCATGTTCAGAGGAACATTATCCACAATACCTAAAGAGGAAAGTATAACCGAAATGTCTCCCATAGAAGAAGCAAAATGTGCTACAACCATATTTGTTATGGTTTGGGGATATTGCAAGCAGAACAATATAATGCAGGACACATATTTTATCAGATTATTTATAATAGTTACCTAAAGAATCAGATACAAGAGAGTGCGGGAAATCTGTCCACACACTGAAGAGCAAAGAATCTTGACCAGTTGAGGGCCTGGATCCCATGATAATGTCTTGAATGAGTCCATCTGAAGACCTAGAGCTCATCACAATGCCTCCCATGAATCTGACTAGAGGCCTAGAGCCCATAGCAATATCTCATGCAGGCATGTTTCGTGGATCTGCACTGGAAAGCCCAACCATCAGTGGTGGAATCTAGGAAGTCTACGCCAGCAGGATGAAAGATCTGTGCTAGTGGGCTGAGGGATCTAGACTGGAGCCAGGAGGTGATGCTCCAAGCAAGAACCAGAGCTCCCCTGAAAAGCGTCACAGCCATCCTCAGCAACAGCGAGGTCCCGAGCTCCTCTGCTGATGAAGACAACTGAGTTCCCATGAGGAAAGTCAACACAGCAAGCTTCTCCAGGAGACTGGCAGTGCATCATCTTCCCCTCCTGAGCCAGGAAGAGATACTCAGAGTGAGGACCAGAGCTCTCCCAAAGCGAACCAAAGCTATCCTCAGTGCACACAAATCCTGAGCTCCTTGGAGGATGAAAACAACCAAGTTCATCAGGAAAGCCAGCATGATGAGCTCCTCCGAAAGAACCAACATCTTTTTATAGCTTCTGCCAGCTCACAACAGCTTTTCTTCTCCAGTCCTGCCTCTTAGGCTGCTGGCAACAGTCCCCAGGTGCGCCTCCCACACCCAGCACCACACTTACTCTGTTCAGCTGGGGGTTATAAGTTGAACAACAGTTGTCAAGCCACTACAATGTTGTTAACCACTTTTTAGAAGGAAGGGGATTCTTACACATGCTACAATAAGAATGGGCCTTCAAGACATTCTGCTAAGTAAAATAAGCCAGTCGTAAGGGACAAAGAATGTGATAGTCCACTTACAAGATGTATTTAGGGTAGTTAAATTCACAGAAAGTAGAACGGTGGTTGATGAGGGGAGGGAATAAGAGGAAATGGAGTTCAGGTTTAGTGGGAGAAAAATTAGCTGGGAGGGTGAGAATGTTCTGGAGATGGTTAGTGGTGATTGTGCAGATGACGGGAATGTGCCTAAATGTTACTGTGCTATACATTAAAAGAATATGCTTATATGTATAATTAAAAAATAAAGTCTTGCATAGAAAACCAGTATTTCTGTGGCTTCCCACTACACTTAGAATAAAACCCAATTTCCTTACATTGTCTGCAAGGTCCTCCCAAATCTTCCCCCACCTAAGCTTTCTGACCTCACCTGGCCCCGCTTCTCTCTTCAGCCACAGCTTTTCTGTTCTCCCGGCATGTGAAGGTGCTCCTGTCTCAGGACTTTGCACCCACTACTTCCCCTGCCTGGAAGATTGCTCCCCCGCTGGCTCCCTGAAGATCTCTGTCTTGTCCTTCCAGCGTCCATTCACATGTTATCAAAAAAACACTCCCGTGATCCACTCACTTAAAATCACACATCTCAAGTTACTTTATCTCTTTTTCCTGGAAGTTGTTTGCATTATTATTCATAAATCACAGTCTCTTTCCTTTATGGTATTTCTCACAATCAAACACTGTATTGCCTTCTTAATTTTTGTTGACTTTTGTTCATTTTACACTTACATGGAAGGTTATTATTGCCAGAAATTATTCTAGGCTCAGGATTACACTGATAAAATCAATAAATCCAGGCTTGTTTCAGTTGGGGGTGCTTGGATACAGGAACACAGGATGCATTAGTAAAATATGTATTATACTTGACTGCAATAAGTGCTAAGGACACAAATTTTTAAAGGTCAAGATAGAGCCCATCAAGCTCCAAGAGGTGTTCAAGTCAGCAATTTACTTATTTATTATTTGACTTTCATTAAAATGTAAGCTCCTGAGAACAGAAACCTTCTCATTTTGTTTACCTCTGTATCCCCAGTGTCACTAATATTTGTGAATGAATGCTGTGTAGATTGATAATGATCCAATCTGAACAAGAGATTGCAGCAGGGACACTTGGAGGGGAAAACTATTTACAGAGGGATGATCTCAGCCTACTAATCCAGGAAAGTTCCTCCCTTCCCTTCTTCCTTCCTTCCTTCCTTCCTTCCTTCCTTCCTTCCTTCCTTCCTTCCTTCTCTTTCTTTCTTTTTTCTTTTCTTTCCCTTTCTTTCTTTCTTTCTTTCTTTCTTTCTTTCTTTCTTTCTTTCTTTCTTTCTTTCTTCCTTCCTTCCTTCCTTCCTTCCTCCCTTCCTTCCCTCCCTCTTTCTCTCTTCTTCCTTTCTTTCTTTTTCTTTCCTTCATAGTGGTAAAACATATAGCCCTTGTACCAACTCCCCATCTATCCCTTTTCTGCCCTGTAGTAATCACCCTACTACTCTCTGCCTCCAAACTTTTGAGGTACCCTGTATAATGACACCATGTATATTTGTCCTTTTGTGTCTTACTGGTTTATATCATTTAGCATAATGATTTCATGATTCATCCATGTTGTAGCTTGTGTAAGAGTCTCATTCCTTTTCAAGGCTGAATAACATTCTACTATTTGTGTATACTCAAGGGAGCTTGGTTATGTCAATAACCTTGGATAACTTTGTGATGGGCAAAAAGCTAGGGCAGCTCAACCATGAACTCCTTAAGGCTGGAGATCATGATTGCCTCAGTCAGGCACAGCCCAGTGCCCAGGGTCACCACAGAGGAGGTGCCCAGTACCTTGTGAGAGAGGAGACCTACAGCTCTTCAACCCTATCTCGACTTTCAGGAATTTCTCCTTCAATAGTCTCCTTATTGTCTGGTAAGTGAAGGTCACAGAAGGGGCAGTCCCCCTGACAGAGACTCATGAAATGACCCCAACGGGCTCGATTTGTTTTCATTCATCCCTGATGCCATCAGATGGACCTGGCACAGATACATCGCTCTTTTCTTCTCAGGAAGATAAAAATGTTGCTAGAGACAGAATGAGATAGAAAGTGGGCCCTCAGCTTCCTTTCCAGTGCCAGTGAGACTCATGAGGGATAGATGGGAGGATTTTGTTTCTTCCTCTGCTCATCAGAGATAGTTCTATTCTTTCTTCTTCTCCCTCTGTCTTTATCTCTCGCTTTGAGTTTGAGCTTCCTTTTCCTCTTCCTGCCCAGGGTGCAGGTGAGGTTGTGTAACCGTGGCTGCTCATAACAGAGTCAAGAACAGGATGAAAAAACACACTGTAGACCTGGGCAAGCACAGGCAATGCCCAGCCAGGCCAGAGTTCCTCCCCGCCAGGAGTGCTGGGGACTGAACCAGCTCGGAGCATTTCCCCCAGTCATGTTTACGCTGTCACGCTGTGCAAATTGGAGAGTTTGTTTCCAGGAACATCTGGGAGGACCAGCTGGACACGTGCTTCCCTTCTCATTAATTTAGGCTCCTAATTAATCGTGCAAAACCCAAACCAAATAAGCAGTAACCAGGACTGAAAATAATCATTAGGCCCCCCAAACACACACTCTTTTTAATGAGAACTTGGCCCAGGTGATGGGCCCTCTCTTGGCTCAGTGCTGGGGATCTAGGCTGGGACTTTATCAAGGAGAAATAGTAGGGAAGCAGACAGATATAGGTCCTGTGCTGGGCATCACAGATGCTAATGTGCAAGGGGATTCTGGGATGGGCTCCAATGATTCATAGGGAATGGAGTGTCCCTGAGTCAGGTGCATTGTGGGCACTGCATGGGTCGCCTGGGTTCAAACCCTCCCTACAGCATTAGCTGCTATTCACTTCTTTGGGCCTCAGTTTTCTCATCTGAGAAACAGGAATATAATATTATCTATTTCACAAGGTTATTTAAAGATTAAAGGAGATAATTTATTTCAAGTGCTCAGCTTTGAATGTAACACATTGTAAACCCAATGAGTAGCAACCATTCTTATTACTGCTGCTGGTGATTTTTATTAATAACTTCTCTATTGCTAGTCACATAAAAAAGAAAATGGAAGAAATCGCAGAGCTAGGGAGACCCCATAAGCATTTCTATAAGCCAGCTTATGGAAAGAAAAATCCATGCCCTGTCTGTTTGTCATCTGTCTTGGTCCATGGCGTCACAGCTGCACATAACTGTGGTCATCTGACCTGAGATACATCTACCGGTTTTGGGTTTGATAGTTTCCTGGGTTAAAATATCACTAGCATTTTACACGGATTATTGATGTGTCCACGTAAGCAACAGCACCTGGCCAGAGCATAGCAAGGCATTTGGTGGTCGGGAGCCCCCTCCTGCCTGATGACTGGAATCTGGAAAATCCCAGGTTTTGCAGCTTCTCCCATGCTGAGGATAAGCCTCCCTGAGATTTGAGGGAAAACAGAGTTAAAATTTTTTATTGAAAGTATTCCAAGTGTGTCTGCAACATCAAGCAGCTATGGCAAGGAGGTTTGTGGCTGCAGGACAGGTGCATCTGAAACCCACGATCTGTTTTGTCCACCACACTAGGGTTGGGGTAAAATGTTTGGATTTTATTGATAGTGTCTTTCTTTCCTTTCTCCTCCCGAAAAAGACCTTAAAAAAGTAGTTTAGAGATGTGTTTGGACAAAATGTGAGTAGGAATCCCTTAAGTGTCAAGGCTGTTGGTGTCAGTCTGCCTGCTCTGAATCTTTCTTTTAGCTGGGTGTGGTGGAACATCCCTGTAATCCCAGCACTCTGGAGGCTGAGGCAAGAGGATCAAAAGTTCCAGGTCAGCCTGGGAAACTTAATGACTTAGTGAGACCTTGTCTCAAGGAAAAAAAAAAAGCCTGGAGATGTGGTTTTGTGTGAAATTCTAGGTTCAATCCCCAGTACCGCAAGAGAGGGAGACAGAGAAATAGGAAGAGAGAGACAGACAGACAGAGACAGAAACAGAGACAGAGACAGAGAAAGAAAGAGAAAACAAATGCCCTGTTAGCTGTGATGGCTCTAGAGTTCCACCCCAGCTCCCTGCACAATTATAACCCACACCCCGACCCTTCCTTACCCTTTCCAGTCTCGGCAGGCTCTGACCCATTCCTAGGAGTCTGCACCATCTCTCTTGCCCCCTGACAAGTGCTCCTGACCTCAGCTGGAGCTGAGCTTCCTCATGCTCCCCAGCCCAAGGCTTTTTCTCCCTTACATATCATGGAATTGTCCTTTCCCCAGGAAGTGGTCCCTAAATCTGTGCTGGGTGGGTTTTACTCCTCCTATCCTGCCATAGAACTTTCAACCTTTTCTCCAGGGAAAGGGCCACAGGGGACACCTCTCTCTTTAATCTGATGTCTGGCACTCTCTAGCCAGACATTAGTGAGTGAATGTCCAGCCTGATGTGGCTGCTCCAACTCTTGACCTGGAAGCAGGTAGATAACAGGGCCCTTGTTCAGGGTGACCCTGAGTGCAAGAAGCTCTCTGTCTTCATATAGAGGTATGAGACCTCCCCATCAGGTTCCCCTCCCTTCCAGCCCAAGGCCCCTCTCCATCCCTTCTGTCCAGGTGCCCTTCCTTTGCCTGCTGATTTTACAAGTCACTTGTCTTCCCGGCAAAGTTCCTTGGATCCTTCTCATCCTAGCCTGTAACCTTGAGCAACTTCAAGAAATATTCCACCTGGTTGTCTCAGGGTCCTTCCAATCTTCTCCATGTGAAAGAGTGGGACTTTGGAGAGCCCCCACCCTACTCCACCCCAATCCACCCATGGATAAGAATATTTTCTCTGCTTCTCCTTCACCAGGAGTAAGCCTGCCTCTTCTACCATGTGGCTCAATGATGTCACCGAAGACCCTGTTTTTTCCTTGTGGTTTACAAGATGGCCTGCGACTTCAGGCTTTATCCTTTACATCCAGGAAGGAAGAGAGAATGCTTTACTTCTGGCATTTCCAAGAAATACTGTTCTAAGATTGGCTTAAGTGAGTTGAGGCTTATGACTAACTTTAAACCAGTCACTGCATCCAGAAGGTGTGACTATGCTGATTGCACAGGTTTTGAACCTCACTCCTGGAAGCAGAGCTGAAGTGGGCTTCTTTAGAACAACACAGCCAGGCATGGTGGCACATGCCTGTAATCCTAGCACTTGGGAGGCTGATGCAGGAGGATCATTTCGAGTTCGAGACCAGCCTGGGCTCGAGACCAGCCTTAACTACATAGTGAGACCTTGTCTTAAAAGGACAAAAAAAGGAACAACACAGAATTTCAGGTGGAGATTTGGAAGGGGAAAGTGGGAAAGCATGGCTGAGGGGGTAACCGAGCCACATGCAACAGTGGCCTGATGATGGGAATCAGAACATGTTGGTTTGAGTGGCTCCTCTTGGATTGCAATAGTGGGGAAATGTGTAGCCACAGCACTGGTGGCCAAGTGTACTTGTAAGGAAAGTGAGTGGGCTTCTGCCCCAAACAATGTTTTGTTCCTAGAATGGTGTCTTGGGTTGACGGTTCTCAGTCCCTTTCTGCCAGCACTCGGCCACGTCCCTGGCTAGGCTGAGAATAGATACTTGCAGAGACTCTGAAATGCACTTGGTTGGAGGAGCTGGATGCCAGACCACAAGGTGGCACCTTGCGGAACCACTCCTGTGGCCAGGACCCTATTGTCCCTGAAGCAGGTGTGGCAGCACCAATGCCTCTCCCATTACATTTCTGTGTAATCTGGACACTAATCCCAGCTCGGCGGATGTAATGCTAACCCACACAATGGACCTACGACCAACCTCGGGCCTTCTTGTCGTCACAGGTTACAGCACACAATCCCATGTGAAAGCTTGTTTACTTATATGGGGTACACAGGTTTTACTTGGTTCAATGTACTGTGTTACAACAACCCAGCAATTTACATGTTCTTCCTGATTATCTGGTAATTAAACCCAGTAAGTACAAACATATTGTAATTATCATGTAACCGACCATCTGGACGGAGGGGTGGAAATAACTATGTATTTACGCTATAGCTGTATGATAATTATGACGTAATGGAATGATCAGCCATGAGCAAGAAGAAGGACTTGCAAGAGTAACGATTGCACTTTAACATATTTCTAGCATTAATTCTGACATTAATTTTCTAGAAATAGCCAGAGCTGTAAGGCAACTTGGCTGATGAAACCCATCCGGATGGAGGCATTAAAGGCATAGTTAAAGACTGACTGATAAGGAACTGACGGCTGAGCAGGAAGTAAGTGTGCCCACTCGTTTATTTGGATCTGGTTTACACCTCATTGGACAACACTAAGCATTTATTTATTTAAACTGTTCTTCCATTTGCATGGGAGGCCTCGGTGCCTGTCAGTAAATGATAATATGTTTGAATTTGGTTAGTATGTTTTGCTTTGCAGATCTTAAATTCTTGGAGGATGAAATAGGCTGTTCAATCACAGAAAATGTTTTAATATAATAACATTGGTACTGTTATGAAATGATTTGCAAAACACACCCTTTTGGCTAGAACCACAAATAATATCCTCACCTGTGAATGTGTTAAATGTTAAGCTCCATGGTGCTTTAGTTCTGATGAATGCACATGGGGAAAAAGAAGAAAATAGTGAACAGAGCACAAGCAAGTGGCAAAAGTGTGGAAAAGTGGACTCTAACTTTGACGCTAATATGGCAGGGTTGCAGCGAACAAACTTTTAGGTTATGAGGTTTGAACTGCTATAGTTCTACCAGAACTAGAATGTTATACAGTGGGGCATTTCATATGCCACTAAGAAGGAGAAGATGCCATCAAATCGATATCACACAATGCTTTCCTGTTATAAGAATTTTAAAATTAAGTTTATGCAAAGGGCTTTTGCATTTAAAGACGGATTTTAATCATTTGATTTTGTGTGGATGAACTCAGTGGGGAAATAAATCCACAAAGCATTCCTAAACATCTTCCCATGAGGAGCCCACGCCTCCCTTTTGAATCATGGTTGGCGTTTCTGATGTCTGTGGTTTTTGTGCGCCGTCATCCCCTTCACCACCGTGCGTATTGGTGATTCTGCACTTCCTAAAAGTGCTTGGCTATTGTCTCTGCCATTTTCTTCCCAGGCAATTACACCCATCCCACAAATTATACAGCATTATTTGTGGCTTAATCATTTGTAATGGTTCCGAAAGGCTATTCACTGTTCTCTTTAAAATTTTGAAAATTTTCCTTCTGTAACTACCTATGTGAATATTATATGAATAAAAGGAATCTAAAAAAACCAAATAGTCTTCTTTGGGGGTCACAGTTCTTCAAGTTAAGATTCCTTCAGTACGAGTCAGGCAGCGAAATGTTGATTGAAATAGATTATAAGCCAATGAAGCATTATGAATCATACGATTTATATTTAAATAATTTCATTGATTCTCACGGTTTTATTTAGTACTCTTTTTGGATCTTATTTCTACCCTATTACTGATCCCAATAACTATTTTCTGTTAAATTTTTGTAGAAAAGGATCTTAAGCAAATCTGCCTAAAGTTCTCTCCATCACCCAGGATGAGCAATCCGTCTTTCCTTCCCTTATTCTTTACTTAAGAAAGATGATCCTGAGAGCTTCACAGAAATGTTTTAGAATAAGTTAGTGAAAGTGAAGCACGATGATCATCTACATCTACTTAGCAGGACTCTAGTTAAAAGTTTAGAATTAAGTCAAGAAATATTAAGCAAAAAAAAAAAAAGAAAAAAAGAAAAAACTCAAACATTGGAGATACTAGACATAGTGGGGATATGCTAGTTGTTTTTAGGATATCTGTCTCTCGCCTCCTACTCCCACCAAAAATGCCTACTTGTCCTTTGGGGAGTGGTTCTTTTTCCTGTCTTCTGTCATATGGCGTAAGAGCAATAGACTCCAGCCTCTGCTCCAGGAGAGAGTCCTTATTGGTTCAGTCTGATCTGCTTGCCCACAATGATTGATTCAATATGGGCAGATGACCCAGTTTAGGCCAATGAGCATGAATCCCAAGGCTCTGGCGAGGCCATTATGTACTATCCCTTCCTCCCTTGGCTACCATGGGTTAAAGCGGGAGGTCTGGAAATGCTGTAGCGATTTTGCTACCTCGAAAGAAAAGCTGAGAGCTGCAAAGCACTTGGTTCCTTAGAAGGAATTTTATATTATAAAAGTAGAAGCAGGGGGAGGGAGGACTGAGGAAGGATGAACAGGAAGATGTAATGCTTGGTCATATTATTTCAGTTACAAAATCAGCCAGGATTGCCTTAGGCTGATATTTATGGTATAAGGTCACACAAGGTAAGTTTTCTTTCATTTATAGAACAACCTGACACAGAACAGAAAAATTTACTTTTTTATTTTAAAAATTATTTTATTTTTACTTTATTTTAATTTTTTAAAAAATTAAATATATACGTTTTTAGAGGAAATATTTAAAAAGTATACACATATCTATCTATCCATCTATTTATCATATATAGATAGATATATCTATATCTGGTGGAATCCAAAGACAGGGATGCAGTGGGTCCCAGGAAGTTACTGGAAACAGGAATGCAGATGATCCAGAACGTTTTGGTACTTGTATCTGCTGCTTTTTCCTTCTTAATCATTTCTCCCTACTCGCTTCCTTTGATCCCCACAGGAGACTCAATCACTATTTCTCAATAGCAGCTCCAAATACCCAAGAGGGAGATGCTAATTGCACCAGTTTGGGTCAGGGACCAACCTTATAGCTCTGGTCAGAGTGTTGGGGTCACAAAGGACAAAGTTGGATTGTAGTCAGCATCTCAGAGTTGGAGAGCTGCCCAGAGAGGAAGAAGCAGCAGCACATTCGGGAGTGCCTGGGCACCAAGAACATGACCACTCTCAGTGGCCCCTGGGAAGTCACTTCAGAGCTTGGAGCCACAGTTTCCCCCTGTGTTGTGTAGGAAATCTGGTAACAAAGGGAGACAGCCGCTCTGTGGGGTGAAGGGAATCATCTCGCATTCTCCACAGCATTGAGAACATCACAGTAGCGTGATCAGTTGTGATTATTTACCCACATACCAAACTAATGCTGGGAAACTTTCATTTGCATGATTCTGAGCAACTTGCATTTTGGAAGTGAAATTAGGTATGTAGCACATTCTTGTCCACCCAGGTAACTGATCCTGAGGCACCTCTTAGGAGGTAGGGCCACCACTCCCATTTTACAGATGGAGAGACTAGATGGCTTGTCACAAGCCAGTGGTTCACAGTGAGCATCCCTTGGGCATTTACAAGAAGGGAACCAGAACTCTGCAGTGAGCCCCTGGAATGTGCATTTGACAGCTGCTCCAGGTGATTCTGATGCCTACCTAGGTAGGCATCCTGGGTCCCTGAGTTGGTTCTGCAGCCTCAGAAGAAAAGGCAACTGACTGGTGAGCACAGCAGTTGTGAAGCTCTCAGGCTGCGGTCATATTCCCTGGATACTGCAGAAAGAGGGTTTAGCCAAAAACCAGCTGTGTGATCTTTGCTTGCCAATGGTAAATGACAAGACCTCTGTGCTGGTTCTGGCCTCCTCACCTGGTGGCCTTTCTCTGGGCAGGGACAGACTGTCTTTGCCAGACTTTCTATGCCTCCCCTGTCACTGCATTTGAGTGGAATGAAGGCCTCACGGTGCTGCCAGGCTGTCCTGCCTTCCTCTCATTCTCTAACTCTTGTTTTTGCTTCTTGCTCTTCCCTGGGGGGCCCACAGAACCCCATTGTGGTGAGCACTGGGTGAAGCAGACACTAGGCCTTCCGTGGCTGCTTTGTCAGTTATCTGTTGGCATCTTGGTAAGGGGATGGGCATTCCCCTATGAATGCCAGCTGCGGAGTCTTGACACTCATGCACATGATTCCAGCTCGGCCATGGTGGAAAAGGCTTCTTTATGTCAATAGTATGAAATAATTAAAATCCAGATCCTTCCCAAACTCTGATAAATGTTTCTGCCATGCATGACTGTACCAGGAGGGCATCTTAGCTACAAGTAACAGAAATAAACTCAGAGATGAAAGTGGAATGGTATTAACTCAAGGACAGGGGAGGCTGCAGCATCACTGGGAAAGCTGAGCCCCGGCTTAGAGGCTATGCAGCTTGGGGATGCCCTTTACTTCACAGGAGGTTCTGGAGGGGGTCACCGCTCCTGTGCTCCAGATGCACCACGAATACTGCCCAGGAGAGCACCCCAGCTGCTCTTCTATGCTCTGCCACCCACTATTGTCCCCAGGATTTAGTCTTGCTGCAGTGGCCATCAGTGGTGCACAGATGCTTCCCAATCACTTTCATTTGTATCACAGGGATCCAATTAATAACCCCAGGTGGATGTTTCTGATTGGTAGAACAAAGGGCACGTGCCTCTGCCCCAGCTGCAAGGGACCTTGGGAAAGTGGATATGTGCCTTCAAGTATGGAACTCTGCTGGAGCCAACGGACTGCAGAGAGGTTAACCAGAGAAAAGTTGGGCAAATATGTTAAGGGGCATGTGTACCTAGGAACCATGCAAAGTATGCAACTCAAAGAAAGGCACAATGGTGGAGGCTTAGCATGGGGGAGAGGAAAGTGGGAGCTGTGGGCAGTTTCAGAAGGGGAGTATCTGACTTTTCCATAAGCAGATGAATAGGCGTTGCCTGGGAAAAAGCTCCTCTGGGCTGTGGGTGTGGTGTCTGATTTTCAGCCTCTTCCTGTGTGTCTTCCTATTGAGAGTTCAGTAGCAGGGGTGAAGGCAGCTGTGTCCTCTTGGGTGGCTCTGGCCTTTCTATGGCTCAGGGACCTTCAGAAGAGGCCCTGGGCTGCATTGGCTGCTCCCCAAGGGATCTGGTTTCGAGTCCAAAGTAGCATATTTCGAGGTCTCATTTTTGAGCCCCAATATTGCCATTTTTATCCTTAGGTAAGGGAAATGGACAATGTTCCTTCTAAGATCCCCAGCATGGACAGTTTCCCCCCAAATAGGAGGAAAGTTAATGAGCCAGGTAACCAAAAGAATAACTATGCATTGAAAAATTATCATCATAAAAGGGAAGACTCCTACCCTCTTCTTATATGCTGAGCTCTGTTATAACTCACATATATCATCTCACCTAATCTTCCTCGCAGTTCTGTAAGTACCTTCCCGAAGTTACTGTAATAGAGGGGGCAGCTGCAGCCTACAGAGTTAAAGGATTTATCCAAAGTCCTGTGGTACTGATATAGCAGAGGCAACTTTGTACCTAGAGCATCAGGCTTTGAAGTTAATGCTGAGCAACCACTTCCATCCCAAGGCTGAGATGCCAGAGCAGCAAGGATTTACAGCCTCTCTAGTCTCCATGGATTTCTTTCTGTTCTGTCCTGTCATGTTGGCCTAAGGCAGTGTAAGGTGGGCTTTGGCCCATGAAGAAGGGTGGCAGATGACTAAAGCAAAGTTTAAGAGACATCCTTCAAGTCTAATCACAAGTATTCATCTATTTTACTTTTATCACAAGTAAAGTATACACTTTACACTTTTTGAAAAAACTCAGTGAAGGTGCTTTTAATCTCTTTGCAGATGGAAGAAGCAGAGGGCTACAGATTCAAAGTAGTTACCAGAGCTGTTTTTGGGAAGAACCAAGGCTGGGACCTTGAGTGAATGGTCTTTGGGCACTTCTCAAATCTCTTCTGAGTGCTCCTGTGGGCCAAGATCTGTGCTGGGGCTGGGCACACATGGTGCTCATGATACACTCTCTAGTGCAGGACAAAGACAAGACCAAAGGCTGATGGTTCAACCACTTGTCAGTTGGCTTCTTGGAAACTTTCTGATGAAGACTCTACAGGGCTGAGCGGGGATGACGCCCAAGGGCCCTGCCACCTGCGGTCTCAGCCGTTGCTGTGCTTGACCTCACTCTGAGTCTTCCTGCTCTTTGAGCTCTTGTTTTGACGGGTTCCCATGACTATGCTGGGAGGAGCAGAACCTAGTGTGATGGTGTGATTTCCAGGTTTGGGATACAGAGTTAGCCAGTGGGAGACCCAGGAGAGAACTGGACTCAGAGCAACAGCTAGAGAGTAAGATAGTGCCATGTTCAAGAGACAGTGCTCATGTGTGCTGGAGGTTATGGGCTGTGGAGTGGGCTACCAGGAGGAGGTGCTGAGTCACAGAGCAATACAAATGAACAGGACTCTGAGCAGGTCCAAGTGATGATACTGATTGAGTAACAGAATATATAGAGACTTGTATATATAAACCTCCCTAACTATAGGTTCTGGATCTGTGGTTTCAATCAGTCATGGGTCAAAAATATTGGGAAAAGCAAAATGTGTCTGCCCTGAACCTGTACAGGTCTTCTTGTTATTATTCCCTGGACAGTAGAGCAAACCATCTAACTGCATAGCATTTGCATTGTATTTGGTATTACAGGTCATCTATGGATGATTTAAACTGCACAGGAGTAATGTGCAGGCTGTATGCAAATATTATGCCATTTTACATAAGAGACTTGGCATCTGCAAATTTTAGCGTTCTGGGGTCCTGGGTTCTCCAAGGATCTTGAGAGACAATTGTACTCAGAATAAACCAAGTGTTTTTAGAGCCACTTTTGCCTGTGGCTCTGCACGTGGTATGCAAGTGGTTTTCTCTACTCAATGTAAAGGTTTTCGTGACTACCAAAGTGTCTTTCTAGGGAATCACAGCAGCAGATAGCTGGCTTTTTCTTTTTTTTCTGGACACCTATAATAGAGGCCTACAAAGAGTGTGCAGTAGTAGTTCTTCAGGTACAGTTTCATTTTGCTGTGATTTATTTTCCTTCAATATAATTACACATTGCTTATGATAAAATCATGCAATCTTTAACTGGACTTTAAAAAACATCATGTTGAAGTATGCTAACCGGCAGAAGAGAAAAGACTGTTTTGCCAAAAATTTTATGGTAAATGTTTTGAAATTAAATTCCTCTCTGCATTTCCCTGCTGCCAGATCATAAAGGGCAAGAAGATGTGTTCTATAAATTTTTCCTGTAAGAAATTCAGGGGAGGGTATACACTGATAGGCTGGTGGTAAATCTGGCCTTCAGTTTTGTTTATTCGACTGTGGAGGAGTCCTCTGTTATCCATGGGGGTAGATCCCAACACCCCAGTGGGTGCCTGAGACTGTAGATGGTGTCGAACCGTGTGTATGCTATGTTTTGCCCTGTACATGCAAACCTACGATAAATTTTAATGTAAAAATTAGGCACAGGAAGGAATCAACAATAATAATAAAGTCAAGCAATTATAGCAATATCTTATAATAAACGTTATATAAAGTTCATGGATTTTTTAATTTGTGGAACTTAGTACTTTTGATTCATGCTTGACAGTGGCTAAGGGAAACCATGAGAAGCAGAGTCACAGACCAGTGGGAACCACTGTATGCAATCTAACATCAGGACAAACAAACTTTTGTTTTGACTGACATGTATTAATCATGTGTATTACTGAGGTTCAGGGTGATATCTTAATGCACAGGTACAGCTTTCACTGATCAAATCCAGGCTCCCTTTGGCCTCCTGCCCCCACCCAACCCTCCCCGACCTCTAGTAGCCACTGTGCTGCATCCAGCTTGACCTCTTTCAATTTCCACATATCAGAGAGAACCCAGAGTCCTTGTCTTGTGTCTGCCATCCTTGATTTAGAGATGGTAAAAAACCCCCAAAAAGCCGAGCATTGTGCCCTCCTGCCCCTCAAGTTCAATAGGTAGCAGGAGCTGAGCAGGGCTGCTCCTTCAGGCTGGCTGGCGGCCCTCCGTTTGCCACACTCTCCGCCACTCTCTATGGCATATTTCTCCCTTTACGCGCTGGCCCTGCAGGCACCTGTGACTGTGGTCTAGTTGGGGACGGGAAGCGTATGCATAGCCTTCAGTCCATTCTACACAGGGATTTTATCTCCTACATGGGAGTGTGCTACCACCTCCAGGAATCCATCCCATTGTCTGCGGAGGAGAGGGCCCAGTCCCCGGGGCCTCCCTGAACCGCCCCCGCCCCGCCTGCCCCTCTGACACTTTGCTTCGACTTTGCTCCTTTTGGCTCACCGCTCCACCTCACTGGCCTTTCTGAACCTGTCTGTGGGCCTTTCCACAGGCTTTGCCTCTGGCTGGCCTCCCTTCTCCCAGCATGGCCAGGTCGCTGCTCAGCTGTCACCTGGCCAGTGAAGTCTTGCCGCACCGCCTCTGCCCGCGCTCCCTGCCCCCTACACCCGCTTCATTTTTCTCTGTGACCCAGTCCGTAATCACGTATTTATTTTCTGTTTTCTCACCCAGAAATGTACATTCTTGGGGGATGGGAGGTGGGGGTGGGGTTCTCGTTTGTCCACTGCTGTGTGCCCAGTACCAGAGCAGTGCCTGGCACCTAGGAGACACTGCATATGTGGTATGAATGGATAAAACCCTATGGCTGGTCAACATTTATATGGGAGACAAACATATAGAATCTTTCTGAATAAAGACATCTTTATATCAATAACACGATTGGAGATATAAAGCTGCATTGTTTTGTCTTGGGCTGGAAAGAGACAGTGCTATAAAGATAGCAATATTTATATCTATAGTGTTTCCAGATTAAAGCCCAAAACAATGACCACTAGTCACTGGAGGCAAGAACAATGGGAAAGCTGTGTACAGTTTCCCTGCCGGGCAAGCTGTTTCTGTGAGCTCCTTTTCTTCATAAGGGCTATTAACTCTTTGCGGGATCATCTGACTCTTAAAAGAGCCCAGTTGGCTAACTCTTTTATATCTGATGGGTTAAATCCAAACATGGCTCCTGGGGTTTACAAATGGCCCTTACAGATGGAGGGGTGAACAGGACTCACATTCAGACGTCTGCTCCTCTCCCAGCTGCACCTCGCCCAGAAGGCTGAGAGGGGAAGATCTAGATTGCACGTGCAGGCTGCAGTTCATCCGAATTCCCCTTTGGCGTGCTGGGCCTGTCTTGTGAGTGAGTGTCCTGGTCTCCAAACCCAGACCATGCTCTTCCCTTCTAACAGTGGACCTCCTGGGCCCCACAGAAGTCCTGTTTGAATGGCCTTGAAGGCAGAAACACGGCCTTCCCCGAACTAGGGCTCCAGGGAAGTCACTACTGTCAGGACACTCGCCCATCTCAGCCCACTTGTTTGTCTATGGCAATTTCTTCATTATATGTATCTTGGTGCACACAGAGTTCATGTGCTGCAGCTCCTTGTTGGAGATAAATGGGTGGAGAAGGAACTTCATCCAGGTCTGGACAGCTGTGTCCACCAAGCCATTAATCAGGGGTGTGTGAAGGTTGTGGGGTAGGCTCTACTCACTGCTCCTAGAAGCTCAATCCCCCTTCAGCAAGTCCCTTGTCCCTCCTGCCTGCTGCCAGGCACCTCCCAGGGAAACCTGCTCACTGTGCTTCTCAGCCCCTTGCTCCCTCACTGGAGAAAACCAGAAACCCAAGGGTGTCCCTCTCTGACTCTGAGGCTGCCCTCCACTGCTAAGAAGACTGGGGTTTCCTGTGGGAGGGAAAGGAGGGTGTTTTTCCTACACCCCACACCATCCTTCTGCTGAGGAAAGTTTCTGTTCCATCCTGGAGGAAGCCACTCCCGGAGGCAAGCTTCAGGAGAAAAGGAAA
Organism: Dinomys branickii; assembly: GCA_004027595.1. Classification (NCBI taxonomy): domain Eukaryota; kingdom Metazoa; phylum Chordata; class Mammalia; order Rodentia; family Dinomyidae; genus Dinomys; species Dinomys branickii. The sequence continues at coordinate 32,521 of PVLD010000368.1, read as the reverse complement.
AGCAGATGTCAGCCCGTGACACAGAATAATCGATTTGCTCAGTGCTTCTATTTTCCTCCCAATTTTGTATTTTTCAAAAAGGACAATAAAACAATTGTACTCTTGGCTAATTAATGACAAGCTGGTAAAAGCATCTCCTCATTGTTCCATTTATTTCTCCATTTCTCCCAGTTAACAGCCCTGTCTCTGAAATGAATCAATGTCGTTTACACAATGCTGTCACCCCATTGTTCCTTTATCATCCTCCATTTTCATAAATCGGGGTGTTAATCCCTTAATGGCTTTTCTCAGAATTTAAAAAAAAAAGGAAGGAAAAAAAGAAGGAAAGAAAAAAAAAATCCTCCAGCCCCTGCTCATTCTTAATCCGACAGGAGACAATGCGTGTTTACACAGGCAGCCCTGCAATGTGTTTACACAAAAAAGCAGGTCGAGTTGGGGATTTAGTCCCTTCTGCTTGTTGGCTAAATAGGAGGTCCCTAGGGATCTGCCCCTTCCCAAGTAGGGGCCCTCGGCCCCAGCCTGCTGACAAGGGCTCCCACCTTGGCCTCCATGTGGGAAAGGGTGAAAGAAAGTGGGGGACAGAGTCCCCACAAGCCAAGCATCTTGCTCACTGCCCCTGAGGGAGGCAGCTATCCATAAAATCAGCCCCCCCCAAGCAAGGTTCTTATCACCTAGGAAGTTGTTAGAAATGCCAGTGGGAGGGCCCGTCCCAGAACTGCTGACTGTCCTGAGGATTGCTTTGTAACAAGCCCTCTAGGTGATCTCTGAAGAACTCTGAAATGTGAGAGCCACCCTACCAGAGGATTTAATTTTAACATTAAAAAGTAAGTGTGTATTGAGTATCCCTTATGTGAAATGCTTGGGTATTTCCGATTTCAGATATTTTGTTTTTTATTTTGGAATATTTGCGTTCATAGGATGAGACATCTTGAGGAGGTGACTCAAGTCTCAACACGAAATTCATTTATTTACAAATGTGCAATATTTTTAGTGCACTTTCATTTTGACTGCAACCTATCACATGAGATCAGGGGCAGAATTTTCTACTTGTGACATCTTTTTCATGCTCAAAATGTTTTCAATCTTGGAGCATTTTGAATTTTTTGATTAGGGATATTCAATCTATGTGTGGAAATTCAGGTCATTTTCTTTAACAAATATTGGCTGATTTCTGGTGTGTTTGGCAAGAATATGTTCTCTGACTTTGAATCAGAACTGGAACCTTCGTCTAAGAAACTTCCAGTGCACTGGATCCTGTCCAGACCTGCCTGCTGCTCTCAGGGACACTGCAGTACCTGTGATTGTTACTGTTCCTGTTGCTGTTACCCAGAAGAAGAGCAAGGGGGATTGACTTATCATGAGCCCAATGCATGAATGGTGGCACAGACCAAGGATCTACTCTGCAGAAGCCTGGAGGGGAGGACCAAATGCACCAGGACCAGCGAGGGAGTAGAGGTGGAGAGAGCACACAGAACTTCAGGTTTCAGGGGAGTTTTAAGTTGTGTCATTCAGTGAACATAACTTGCCTGAGCGCTTCCTGTAGGCCAGGCTAGTTGCAAGCTGATGGAACTCAGAGTTTAATGAGAAGGTCCCTGCCCTCAAAGAGCCCACAGTTTAGTGAATGCACAGCCCCCTGAATAGCACTCTGATAGCCCATGTGAAATAGCACAAAGAAGGGGCCTCACTTCAGTACAGGCAGTGGTTGTGGAGTAGAAATGGTGGAAGCGGCAGTGAGAATGGTGATGGTGGTGTTGGAGGTGGTGGCGATGGCAGTGGCAGGGTGATGCTTATGTGATGGTAGTGCTGGTGGGCATGGTGATGGTAGTGAGGGTGACGGGGGAACTGGAAGTGGTGATGGTGGAGGTGATGGCGTTGGTAGGGATACAGGAATAGAAAAACTCCCAACCTGAATGGTATCTGGGGCGAGTTCGTGTTCTCTAAAATGTGAGACTGAATTTTAGGACCAATGGAGATTAAGAGCAGAATATATTTATTAAGGGAAAGAAAACTTCTGTCCAAGAGAGAAACAGAAGAGAAGCCTGAGTGGGTTACCCAGGACTCTGTCTTTTAAAAGGACTTTTATAGAGCAAAACCATGAGGTGAGGCGGGTCCAAGGTAGGGGAAACGGACAAAACTATGGTCAGCCCATAAGATTACAGGTACAATTGTTCAGGTAAAAGTGAGTGAACTGGGATCAAATGGGGAAGCGAGTCACGTAGCTAGCAAGTGGGCATGAACACAGAACAGGGGCTTTTCCTGTAGGGGGCGGGGCTAGTGACTCTGCCCGGCTTTTTGAAGGTGGTTGTTACTTATTTAGAGTGTCGGTCCCTGACGTTTATACCTAGGGAGGTATGTGGGTGCATCTGTTTAATCCTTTTGTCTTGATGTCTGGCCCACAGGTATCTTGTCTTTCATGTTGGCTCCTTCGAGGGCCCGGCCCTGTGTGACTGCCTGTAATATTTCTATCTAACTCAGCTGCCTGTAACAGTACAAGTGAAGCGTGGAAATGATGGTAGAGGTGACAGGGATCACTGAAGTGCTGCTGGTGGTGACGGTGGTGGTGGATAAGGAGGAGGCAGAGTGCGACCAGCAGTCTTCAGAGAAGTCCTTCAACCCGCGTCTTCCAGTCTAAGGTAGATTACTCCAGGTGCTCTTGGAGAACAGGAGGACATTCCAAGCAGAATAAGCAGTTTGTGCAAACAAAGGATTTGAACTGTGTAAACTTCTTCTGAAGGAGTTAAATGGAGAAGTGGTCATGATAGAAGGGTGAGTTGCTGATGGTTCTAGGACTATATCTTAACAGTGTTTAATCCAAGGATTTAGGACAACTAGAAAAAGCCTGTGGATTTTAAAATGTGGCTTATACTAGCTTACACCACAAAAAGAATGTGTTGACTTCTGTACCTGCACAGTTCAGGCATAATTCTATCTGGAAATTCACACAATTTATCAGAATACTTTAGGTTGGTTCTGCCTTTCTCTCTGGAGCCTTCAGTTTTAGATATACTCTTGCCAGTTAATAGCAAAGATGCCCACTTACAACTTTAAACTTACTGAATCTTTCTACCTAGAGATTCTGAAGAAAAGTGGGCATTTCCCCCCAGCAGTCTCAGAAAAATTGGAAAAAACTCTCATTGGCCTGGCTTTGATTCAGAACCAAGCTAATTAGCTAGAACTAGATCCTATGACCATTCCTAGGCAGGGAACGCACAGTGTGAGTAGTAAGCCCTATTGAAATGGCATGGGCTTGGTGGAGAAGGGCTGATTTCCCAAAGAGTTTATGCAATACTTTCCAGAAAATAGTGGGAATAACCTGCAAGGGTGGAAAATGTGACTTGTGGAAAGAGCTGGGGACAGTTCAATACAAATTGTATTGCTACTAAAGTTATGTATAGCTATGTACATATATTTTTAAAAAGAGTAAAAAAGGATAATAGCAAAAATCTAGACTTGGTTATCAGTGGTGGGATCATGGGTAAATTTTATCTTCTCTTCTTTTGGTTGGGTGGCAACAGAGCAGAGACAGGAATAGCAACCAAGGAATTCTAGTCTCCTGCCTCGAGGTAGGGAGCTCAGGCTAAGAGTCTTGGTCTCTCGGGTTAGGAGCTGTAAAATACCTCTCCTCACATCTTACTAGGACACAGAGTGGTACATAGTATCAGTACCATTACTGCTTTGATTGGCTGACTTAGAACGAACTGGTATTAATTCTATGAGAACCAAAGCCATCTACACATGTGGCTCACTGCCTATGGTGACATGCCTCTATTCCAAAGCTATCTATTAGCATTACTTTACTGTTCCAGCAAATATGCTGCCCTGTGAATTAACTTTATTGTTTACTGTGAGACTATTCTGAAAGACTCATCAACTCTTCCACAGAAAACATCCAACACTTTCTACCCCAGGACTCTCTGAAACGCTGCCACCTGTAGCCTCACCTTGCTGTTCCACAAATCCTCCACTACCATAACATGGTTCTCACTTTATTCTAACCAACAACCCCTCTTGCCAACTTGCGGGCCTCTTTAAGCCAGAGTATGGGATATTAGTAAAGATGACCTTTCCTTTCCCCCTTAGGATGCTACAAAGGCCCTGTGGGGGTGGTGTTCTCATCTCCGCAGGGACCAAATCACTCAGCTTGAACTTATCAAAAAATGCTTGGTGGAACTTGAGTTGTAACCCAGAGGCAGAGCATTTTCCTGACATGCAAGAGGCCATAAGTTGGACCCCCCAGCACAAAACATTTTTTTAAAAGTACTTAGGAAGCCAGCATTCAACATTTCTGATAGACCTGTGCTGAAATGAAGACTGCCTTCGGAAAGCCACGGTGTCAGCTACTTTCTTGTGGCTGAGGGAACATATCTGACACCCACACGTTAAAGGAGGGGAGGTTCATTTTAGCTCACAGTTTGTAGAGGTTTCAGTCTACAGTCAGCTGTTTCCAAGGCAGGACAGTGTAACAAAAGGGCATCACGGACAGAAACAGTCCATGGTACAGCAGGCAGGAAACATAAGCAGTGAGCCTCCCTTTCCCTTTTTATTCTATCCAGGCTCCAAACCTATTCATTAGTGCCACTCATACCCAGGGTGGGTCTTTTGCCTTTAATAAATTCATTTATCCATACCTGGAGCCACGTTAGTCCAATTAGTGGGCTAATCCAGTGTCACACACCCATGATTATGCTCACACACTCTAGATCCAGGCACCTCTGAAAAGCCCACCTATCAGCATGTGATGCTTTGGGAAACATCCAGATAGAAGTCATAACACATGGAAACATCTACCACTACAGGACACCTGACTTTTGTGCCTTAGGACATGGAAGAGGATGGGACTGGTTGGAAAAGCAATATGTGGGAGTTTCAATGTAATTTAATAATATCACTGCAGTTTAAAATAACCTATTTTCTGTGATTGTTTAATGTCTTTCTCCTTGCTAGGCCTCTAACTCCACAAACCAAGGACTGTCTGTTTTTGCAGGGCCGGGGATAGAACCTAGAGCCTCACTCATGCTGGGAAAATGCTGTACCACTGTACTACACCCCAAGGACTGTGTCTTGATTGTCATTTGCCTCCGGCTTCTAGAGAAGTGTCTGGCACTGGGTGGGTTTGGAATTTATGAAGTAAATGAATAATGAACAAATGAGAGGAGAAAGGGGTCTGGATTCGAATCTTGGCTCTGCCACCAGTTTGTCAAAGGCCCTTGGGAAAGCCTGTTTTCCGTCTGGGCCCCGGTTTCTTCTCATGTACGGTATTGAGTAAAATGGCTCGTGGAGTTCTGTAGCTCTATTTGCAGCAGTTATGGTTCCAAAGGTCCCAGCAGCACTCCAACCTTGGAAGAATGGAGAAGGTGGCTCACGACTGTCCTTCTGGAGGCTGGGGTTGGCGGCTCCTGGATTCACGGCAATTAACTCTGATTTCCTAGATCTTGTCCACCTCTCAGTCTCAGAGATTTGGCAGGGTGAGTGGAGGCCAGGGTGTTTCCTATTTGTCAGTTGCTATATCCACGTAAGTGTTGTCTTTTCCCTACTTCCTCTTGAGGGTATGGATATGGGGTACTGTGATTTTTGTGAGTGTGTTGTAAGCAACTAAGTTACATAAAAATATTATAGACAGTCATTTAGTGCTAGGTTCTTAAAGGAGCCAGTGCAGAAGATGAGGTGCCTTACAACTGTATGGTACCTCTACTGTGGGCCAGACCTCAAGACAAAAGATAAAACAAATGTACCCACATAGTTCCTAAAGATAAACATCACGGGCTGATATTTAAAATAGGTATCAATCACCTTGAGAAAACCAGGAAGAGCCACTAACCCAACCCCCTACAGAAAAGGCCCCTGTTCTGTATTCATGCCTGCTTGATACATGACTCGCTTCCCCATTTGATCCTGATTTAATCAATTTTACCTGAGCAATTATACTCATAATCTTCCTGGTTAACCATAGTCTTTTCCCATCTCATGTGCACCTTGTAATTTCCCACCTTGACCTGAGTCACATCATGGATTTGCTCTATAAAAATCCCTAGAAAAGGCAATGTCCTTGACCACCCACTCAGAACTCCTTTTGCCTCTCTCTCGGACGGAAGCTTTCTTTCCCCCGGTAAATATGTTCTGCTCTTAACCTCCATTGTTCCTAAAATTTATTTGATTTGAGAGAACACGAACTTGTACCAGATATCTAGAAGATTGGGAGTGTCTTTCTCCTGTATTAAGTGATCCTCAGGAACATATGCTTACAGGGACTCTTGTCCCTCTGTCCTTGGTTTCCTTCTGGTCATGTCAGCTATTGGCCCCAATTCCTGCCATAGCCTGCTCTCTGGGAGGAAACATTATCCGTCACCCCCTTAGGACTTAAATTTCTCGTCTGCCTACCAGTAACAATTATGATCCCATTTTCCTATCATGAAACATGGCTGAGCCCAGTCTCACCATGTAGGTGATTCCTGACCTGGGAGCAAGGTCTTCAGCCTTTCTGTGCTTGATTCCTTCAGGTCTGAAGTGGTGCAAAGCTAATGGTTGACCATTGCGGTACTATCTTAGTCTGTTTTCTGCCACTATAACAAAACCCAAGACAGGGTAATTTGGGCTCTTGGTTCTGTAGTCTAGGAAGTTTAAAAGCATGGGTTTGTGCTCATGACATGGTCCTAACATGGTGTAGGGCATCACATGCCAAGACAATGCAAGTGGGATAGCTCAGGTCTCCCTCCACCTCCTCCCCATCCTGTACCTCTTCCTCTTCCCCCTCCTTCTCCTTAAGAAGCCACTAATACTGTCAAGGGCACCCTACTCATGACTTTATCTAATCCTAATTACCTCCTAAAGACCCTACCTCTAAATACAATTTGATTAAATTTTTAACACATGAGCTTTTGGGGGACACAGCCAAACCACAGTCATTGCTGAGAACTTGAGTGCGTTATGCATTAAAACACTGTGACAGAGCCAGCACAAGGTCTGCACATCATGACCTGTGGCACAACTGTCATCCATAAAGTGTGTGATACTGCCTTGTGCATAGTCAAGGCCCTGTGGCGGAATCCTTCTCAGCCAAGAGCATCTCAAAGACACTGGGTGGTGTGCAGAAAGTCAGTCTCAAAAGGTTACATATAGTGTAAATCCATTTAAGTAACATCCCCAAAAGGCAGAACTACTGTGGTGGAGAACAAATCAGGGATTCATAGGGATTAGGGATTAGTTGTCCAGGGAGAGTCTGACTTTTTCAAGGGAGATATGGCAGTGACGGAATTGTTCTGTGTCCCAATTGTGATGGTGATCACATGATTCTATGCTTGTGCTAAAATTCATAACACTGTGAACCAAAGTGTTATTTTTTGTGTGATAATTTTTTAAAAATCAGAGGCTGGATAAATGCTACTGCCCTTCAGCTATGCCCTTTCTCCTGGCCAGATAAAGAGAGAAAGTACAACCTTAAATGCTTTGGAAAGTAGAAGCCCCTCCCGGGAGAAAAACAACCACACTCACCCAAAGCGGAGATCTTCCCCAAGCCGCTCCTGGGTCTGCATGCTGGTTCAAGGCAAATGGTGGCTGAAGGTAGGGGCCTGGGTGTGTGGGAGAGACGTAGAGCTCCAGTAAGCTATTTAAAGAGATTTAAATGCACCACTTCCTCCTTATTCTGAGGTGCAGCTATAATTGCTGTTCTTTCCAAATAAATCCTTCAGATTAAATGGATATCGAGTGTGTAAGTTCAAAGATTGCTCACGGCATGCGAACTTTGTCAAAGTTCAGCGTGAGTCAGGCTAGATTACCAGGAGCTGGCAAACATTGTTTTAATTTTAACACTATCATTTGGGGCTGGTGTTCAGTGTTTACATTTTGGGGTGAGAAAATCCCAGCCAGATAAGGCAGCTAGGGAAGCCTGAGAGTCAGGAATCTTGGCTTAGCCACAAGGTCTCACCGCTGAGCGGGAGTGCCTTCTGCTTTTTGAGCCTCGGTGTTGCCACCTGTTCTCCTGTGTAGCATGAGTTAGACTTGGCCATCTCCAAAGTTCTTTCTTATTTGGATTATGCCTGAGATCGTAACTTGTCTTTCTTCTCACGGGGAGACATAGTTGCTTCCATTTCTCCTACCAGCACTTGCCAGAATGTGGTCTTGGGAAGGCACCCCACAATGTCCCCAAAGCAAGCCTAAGTCTTCCTTGAATTTTATGAACATCTCTAACCCACTTCCACAAAAGAATTCTCTGGGCAAATTTGTGTACAAATGTCAATGGGCTCTGCAAAGCATCGGAGAGACGTGCCCTGAGGTGCTGTTAGGATGTGGGAATTATGAGGTAGGTGGTAAGAAGCCAAAAAACCAGGAAGCCACTTGAGAAGAGAATATAAACATAAATATCTCCGAACAGGCCCCAGTGCTGGGTTTTTTATGTTGCTGTGCTAATACGTTATCCACTAAGGGTTTATTTACGCCGTTTTGGTATTCCCTGCAATTCATTTATCTGCATAAGGAAGAGGTGCTAACAGGACAGTTCCTCATGCACAACATCCCTATGCGATCCCCACTGCTGTTTATAATCCTTCATGCCCCGATCTATAATTCATGAGCTGATGGCCTGGTGGCAGCTTCCATAAAGGCCATGCCGGGCACCCAGTCGTTAACGTGCACACTGTCATGCATGGAATCGAAATAAGCCTGCTCTCCTTCTATCCATTATGACACCACCGATGTGTGGGCAATGATATTATCCAAATATTATTAAAACTTTGAACCCTGTCCCCATAAATTATGGCCAAATGGCTCCATGGCCATTAGGAGAGGGGGATGTATGGGCTTTAGTCGCCGCCGAGTAATTATGTGCTTAAAAGGAAGCGTGGCTGAGCATTCCCTCAGTAAAAAAGAGAGAGGGTCTGATCGTTTGTTATTGCTTCGGCGCTCGAAGCTGGGCCGCTTGGGCAGGTCAAGTCAACCTTCCAGCAGGACAATTATCTGCCTAGAGAGACCAAACATCTGTTATTAAGTATGTACAGGCATCAAGGCAACATGCTGGAAATCTTGTCCACTTCAAACACTTGGCGTATTCCACACAGCACCTCCTTCACTTTTGGTTCCTGCAGCAGTCAGCTTTGAAATATACCCTATCTTCCCTCCCCCAGCCCTGGGCTTTAATGTGCCCTGCAGCTGCTAAAGATGGTGTTGTAACTTTAGAAGAACCTTGCTCTCTTTTTCTGGCTCATTCAGGAATAATAATAATTTTGGTTAGTTTTTCTCTCCTTCTTTTGCATGTATTAGTTCTTCAAGGGGTCTTGCTATGATAGAGATAACACAGTTTGAAAGCACAAGGTCAGCCCATGTTTATGTGGAGTGCCAAGTCTTTCTTTGATTCATGCCTCTGCAGCAACTTGTAGGCAGGTACAGTTCACAGGAGAGGGATTGTTGCATTGGGATTATGAAATGGACGTAGAGTTTTTCAGGCTCTGGTGTTTGCCACACCATTTGTGTATGTGGTGGAATGCTGGGGAATTGGGGAGAGAGATTTCAGAAACCATGTAAAAGGAGATGAAGAGCAAGGAAACAAGGGTACACACAGAGACAGTGGGCAGAGATGGGGTTGTGCAGAATGGTGGGAGGAGGGCAGTAGGAGTTCCCAGGAAGGTAACATTGCAATCGGTCCTGCTGAGCATTTCCAGACAAGGAGAACCAGAGTGCAATTTTGCTTCTATAAAGATGCAAAGTATAATATGAGACAGGAGAGTGGGGGCCATGTTTGTGGAGGAGGAAAGGCAAGACTCTGCTTTGCTCAATGACGTAGTAACAACAGATCAGATGCCTTTGTTCCCAAGGAGAATGGGCTCTCCGGCTCTTGTAAGGCCCCATAATCTGAGCATCTTCAAGATATATGAGATCTGGATTTGCTTCAAAGTAATCCAGGGTGAAGAGGGGATGGGTGGGGCTAGAGATGAAACAGAATTGGACCTGAGTTAATCATTGTTGAAGCCAAGGAATGGGTATGTGGGTCTGTTGGACTATTCTCTACACTTTTGATTATATCTAAAAATTTTTCCATAATTAAAAATAATCTCAAGGAGTAGAACTCCCTTCTACATGCATGATCAACAGAGCCAGTGAAGAATGCACCTCCTCTGAATCAAAGTCTATGGAAATAAACACAGAAAAGAGACATCAAGATTGACTTGCTGGCATAGTTTGTGGAACTCTCTGCTCTAATCCACCCTGTAAAAACTATTCCTAGAAATGCCCCATCAGGGCTTCCTGGATCAATGACACTGCCCTAAGTGTCTTTATGTAGCATCCAAGATGTGCTGCAGTATGGTCTTATTCCTTACCTTCCTCCCACCTGGACCCTAACCAGCCAGCAGGAAGTCAGGAAGTGCTGGTAGATGAGGGGACGTGGACACTGAGCAGTGGTAACAAAAGCAGTTCTGGGGCTTCCCTTCCCCCTCTGCTGTTTCCCCTCCTATGAGGGGCATCAAATCCAATGAACTGGCCTTTTGTCCCTGGCCTTTCTTTCCTTGGCAAGTGCTGGATAGAGGACAGCTCTGGCACAGCTGCTTGACATTCCCACAAAGGAAAGGGAGAAAGGCATACAAATGACCGGGATCTAGTTCCTTTCAAAAGCAGAGGCAACGGTTTCCTTCTCTGAGGGCACTACACTGACTTTCCAGAGGGCTGTGCTAGAATGGGCCCCACAAAGAGTGAGGCCGATCTAGATACTAACTACTTCTACCAAATGGGAGTGAGGGCTTGGGAAGTATGGAGAACACTCCTGTGTTTCCTAGCCCAGAATCTGTCTTTGCGTCTCCTGGGAAAAGCACACCAAATTTCCTTTGGTGAACAAACCTTCCTCTTTTCCAGGTCTTGGGCTGTGAATGGAATCTACTTCTACTCCCAGCTCCTCATCCCATTACAGGGACAGTCTTGGTAGCCAGCATGTCCCACTGGAACACGGTCATTGGATTAGGGATGATCATGTAATCCAAATAAGCCAATGAGCTCAACTTTGGGATTTTTGCTGAAACTGTAGAAAAAGAACAAATTTGGGACTACTGGTAGCCACTGTTGTCCTCCCAATCTATTATCTAGTGAGAATAAGTTGCTAGAGAAGAAAACCTACTTGGGAGATGGAGATATTGAGAACTCTGACCTTAAAAATCCAGCTATTTCCCATTTTCTGTATGTTCAGATTGACCCGATTTCTGTCAACTGCAAACAGAAGAGTCCTGACTGATAAATAGTGGGAGATCCTGGAGATGACCACAGAGAAACATCCAGGCCAAGTTGGTCAAGAAGGCATAGTTTGGGGTTGTCTTGGTTACTTTTGTCTCATTGCTGAGACAAAATACCAACACCCAAAATGAAAGAAGGAAAGGTAGAGCTTACAGTTTGTGGAGGTTTCAGTCCATACTTGGCTGGCTCAGAGGCAGAGGGGCACATGGCAGAGCGAAAACAGTTCATGGCAGCAAACAATCAGCAAATGTGTGGAATCGCAGGCAAACAGCCTCTTTCTCTCCTTTACCTTGTAAACAGCCTGCCCCCACCCAGGGGGGATGTAGCTCTCACACAGTATCCATGCCCTCTTCTTCCACAGGCTCAGGATTTTTACAAAGTAAGCACCCTGGCTTCCTGCTGAATCACTCAGTTAAACCTCCAGATTCCCCAAGTTGACACAATGTATCAGCCATAACAGGGGTTGAGTGAGATGCTAGGCTAGTGACCACTAACTGTGCACTATATTTACAGGGGTATCAGTGACTCACCAAGGGCATCTTCTCTGATGAGTCCCAGTGTGACCCCAAGTCTTTTTGCACCCACTGTTGGAAGTAGCCACAATTTACTGTGTGCATTTGGCACAAAGTCATAACTGTTTGCCTTTCTTTCTGGTGGTTCTGCAGAGGAGCCAGGAGGGATCCCTTTCTGCAAGGACTTGAGATGGAAAATGTCACCAGAGAGGTAAGGAGAATTAAAAAATAAAGTTATAAGAACTGAGGCCTGGACTTCAAGGAGTCCTAGAATATTTAAGGAGCTTTGTTGTGAAGACCCTAACTGAGTTCCCTGAATCCAGGCAGTGGCTGTGAGAAGCTTTGGGCTCTGGACACCATGGCGGGCAGAGACAGGTGCTGCTTACCTGAGTTGACTGTGTAGATGGATGTGACTCATACCAGGGCCCCTGGACTACAGGGAGCATTTTTCTTCTCTTTACTAGAGAAGCCAACAAGCTTCCCAGGGTCCTTAAGCCTGAGGTCAAAGCCTGGCTTTGGTACTTAGCAGCTTTGTCACTCTTGGACACTTTTTGGTGCTGGGAATGCAATACCCAACATCTGTATTTTAAGGGAGGAGAGATTCGCTTTGGTTCCTGATCTCAGTTGGCAGGATCAGTTGCAGAAGCCACTAGTGGGGGGTCTGGAGGGGGAAAGCTGCTCACAGCAAGGCAGTCCAGAAGCAGAGAGAGGAGAGAGGAGCAGGGAAGGCAGATGCCCCCTTCGAGCCCAGGCTCCTAGGAGCCTACCTCCAACTAGGCCTCACCTCCTGCCAGCAAGTCACCCATGGACTAAGGCATTAACGCGTATAGCAGCGTCACCAAGATCCGGTCACCATCCAGACGCATGAGGCTTACCGGGGGTATGGCTCAGACCTACACCATCACAGTGATCTCGGACGATAGGAAACCTCTCTGTGCTTTGGTTTCAGCTGCGAAAGGGAGGATAATAATACCTACCTCTCTAGTTGTAGTGAATACTAAAAAATTTTTAGATAAAGTAGGAGCACAATCCCTGGCACATATGAAGTGCCGTATGTTCATTAAGTAAACAAATAAGTCAGCAAATGAGATCGCCTCTCTTCTCAGGGATTCGGCTGGGAGTCCTCATCAGAGAGAAGACAGTCTGTTTTGCTCTTCTGAATTCCTCTTTACTATGTCTATCCTTTATGTAGGGGGTGGGGAAGCTGGGAATTAAACTCAGGGCCTTTGCAGAGTTACATCCCCAGGCTCTTTATTTTTATTTTTTATTCTGAGACAGGTTCTTGCTAAATTTTCTAGGTTGGACTTAAATCTGTGATTCTCCTGCCTCAGCCTCCCAGAGTGCTCGGGGTTGCAAGTGTGTGCCACCATACCTGACTCCATCCTCTCTTTTGCTCTCCTGTTTATTCAGCAAACGTTTGTAAAGCACTGATTCCGGGTCCTGCCCTCGGGGTAGATGTTGTCTCCAGAAGACCTTTGCCAATTTCTTTTAGTTCGCGGATGGCATAAACCTCAGGAGGGCTTCTAGATGCGCCACCAAATCTCAGCACATACCCTTAGCAGCTTTAGAACAGCTCTGTGTCTGCTTTCTTTCCAAGTGAACTAGTCCATTTCCCTTTTCTTGCACAGAGGATCATCACAGAGATGAAAGTCCTACCTCTTAGCTCTGGATACTAGGGCTTTGAGGGGGTGGCGAGAGGGGACATAACTTGCTTAAGGTCCATTAAGGAAGACATTGCCAATCTGGGTCTATAATCTGGGTCTGTCTGTCTCCACAGAGAGCTGCGGATTGTTGCTGGCCCCTGGAGGGATTCCTCCTCTCCTCTAGAAGAAGCCCCTCCCCTTATGATTTCTTGCCCTCTGACCTCTTTCTAATTTATTGCTTCTGTTTATGGTTCAAGGTCATATATTTTCATCTTCATTTTCTTAATGTGATGTTCACATTCCACATCTCCCAAGTTATAGATCGTTGGTCTTTGAACAGCAAGAGAGAAAATCCAGCCTGTGGGGACCTCATGCTTCTGTGTGAGTTAGACAGGCTGGTCTCCATTCAGTCATTCTCGTCCTGCTCCTGAGGAGCTTGTCCATATACAGCACCCAGAAGCCGGGTTTATTTGATCTGCACAGGGCTGATGTTTTAGGCACATCCCCAAGACAAGAAGCACTGACAAAGAGGAGAAGGGAGGAACTCTGGTCTGTGGTGGTGGTGGTGGTGGTGGAAAGCCCCAGAGAAGTTGTGTAGGCACAGGGAGAATGGGAGGAGTCTGGGGATAGGGCCAGCTCCAGGTTGGCACGTGGAGGGAGCCAGTGTGTTTTCTGAACTCCCTGACTGGAGTCTACTGGGGAAATGGGCTTATTTCTGCACCCTAGTTTTCCAACCTTCTTCTGGCCATTATCTGCCTTGTGGCCAGATGCAGGTGATTGTTCTTACATGACATCTGGGCACTTCTAGCCTTTGGAACTCACATCATGCCCGGCAGGAAATCTATGTTTCCCTCAGTGGATATCATTTTTGAACTTATTTTGGGGGAGTTTTTCTAAATCTATAGTCTGGGTGCCTGCAATTCCTGAGCTTGTATCTGTTTTTTTTGACTGGAGTTATGATCTGTTCATTCATTCACTCATTCATTCATTCAGCAAACCAACATTTAATGCCTACTTTGGGGTCTGCTGATGGATTAAGCCATGGCATGGCAAGAGATGAGTTTACATACGTCATATGCAAGGCACTGAGTAGCTTGGGTCAAGAAGTCGTTGTCAGAAATGTGACAACTTTATGTTAAGAGAACATGAAACCACCTGTGTGTTGTGTCGGTTCAAGCAAGCTATGGGCATGGAATCACACAGCACATAACCTTTGGAAGTTGCTTCTTACACGCAGTATAATTCCCTAGTTTTGAGCTTATAAAGTGTAAAATGAGGGCCCACTGTTGGTTAAATAGCTCTCTCAGGCTTATGAATGAATGTAAAATTCTCTAATATGTAAGGATTTATAATTTGCTGGGAAAACAAAGAGAGGGAGAATAGGGTATATTAATTCAGAAAGAAGGTCCCAACACATGAAAGACTCTCCCAATGACATATGAGCTCACTGCATTTCTCTGTGGGCTGTTTCCCTCCTGTCATGGAATGAACTGTGCCCTCTCCTGAATTTATATGTTGAAGTTCTAATAACCCTCAGTGCTTCAGAATGAGACTGGAGATAGGACCTGTGCATTAGGCTGCTTTCCATCACTCTAAGAGATACCGGAGATAATAAGCTTCTGAAGAGAAAAGGTTTATTTTGGTTCACAGGTTCAGAGGTTTCAGTCCATGGTCAATTGTCTCCATTGTTTTTGGGCCTGGGAGAGTAAATACACCATGGTGGGAGTGTGGGGGAGAGCCAAACTGGTCACTACATGGCCAGTGTGAAAGAGAGAAAAAGGAAGGACTGGGGTCTTACAGTCCATTCAAGGGCCAATTCCCATTGTCCTAAAGACTGCCCATCTGGCCCCACATCTTAAAGTTTCTACTGTCTCCTAACAGTGCCAAGCTGGGGACCAAACCCTTAACACATGGGCCACTGGGAGACACTCAAGATCCAGACTCTATCATAAAGAAGTAATTAAATCAAAGTGTTTTGGGATCGCCCTGATCCAATCTGACTGGTGTCCTTAGAAGAAGAGGAAAATTAGAACCCATACACATTAAGAAGAAAGATGATGGGAAGACACTGGGACAAGATGACCAGCTGCAAGTAAAGCACTTCAGAAGAAACCACCCTGCTCACACCTTGACCTTGGACTTCTAGCCTCCATAACTGTGAGGAATAAATTTAAGTTGTTTAAGCTACTGGACCTGTATTATTTGTTATGGCAGATTCAACTGCCTATTACACCTTCTTAGAGCTTAGAACATATGATTTCCCTGGACATATAGTGGTCAACACAAGTGAACATGACTTTGAAAATGAGCCTGGCTAAGGATGGGATACATTTAGGGAGCAGAAGGGACCAGCACAGGGTGCAGCTAAAGTAGAGCTTCAGTTTACAAGGATTTAAGAGCAATTTCTCACAGAGTGAGCTCATTGCTAGTCAGTGTCCCCAAGGATAAGTGTAGGGGATGGGAATTGTGTTTCCAGGGTATAATTCTATTTTCAGTTAGGAAAACTGGTACTGGTACCTTTTCTTTCCAATTCCTCCCTCTTCTTCTATAAGTCAGATGTTCCACAACCACCATCAGTACCTTCTACCGCTGGAGGCCTTGTGGGCCAAGCACACAAGTGCATGAGAGTTGCCAAAGGATACTCTACCAAGCGTCCGTCCATGAGCATCCCTCAGCCTCACTGAAACAGCAGGGGAGGCCCCAGATGCCATTCCCCGATGAGATGGCTGTGTGGAGACTTGGGAGCTGGTTGAATCTGAGTGGGTGGTGATGATGCTGGAGTTGGTCTCCCTGAGTTGTTTCTTCCCCAAGAGCCAATAAGCAGAGGAGCAGATATCCCAGTGAGCACTAGGCTGGGCTCCCTCTGAGGCAATGCAATTAAATTGTTCCTGGCCTCTGCTACTTCTCGACAGCCAGAAGATTCCTCGAATCCAAGGAGTCACAAATCATGAAGATCCCCTGGGGCCCTGAAGAGAGCTTTCTCCTGTCTCATCCCAGTTTCCATTCTAGGGGTTTTTGAGATTACACTTTGAAGGGCCCTGGGCCTTGCCTGCTGAGTGCTAGCATGCTGGCCCCCTCTTGTGAACAGTGGGATGGTGCGACTTGGCCACCTGCTGATCAGATGCCTGGCTGTCATTTCTTTTTTTTTTTTAATTTTATTTATTTATTTATTTAGCCTGGCTGTCACTGACAGGTGAATGGCAAGGCAAAGAACATGGCACGATTATGGGAGTTCACTTCGGGAAACTGGAGCTGAGTACTTGTCTCTGTCTGCTTCAGTTTCCCTTGGGGATGTGAGCAGCACTTTTCTCATAAGCAGATCTCCAAGAGGCAATGAAACAAAGTAGGCAAAAGTGCAAAGTTCAAAGTTTAGAAGAGACGTTCTGTACGATGGTGCCGATGATGACAGATGATGGCAGTGCTGACTGTAGTACTCGTTGCTAGGCGTTCGTTTAAGAGCTGTAGGTGAGGTGTTAATCATGTTTCATCTGTCACTGTTTTGTCCTCTCGCATAGTCTGTCCTCTCGTCTTAGGTACCTCCATAGCCTAGGAACAACATGCACTTTGGTTGCCTGGCGCCCCAGCCCGATCTCACCAGCAGGCCAGTTGTGGAGGATATGGTCCTTGAGCCTGTCTCTTGTCTGATTTTTCCATCGGGAGGCTGGGCCAGAAGGCTGGGGAGGAGAAAGCAAGGGTTTCCTTCTCCACGACTCTGATAATTGATTGAACATCTGGCGAGCGGCAGGCGCCTCCCTAGTCTATCTTTTGCCTACTTGATAATAGATGATCTAATCTGTCTCTCTACAACACTTCCTTCTCTGTGCAGGTGACAGAGATGGAGCGATCCCATCCTTCACCTGGAGGAAGCATGGCTTCCCGGGGAGCTCAGTCCATCTCGCCGCAGGCTGCGGGTGGCATCCTGAGAGGTTCACCACGCTGGCTGCTTACAGGTACTGGTGTGTATGACTGGGGGCCTGGCTGGGCCATGCACCATGACAGGGCGCCTCTGGCCAAGTGGTGGTAAACGAGAAGCTTTTTCTCAGCCTCTGAACGCCTTATATCCACTACACCCCACTGATATCTTTTATAGAAGTAAATCATTTGCTCATCCTTCCCATCTCTTAAAATTGTATATTTTGAAATATTTCAGGAATAAAAAGCCATAGAAAGTGCTTCCACAAATGTCAGAGTATCTAACATCCTGCTTATGAAAGAAAATATTGCAAATATAATCTCATCTCTTTCCTATCTCACCTTTCTCCCAGTGGGAAACCCAGTTCTTAATTTTCCCATGCATATGTTTAAATTTTATATATATATATATATTTATATATTTATATATATATATATATTTATATATATTTATATATTTATATCCTTACCATTAGAAAAAGGATACCCTAACATGGTTGGTAGTCTCTGGCAGCTATATTTTTCCAATACTGCTTTGATAATTTTCCACATTGTTACTATGAGTTCTAGAGTTCAAGTTCAGATCAGTTGTCATCCAGTCTTTCAAAGAGCGATGACCACCCACCCTTTACGTATCTATTGTCCTATGGTGGCTACGCACTTAGTTTGTCTTATGGTCTAAATATGAAGCATCCTCCTGTATTGAGGGTTCGGTCCCCAGGGCAGCAATATTCAGAGGTGGGCCCTACAGAGGGGATTGCATCAGCAGTGTGCTGATTTCATCAATGGGTTAATGGATTTACTAAGTGAATGTATTGTTCAGAGGGGAGCCCGGTTGGAGGAAGTGGATCGCTGAGGCTGCGCCTTTGAAGGGTATATCTTGTCCCTGGTCCCATCCTCTCTCGCTCTCTCTCTCCGTTTCACTTTGCTTCCTGTCTACCATGAGTTGAACAGCTTTCTTCTTTCACACCCTCACTATGATGTTTCTGCCTTAGAGCCAGCTGATCATAGACTGCAACTGTGTGCCAAAGTGAGCCAGCCCTCCTTTAAATTGTGCTGCATGTGCCAGTATTTTGTTCCGGTAATGGAAAAATGATAAATACAATTTGCAGCCATTGTTTTCCATTTGAAGCACTACTGCAACAAATATTGTTGCACATGTTTCCTTAGGCAAATGTGCAAACGTTTCTCCAGCATATACAAGTGGGTGGGGATACGTTGGGTCTGGGACACATGTACCTTCAGCCTTTCAGGATGTCAGCAACTTGTTCATCCAATTTAGACTTGAAGTAGGAAGGTAAGAATGTGCCCACTGCTCCAGTATCCATCCAGCGCTGACTTGACAAGCTCCTAAAATATTTCCCCTCTGATCTCATTGGAAATGAGGTGTCTTATTTTGGTTGACATGGCATTTCAGAGAGACTTAAAATTACACATGTACATGTATACACACACACACACACACACACACACACACACATTTTACACTGCATTAATTGATGGACGGCTCCTCTGTGTGAACAACATCCAGAGTGACAAGATTAGAAAAATGTTTTGTCTGGATTTGATGGAGGAAGTGTGCACACCACAGTCAGACACGATTTGATACCTCGCACATATGGTCTTACAGTTTTGAGTACATGGCTTTACTCCACTAATCCTCAGTTTTGCTTATCTGTACAATGGAAATAATAGTTACTGCTCTCACAGAGGGTGGCTGGAGAATTGAGATGTGTGTAGCGCATGTCATAGCTCAGTGAGCCTGCACCCTGTGTACGTGGCAGCTGTGAGTCCCTCCTTCTCTCATTTTCTTTTCTTTCCCTTGCTTTCTTTCACTGTAACCTAATGGGAAGGTATTTGTGTTATTTTTAAACATGCCTAGAAAGTAACAAGGACACCAACTTTATGTGGAAAGGATAGACTTGGGAGGCCCCTGCTTCAGTGCACAACAAACAGGGGTTTGCTTTATGTTATTTACATTACTATATTTCTTTATATATATAGGATACCTTGGTTTCTCAGATAATTACACATGCTGCCTCAAAATTTCATGATTTGGGTTCATTTTTCTCAAAAAATTCCTTCTCAGAGGGACCAGAGAAAACTTCAGCCAGCTGAATATAAAATCAAAAATTGCAAGAGTGAAATCCCAGAGATCCAGGTTTGCTTAGTAAACAGCAGAGAGAGGACAGTTCACAGGAAAGGGGCTGTCTACTAATGAGTGTCTTATATCTGCGTAAGTCTGTCATGGATTCCACCTGGGAGTAACAGTGTAAAGAAGAAGTTATGCCTGGCCGCAGATATTTGTTGAGTGGTTCTTGCATTTCAAAGATGTGCAAGAATTCTACCCTTGTCTTCAATTTTCAACTGGGAAGCCACAGCTCAGCATGTTCGTCCCTGTGTTAACACCTCTGACCACAGAAGATGCCTTTCAGCAAACAACAAATTAACTTTCAGAATTAAAATGTACAAGACCACAATTGATTAATTTGATATATTTTTATCCTTACTGTATATTAACCCCAATTAGTCTTTCATCATCATACACACACACACACACACACACACACACACACACACACACACGAATGCACATACTCATGTATGCATGCACACACCACAATTAATCCAATGAATTTCTGTTGGATACCCATTGAGCCAGGCTTTGCCAAATGGTGGACCAAACTGATCTGGTTCTGGGTTCTCATGATGTAACGAGGGAGATAATCTTCAATGTAGTAAAAACTACAACCTCAAATTGTAACACATGCCATGAAGCAGAGAGTGAGATGTGCTCAGCGGGAGTACAGAGTGGACATACTTTGGAGAAGATGGTAGCCAAACTGTCTGTGGGAAGTGGTGTTTGGTTTGAGATTGGGGAGATGAGCAGTCAGCTAGCTAAGAGCTTCTGGGGAGGGGGAGGGATGAGGCAAGGTCCTAAGACTGGAAACAACAGACTCATAGAGAAGGCAGTGAAAAGACTATGTACTTAGGCTGTAGTAAGTAGAAAAAACCTGGAAGGGTGGGCAGGGACAGGCCATGAGGGATCTGGTACTGGTTTTCTAGGTTATTTTTCATTGCCCAGTGTGTTGGACAGTTTAACGGTACTATAACAAAATACCCGAGGCTAGACATAAGAGGTTTGTTGAACTTGTAGTTTTGGAGGCTCAAAGTCCAAACAGCATGGTACCAGCTCTAGGGAGTCACCTGTGCCACTCATACATGACACCAGCCCATGCATAACCTCATGGCAGGTGGCTCTGGGGAGCACACATCTGTGAGAGAAAGAGATCATATGATAAGACAGGAAACCAGAGTGCGGAGGGAGGCATTTTTTATAACAGCTTTCTCAAGAGAATGAACTCAGTAACCATGAAACCTTAATCCTTATCAAAAACAGGCCCCAGTGACGTAAAACAGCTCCCACCGGGCCCCACCTCTGAAAGGTTCCATAGCCTTTTTTGTCAACAACCTGGGGACCAACCTGCCAACACAGGGGCTATTGGGGGGCACCACATGCCCAAAGCACAGCACCCAGTTTTCATCCTCGCTGTCACTCACCTTGGAAGTCTCCCATTTGACCACTTCCATGTCTCTGCCTGAGCTTTTCCATGGGAAATGTGTTCTCTGCAGCAACTTTCCTTGCATGGGAAAACCTGGTATGTCCTTCGGAGGTCCCTGCCTCCTGGATGCCCCCCACTTCCTGGAGGAAAAAGGGTCTCCCCTCACATGCAGGCCATGAGATGCTCACCATTCAAGCTGCTTCCCAGCCTCGGCTCTGGTCTCAGATTCCACTCAGCCTGTGACTTGTATGTGAAGGGGAGAGTCTTGGGAGTGAGGCCATATCCTGCTCTGTCCCTTCCCTGTCCAGTATCCACCCCAACCTTGGAGGTCACTGCGCCTTAACTACCTTCTCCATGAAGTGGTACAGTGGATACTTGAAGCTCCCTTCCTGGCCTCTGTGGCTGAGACTGCTTTCCTCTCTAACATTCATTGTCCCTTCTTTGTTACCGATGGTATTATGTGCTGGCAATAAGTCTAGCTAAGGCATTGTATTTCTCAGCAGGCATAACCACTGTGACACAAACAGAAGTTATTGGATGTAGCTTCCATGACAGTCCCTTAAAATTGGCTTATTTACTTGCATAACATCATTTATGCCATTGTTTCCTTGATTAACCTGGAATGTAGATTCCCTAGTTGGAACTTTAGCAATCCTTGTGGACATTGAGGCAAATTGTTATGGAAGCCAGTCAAAGACTATTGGAAAACAGTTTTCCAACTGGGTTTCTCATAACCAGGAGAACTATACCAGCCTTGAGTAGGCCACCTCAGCATACCCTATTGCATTAAACTTCCCCTCATACACATAGCCAAATCTAGTCCTTACTGCACAGCCTCCCTATCAGTAGTATCTCTCTTTTCTAATATTAGCATTTATTTGCTATTCTTCTGTAAATAAAAGCCTACTGTGCTCTCAGTGTCATCATTCTGGAACTGATTTCATTCATAAATAATAGCATAAGTGCACACTGGGCACAGAATTTAGTCTAGAGGATCAGAAATAAGCAAAAAATTCTCTTTCCCTGTCCCAGGAACTCAGGTGTCAGTGGTTCAAAGCAGATAGGGTAGCTCATTCATTTCTAAGCAGATAGAGTCCTGACGCAGGAGAGATCATTGAACATTTGAACAACTAGAAGAAAAATATAAGAACAAGATGAAAGTGACATTATACTTTCTCCTGCAGCAGCAGGAGATCACTGAAAGGTTTTAAGTTGCAAACTGGCTGGAACTGGCTTCTTAATGTCACTTGGCTCTCAGAAGATCCATGTGTGAACTCATCAAAGGGATAAATTCCTAATGGTGGAATTTTTTGTTCTGTTAGCAAAGGCATTTAGAAGGTGGGTGATGTAGGAGAACCCCTGAAAACATACCTTAGATGTGTTAAACGCCAACATTACCAACAGAAATAAGAGATGTATGGATGTGGGTAATTCTTTTTACTGCCTTTGTCATAATAACTTGCCTTCATTTTAGCGAATCGGGTGAAATAATATCAATGGTAATAATATCTTGTCCCATTGTTATAAATGTCACCTTCCTGCATGGGCACCAGCTTGCTTGAGACCATTACCAACTTTGTTTTTTACCAACTGTTTTCAGTTTAAGAGAAATAAACCATAAATGACTTGAGGCACAGGTGGTGCTGCCTGGCAAGAGTTGGGTTTGCAGAGGCTATCAGTACAGTTACAGTGCTCCAAGAAACTTTCCAAACACTCTGAAAATAGCCCTGGACATTCAGCAGAGGTGTAATAATAAAAACTTAAAGAAAAAAGGATAATGTCCACCCATGGTCAGGCAAAGACCTCCAGGCTCTAGCTTATGTGTGTGCTTTCATCTCATCCTGAAGCAATCTCATGAGGAGGTGCAGTTATATTTATTTTGTTCTGATAGAGAAACAGTTTCAGAGAAGTTAGGCCATTTGTCCAAGTTTACACAGCTAGGAAGTGGTGACACAGCAGTTGGACCCTGAGGCAACATGACCATGACACTTTTTATGTCACTTGGACGCCTCTCCAACTTTGGAAGTCCTCTTTGGGTACAGCAGGGCCACAGACGAGAGTCCCGGTGCATTAGAGTTTCCATTATTTCTTATGGGGAAATTTGCTTTGATATACAAGTGCTTTGGGTTACAAGCATATTCCAGAATGAACTGTGCTCACAAACTAAGGTTTTACTATACTAGGTTCCTTAAGACAATGGAAATCTATTCTACATATCTGGAGTCTAGATGCCACAAATTCAAGGTATGCGCATGAGGGAGAAGTGGTCCCTCATCTCTTGCAGCTCTGAGTGGTTGCTGGCTTGCCTGGGCTTGTGACAATCTCTGCTTTGTCCTCTCTGACTCAGGTCAAGCCTCCTTCTCCCTCTCTCCTGGAAGACTACTTGGAACTACATTTAGTGTCCACCTAAATAACCCAGGATGAGGTCCTTAGTCTCTAAAGGTCCTTTTGTCACATGTACAGGGCACACGAATTCTGGCTGATCCTTTGGAGGCAATTGTCCAGCCCACTGTACCTGATCTGTATCTGGCTGCCTGAGGGAGTTTCCCTGACTCAACATCGACACAAGCAGCCAGCACCTATAAGGGTACTCATTCTCGGTGCCCCAGCTTTGCGTGGGGTCAACCCAACTACAGCTGGGTCGAGTCTTGGTACACATTTCTCCCCAATATGACATAATGTTTGTCTGAAGGTAATTCTGCCTCTAAATTATTTGCAAATGTTCCTCACATTTTCCTCTCTCTCTTTAGGATTCGGAGCCAATTTGTAATAAGCAAGAGCAGTTTGACCCAGATTAAAAGATACAATTAGTCTGTCTGCTTGGTAAACCTAAAAAAGTACTACTTACAACAAGTTATTGTTTTTTGGACAAAGGGAGATGTCCTGGCAGAACAATACCCGCTCCCCAACACTGATAAGAGCCTTGTAATTTACTCGAAACTCTCAAAGGAACAGCTAGAACAGCCCCTCAGAGCCTGCTCTGGTGGGAAGAAGTGACCTGTAGAAGAGGGGTGGACTCCATCGCTGCACAGCAGAGACGTCGCGCCAGACTAGGACCCCTCCTCCACCTGTCCTTGGTGCTGATAAAGGTTACTTCCTGGAAATGGATGCCCACTGTGACTGCAAACGGTGTGGAGGCATTATGAATTGTACACAAAATGCCCACTGACTAAGATCCAGCACTGGCCTTGGGAAGGGTAATCTTGAACAGAGGGTCCAGCAGTAGTTTCCTGGGTCATGTTTAGGTTCCCACAGGTTCTGGGTTAAGTCTGAAACCATCATTTCTGGTGCACTGGCAAAGCTGAGGGGATAAGCACCAGTGGGCACCACTCCTCCGCAGCCTGACCATTCTTATGTAATCCCCGATCCCAGCTTTACCCATAAAGTGTGGTGCTATGGGAAGCGCCACCCAAGTGGATGTATCTGAAGCTTTGCTGTGGTTATCTCGATGTGGATCATCCCATGTCTCAGTCCATAGTCTTTTGCTATAATAAAATGGCTTATAATTTATAAAGTGATTTCTTTGGCTCATGGTTCTCATAACTGGAGGGTCCAAAGGACATGACAGTGGCATCATGGTGAAGGACCCCTGGCTGGGTCTCAACATGCAGAGAAGCTGAAAGGGAAGGAGCTTCAGGTGGAACCAGGAAAGAGGGCAGGGAGGGGCCAGGCTCACTCTTAATCCTCACCTAGGAGACAGCACTTATGCATTCATGAGGGTAGAGCCTTTGTGACCTAATTACCTTCTAAAGATTCCACCACCTCAACACTGTCACCCTGGGCACTGAGCCTGTAGCACGTGAACTCCTGGGTACCACTGCATCCCAGTTGAATTTCTCCACGATGATGTGGGTAAGAGCTCTTGTTATATTCATGTGAAAGTTGATGAAACTGGAGTTTTATGGGTTGCCTCATTGAATACTCTGAAGTCCTTCGCCCGCAATACCCCAGAAGGTGACCTCAATTGCAGGCAGTTTCTGCCCCCCAGGTAATGAAGTTAAAGAGATTGTTGGAAAGGGGTGGGGGTGGCACTAATCCAGTATGACTGGTGTCCTTATAAAAAGGGACAGTTTGGGGACAGACATGCACACAGGGACAATGCAGAGAAGTCTACAAGCCAAGAGATGACAAAGATGGTCAGCAAACCATGGGAAGCTGGGAGAGAGGCTGGACAAACTCTCTCTCGGCCCTCAGAAGAAACCAGCCTTGCTAACACCAGTCTCAGACTTGTCATCTCCTAAGCTCTGAGGCTAGGTACTTCTGGTTTTGAAGGCACTCAGTCTGTAGTAGAGTCTGCTTTCCATGTCTCTGGGTTCCACATCTGTGGATTCAACCAGCCATAGAACGAAAATATTTTGGGGAAAATGCATCTATACAAAATCTGTATAGACTTTACTTTTCTAGCTATTATTCCCTAAAAATACAGTAATTATTGACATAGTGTTTACACAGCACTAAGTATTATAAGTAATGTAGGGATGATCTAAAGTATGTAAGAGGATGTGTGTAGTTACATGCAAATAACACTATTTTATACAGGGGAGCATCCACTGATTCTTGGTATCTAAAAGTGTTCCTAGAACCAACGGTTGACTATACTTTGGTGCAAAGCCCTAGGAAGCTAATAACACATGGGGCTTAGAGAGAGAACTTCCTAGAAGAGCCACGTTGTTAATTGGCCAGGCTACAGTTTTTCCAGTGCTGTTAATCTGTTGCTTCCAGTGTGAAGACTGGAGAAGCAAATGACTGTGTTTTCAGTTTCTCTTGATGTGGTCAATGAGATCTACGTCCATTGGGACTTTCTGGAAAGGTTTTGCTCTCTGTAAGACATAGATATGTATCTCCTTTACCCTCTATCCCTTGTCCATCGCTTCATCAGCTGACCAGTGCAGCAGTCAGGACCACAGAGAGAAAAATGCCGAAAGGGGCTCTGAGCTGCTGCCCCTTTGGTGGCTGGACCACTATAACCAGATTTCTTACGATGAAGGAAGAGGAAGCTTGGATTTATTTAAGTCACAGATTGACCACCACATTCCAGCTGCTCCAGAATCACAGATATCCAGCACGTGAGCTACAGAGTTCTGATCAGACCCCATGCACTATAGCTGTAGTTCCTACTGGATGAGACCGCTGTCTGTGGATGGCTGGGTCACACATCCTAGAGCCCAGTGGTTTCATTTCTGTTCACCATCGCACTCAGGGAAGAGGCAGGGAAGCAGGAGCTGCCAGGGCCAAGTAAGCAGAAGAGACAGAAATGCAGTGACACAGCACATGGGAGCAGAATGGAGCAGGGAGAGCTACAAGACACCTCACAGAGGACCGTTCCTTCTCACGCAACTTGGCCCTCAGCAGTGAGCCGCACAGATTTCTAAATGCTTGGGTGTTGAGGAGGAGATGATAATCAGCTGTGGTAGGCACCAGTGATTTATGGGAGGAGGGACACATGCTTCTGTGGGTTATTGCAGGAGAGTGACATGCAGTGAGGCTAGACTCAATGTAAATTAGATTTTTCTTCTGTTTCAACTCTATTTTCCATTTGCTTATATATTTTCTATATGCCTCCTCAATATCAAACACAGCATCTCTCATCCAGTAAATACTCAGCAAATAATCAAATAAAACTCACAAAAATAGGGAGGCTTCCAGCCTCACAATAATTGGGACAATAGATGGTAATTTTCCAGGCAGAAACAAAGGGCCAAAATTTTGGCTGAATCATTGAGACCCATCTTATTCAAAGGTCACAGTGATATGTTCAAAGAATGACATGCAACTGTAGCTGAATGATTAGGAAGACTTTCTCGGATTTAAACAAAAAAACTAAAAAAAAACTAGAGAAAGGATTTAAAAAAAAACTAGAGAAAGCAAGGATTTATTCTTCTTTCCTTCCATGGGGTTCTCAGACTGCGAGGTCACAGATGCTAGAATTGATGACACATGGATTACAAAGAAAAGTTTGAAAGTACAATGCGCTTCAGTCCAAGCTGCCTAGCTCTAAACCTAACCCCAACCCTAACCATATCCATAACCCTAACCCTAACCCTAGCCCTAACCCTGCACATCACTCAGACAATCTGGAATCATAACAGTGACCCTAATAGTATGGACAATTCCCAGCTTTGACATACAATTTTTCAACTTCATAGTGTTATAAAAGCAATACTGATTCATTCAGTATTTAGAAATGTGATCTTTTCTGGACTAGTGATGTGTGGTACAGCACATCCTCCAGGATTTGAGCAGTGGCGGGGAGCCACAGCTTCCAGGCAGCCATGAGATGAGGAGGAGAAAAAACAGGTATGTCAGGCATGCCACAGTGTGCTAAGCTAGGATGGGCAATAGGGTTGGTGAACTAAATGCACTTTCAATTGAAGATATTTTTCACTTATGATGGTTTGTTTTGTATGCAAAAATATAAATCATAATAACCATCATAAATTGGAGTACCTGTAGTTACTACCAGCTACAGGGCATTTAGGCCCAGTTAGTCAGCATTTGAGATGCTGTCGGTCCTGACCTGAAGCTTAGCTCTCCTTTCTTTGCCCTCTAGGGCACCATGTTTGCCTTTGTTTCATGGAAATTACCACATCTTGTGTGGAATGGCTCATGCTTCACTTACTGAGTACTTACCTCTGGAAAGCACTGTACTTGGGCCTGGAGTGGGTTGTAGAAAACAATGACATGGTTTCATCTTAGACTGAAGTACTGCCTGGGACATAGCTCAGGGGCACAGTGCCTGCCTCGCAAGCATGAGCTCCTGAGTTTGATATCAGAAAAAAGACTGTGCCTGACTGCTGTGTCCTACACTTTCCCAAGCTTACACCAAACCCATCGGAAACAAACACCCCAAAGAATCATAGAAGGTAAAACAAAAAATGTTTATCCCTTGTTCATACTTCACTACTGTGCTGAGGGGCCTGGGACTCTGCTCCATGTGACTTGAGTCCCAGGACTCTGGTTGATGATGCAGCAGTATTTGTGGCAAAAGGGAAAAAGCAGGACACTGACTCTTGAATCTTTTACCTGGAAGTGACTGATGGCCCCATGCTTGCATTTCATTGGCTGAAACAAGTCACTTGGCCCTGCCAGTGCTCTGCAGATGAGAAAGGACAATCTGCCCAAGGGAGATACTCTGAACCTTTGTGCGCAGTATACTATCTACCATGCTCTCTTCCCTCCTCAGTTGGGCTGCATCTTACTGCTCCTCTAACTTCCACAGGAGCCAGCCCAGTGCTTTGTGCTTAGTACATCTTCAAGGATGGTTAACATTCTTTTCTTCCTACCATTGATCACAATTGCAATAAATTCTCAGGTCACTCTTTAATGTCTCTTACCCACTGGACTACAAAAGGCTTAGGGGAAGGTCAATGCTTGTCTGCTGTTAAAGTGCTTTAACTGAATTTAAATAAAGTACTGTTTAATTGCTGTAGCCTTGCACTTAGATCAGTTTCTGATGCATACACTACCTGTGAGTGCTTGTTCTTGAAGAAAAGCATGAATAAGAAAAGAATCCATGAAGGAATTTATACCTACTTTATTCTTTTGGTAATCCAGCTCTTGGAGTATGCCATGTCCTGTCTGAAGGGCAGGGATGGAGATGTGGATTGTACCCCACTGTCTGGCAATTTTTGGAGCTGATCATTTGAGTAGAACATTGCCCAACTACTGGCCATGGAACCAAATTAAATTTCCAACAATGAGCTGCTTATGAGCAGCAAAAATGGCGACTTCAAATGGTTTACCTAAATTTGAAACAGATGAGAGACCTATATGAACCTGGCAGCCCACCTATTTAGTGTTTCCCTGGAGAGCATGCCTCAATTTATTTTCACAGCCTTGTAGCTTGATTATCTCTGGATGCAATGATTTTCAAGTCCGAAAATGCTGCATCTCTTAACTGAGCTCTAATGCAGGAATCCCAGGCACTATAACTCGAGAAACAGCCAAAGGTAATACCCCTCCCCCAGAACTGGTTATGGCACCTGATGTGTCTGGGATCCCCAAGGGGGTCCCCAGGCTCCAGGACCTACACATGCTACTACGTGCAGTGTCTTCTCCATGGAATCTCCCCATGGCATTGATTCTTATGCTAACTAGATGAGAAATTGCAGCAGGCTTTCTTTCCATGACTATTCCATGCATCTCTGTCAATACTTGTTTACATTCTAGAATTGAACTAATCTGTTTCCTGGTTGCTCCTGGCTGCAGCCTTCAGACAGCTCTGCTTTGCTGCCCTGTGTTTGCAACGTGGCTTTCCTGCCCTGCTTCCCCCATCGCCAGCTAACCGCATCTGGGGGCAAGAAGGATTAATGGGCTCGTAGTGATGCGATTCGGGCTCTTGTAGCCTGGCCATTCCTGCTATACAGAGGGGTGGCAGTGGGGAGATGGAAGGCTTCATTGCTGAATGGGAGAGAGAGGAGGGGAGACAGCCTTCCATGCCCGCCTTCGGTGTGACCCAGCTGGAGGCGTCCCTGTTCTGAGAGTGAGCGAGTAAGGCTAATCATGGCCATGATGACATTGACTGTGATGATGATCGCAGCTGATATTCAGTAGAGATTAAGCGCTGGCCTGCACTAATCTCTGTTCTTACGCATCACGCCATCTTTGCTCTAACCTCTCTTAATGGTGAGCTGACATTACAGTGTCCATTTATAGCTGGAGAAACCAGGATCCAAGCCAGCAAAATAATTCATAGAAGATCACTCAGTAGAACCCAAAACTTCAACACTTGATGTGTGTGACTCAGGAATAATGTCCTTGTCATTGTTCTATGTAGCTCCTCAAATCTTGATGCTTACAGGAATCTACTGAAAAATGAATGTCTTCTAAAGTGCGATCAGCACTCATAAGCTGGAAATAGTGGGGATGAGTTCTGGAAACTGGAGCTGGGACCAGAGGTGACATTTGAGACACTTGTAGTCCTCCAGGTGTCCAAGGTGGCATGTTTTAACTTTAAGCGACAAACTAAGAAGGCAAGTCACTTCCCCAAATGCCTGGATATTGGTGGAAAAGAGGACCAATTTTCTCACTGACATTCTTCCCTTCAATAGAGTAAATAATTTCAGCTGTAAGTGTATTTATTTTTAACACCCCATGGGACTTCCTATGAACTATTTTCATTTTGAAGATAAAAAGTTGAACCTATAACTATTTTTGTTTTTTAAGAATCGGCTTGGAAAACATCTGGTTAATATTTTCCAAGCTGAATCTATGCATACTCTATGAGGCACCAGTTGCACTCCTGAGTAAATACTGCATAGAAATGAACACACGTGTCCATCAAAGATGGGCCTTCAGAGCAGAGATTGTAGCCCCAAACCAGAAATGATGCAAAGGTCTAAGTATGAGAATTCAATTATGGTCAAGCCCCAAGGTGAAATACTACGCAACAATGAGAATGAACAGACCTCATTTACCCCAAGGACACGGAAGAATCTCATACCCATCACACTGAACAGCAGAATTTGTGCACAGAGAAATTCATTCTGTATGAGTTATGAAGACAGCATTCCAGTATAGGCACAACTCAAGTCTGGTGAGAAGTCAGGTATCTTCAGATCTGCTTTGCTTTCTGTGCCAGAAGGCTGAACTGTGTGAACCACATCAGTAAGTCCCCTGGCTTTCTGATTTCAAGGTGGTTTGGTCGGTTAAAAGCTGGCAGGACATGATATGATTCTTAATATTCCCCAAATTAGCAGGAGACTAGAGCCAGATATGGCCCTGACCCCAAATCAGAGGATTCTTGTATGGCCTAGCTATTCTACAATCTGACTCCATCTTAGCTAGGTTATAAGAAACAGAGGACCTTCCTTATATCTACATTGCAGTTTAACAGCCAATTGATCTATCTGTATAGGGAAAAATGGCCAAGAATACTCAGGGCACTATCTCCCCATGTTCATGTATTTTTTCAGAAACAAAGAAAAACCTAGAGTATCCATATAGAGGGAATGGCTACAATATTTGTGGAAAGGGTGTAGCTGTGCCATCCTGGTCTCCTTTCAACTGGCACCAGGCCATTGTCTCCCTTTGCACAGAGCTGCTTGGCCAATAGTTATGTGCTCATGAATAGCACCTTTGTTAGTAGTAGTTCATCTCTATTCTCCTACTAATAACTAAGATAATAGAGAACCTCAGGCGTCATAATGCTTCAGGACTATCACTAGAGGGAATTTCTACAGAAAGAGCTTTGGCCACCATCATTATGCTGATAATTGACTCATGCCTCGCTCTTACATTGTAAAAGCACTTCATGTGGATGGCTGTATGTGTCCAGGTGTTTACTGCATTGTCTGACCTGGAAGAAATTGGAGCAGGAGAAGCAGCTACTTGGAAAGATGGAGAAAGTTTTTGTTTTACTTTATCCCTGTTCAGTGTCAGTACCTTTGTTAAAGTTTTCTTTTAACAAATGACCCAGTGGAGCAGACACTGGTAGAGTCTCCCTCTGACAACACAGAAACTGAGGTTCGGTGCGGCTATGTAACATTCCTAATGTTATGGTATAACATTGCCTAAGAGCAATGCAATCATCCAACTATGGACTGAAGATTTCGAGCTTGTGAATCAAAATAACTTATGCATTCTTTAAGTTGTTTTTTCCATTATTATGTCACAGCAGTGGAAAGCTGATTATAATACCATATCAAAGTTCACTAGAGAAACATATGATTTACTAAGCAGGCTTATAATGACTATTTGCAGAATCAGAGGTGGGAAAAATACAAAAATGCAAAATGGCCACCTATATTCTGGAGAAATGAGGATCCAGTTGAAAGTCAAAAGTCTGGAGCTCGCGGCAGAGTCCTGTGCAAGTCTGTGTTGAAAAGCCAAAACAGCCTGTGTTGGAAGGCTTAAGAGTCCGAATCAGAAGCCTGAAATACCTGGAGAGGAATGTCCAAAGGGTGAAGGCCGGAGCTCCTCTGAAAAAGCAAAAGGGAAGACTTCCTTCCTCTTTCCACTGTTACCCTATCCAGATGGCAAACCTATTGGTTGGTGTCATTCACGGTCAGGATGGGTCTTCCTTACTCAGTTTGCATTTTTCTTGCCAGTCACCTGCAGACACACCTATAACTGTGCTCCACTAATCCCTGCCTACACATTTCATAACCCATTCAAATTAACATCACAGCTGTCACACACACCTAAGTTTGCCCAACTTAATCCAGGATTGAACACAGATTTAGCTTGCATCAAGGCTCTTGAAAATCTTTGCTATCATGTGACTTTAGTGTCAGCAGCTGATGCCAACAGAAAGAGTTACTACACATGCTTTGTGATTAAAGTGAGGACAAACAGTTGCCTTGTAACAGAGCAAGTTCAATAGTGTGTTAGTCAAGTTTTCATTACTATAATTAAATGCCTGAGATGATAAGCTTAATAAGAAAAAGGTTTGGCCACATTCTCTGGTGAGGAATGGGGGGCAATGACCGGTCCAAACTGATCCTAAATTAAAATTAATTAAAACTCCATTTGTTCTGAATGAGTCTTTGGATTCCCTGTGGAGTTTGACCTGATTTCTGATTTTTGCCGCAACAGTGGAGGTCACTGGAACTCTGTACATTTCACTCAATTTTGCTGCAATCTAAAATTAAAGTTGCTCCAAAAATAGTTTATTCATTTTTTAAAAAGTAAATTATCTTCTCTTTTATTTAAACTGTTTGATTCAAAGAAGAAATATAAACAA